>CM068317.1:43034748-43574748 GCA_034766995.1 Acanthacorydalis orientalis
TTAACGTATTTTTATACATAAAACATGTAATGAATATTGGTAAAGATAATTCGTTTTTGATTATAGTCCTTTATTCATTAGCTAACTTTAATAAAAATTATATTTCAATTTATTTAACTTTCCACAGAGTTAAACTTATTTTTTTTGTGTGATCAGAAATATTTTTAAAAATTTAAAATATTTTCTGGAATATTGTATTAAAATTGTAATGAAATTGACTTTCACAAATGAATTTTTCAATCATCCTATAAACCATAATTTTTGTCTGATCAAAAATAATTAATAAATCAATTATTGAACATTAAAAAGGTGTGTGGTTTGTAGAGTGACTTCAGAAAAATTATTTGTAGAATTAACTTTTTTTTTCAGTAAATCTTTGAGATATAAAAATATAAATATATAGAAACTTTTCTATTTTTATGATTTCAGTACAAAATTTTAAAACATAGTTTTAATACATAGTTAATTAATAGGAATCTTGTTTCCGAATTTGGCTTTAGATAGATGTATATTTTTTATTTTTTAAATAAAATATTTATATAAAAAACATATAATATTTCATTAACATTTATATTTTATATGATAGAAACATTTATTCTAGTATTTCAATTTTTAAAATTCAATGAAAACAATTTCTTATTTTTTATGTATAGAATTTAAGACCTGATCAATGTAAGTCTCTTTAAATCTCTTAAATTATAAACATTATTAATTAGCTTTTGTGATTATTTTTAAAATATGAATAATAAAAATATAAAGAATATATAATAATATATAAATATATTTATAAATGGATATATATATATATATAAATAAAAATATATAAATAGATTATAAAAATAAAAACACAACTAAAATTATCTTTTAAAATGTTCTTTTATATTGTGTTCAAAAATATGTTAACGAAAAATGTGTTTCTGTAAAAGGTATATATATATGTATATATATATATAATGTGTGCGTTGTTGTTAGAGTGAGTAAGATAAAAGTAATCAAGAGAGACAGGACATTTGTTTACCGATTACAGACAATATCGTTCCAGCAACAGAAACCATTAACAAACGTCTCATCCCTGTAAGGGCGATAGCATGATGTCGATTATTTGATTCCATGAATAATGGATGACTGTTTGCTTGATTCCATATGGAAAGAGTTCTAAATAATACAATGAAAATTTATTGGTATTAAGTTTGTTAACGGGTATAATTAAAATCATACGAAACGGCTGCGAATCACTATTGAAATAAAATAAATCAATACGAGTCTTGTTTACATTTTAACTAAAGATTCAATGATATTCATTTTTTCGAATTTATAAATAGTGTTGATTAAACTATTTTTTTATTTAATAAATATGAAAAATTAAAAAAATAATAAACAATTAAAAAAATCGTATAATTTTTCAAACATACCTGTAAAATGTCTTAGATCGAATTGCAAAATATATCAATTTAGTAATACAGTGTGTGAAGAATAAGACCGTGATTGTATTTGCTGCTAAATCGTTCACGTCATCACTTTCTTTGATTAAATTCCCTGCTATGCATCCATATTGAGCAAAAATGAGTATGAGATGCATACTTGAGTACAACATACGTAATAATTTCAATGCATTAGAATTGTCTGCATAGTAATTGAATAAAAAATGACCGCTGGCTTTCATTAATCTGATATTAGGCATCAGGTCGGCCACAAGGCCTTGGACTCGAAATTTCATCATTTTGAAGAGATTTTATTCCAGATTTTGTCTAAAATGTATACAATTTAACGTCATTATTTTTATTTTATTTAAAGAATAATATTTTCTAATATATAGCATAAAATTGAAGAACATTTTCACAATATACTTTTTTTGACCTGTGATCAAATCAACTTTCACAAATTAATTCTTGACAAATAGCGCAAATCATAAAGGAATTCTAGTTTAAAATGTTCAATAACTGATTATTGATCAATATTGATTGTTATTAATATTTATTCGATAGAAATATCATTGTCTTCATATCGGAAACATACCGATAAATATTTTTAATATTATTTTTTCAGTACATTAGCACTTTAGAATGATAATCTCTTAATCGAATTACAAATAAACAGCAATCAAATATGATCAATAATCGATTATTTAACAGTTTTGATCAGAAATCAGTAAACAGAATAATTTTATTACAGTGTAAGTATTTATATAAATCATTATTAATATTTGTCGCAATAAAGAAGATAAATTCTTCAAAAAAATTATTCATCTTTCTCTTAAAATTATAAACCGCACAAATTCGGTAAATTAATTAAGAAAATTTTAGGTATTTTTAATTTGACAATTAAGAAATAAATTTATATAAATTTTTAATGATAAAAATTTAATATTTTTTTAAAACAATATGGTTCTAAATCTATAGATTTATTTCAAAAAAATATTTAACAAAATATTAATGACGGTTAATATATTAGTTTGTGTTTAAAATATTGAATAAGGCATGAAAAATAAATTCAACGAAAATTAAAAATAGAATGTAGAACTGATTAAATAAATTAGCACGAAAAATTATATTTTAATACTTTTTTTTCAACAAAATGTACATATTAATTTAAGAAATATAGAAAATAAAATTTAAAAAAATAGAAAAAGTAAATAAAATATTCATCAAAAAGATCTAATTTGTCTATATAAATAACAATCTTGAACTGAATTTAATCATTTATAAAAAATATTAAATACTATCAAACTGTAATCAAATAAATTGTCATAAGAAATATTTCATTTCTTTTTTGTTCAACAGAATATTTAAATGAAGTTTTAGAAATACATAAAATAAAATTAAAAAAATATTAAAACGGGACAAAATATTTATCAAAATGATTTAATTTGTCTATATAAATTATAATCTTAACTAAATTTAATTGTTTACTAAAAATGTACTTTAAAATCATAAATAATATAAAACTGCGATTTAAATTAATAAATAAAAATCTGAATTCATGTTTAAAAATTAAAGAGTTCTTTTTACTATTAGTAATCCATCATTTTAAGATTCTACAAAGATATAAAGCTATAAAACGTTTTATAGGGAAATACACTTTTGCTGAGATTTAATATAGAACGAAATATTATTTTTTCCAATTTTATTAATCTATAAAAAGTATTAAATTTTAATATATTTTTAAATTGGTTTATTTTTCCTTTTTTTTGTTGAATCAGAGATTCGAATATATATATATATATATATATATATATATATATATTTATTGACAAATTATATTTGTATAAATTACTATTTAGTAAATTCTTTTTTCATATAATAAATTACAAAAAAATGATATAAAGTAAATCTATTCGTTCAGTTACAAATTTACAGTAATTCAATGTATGAAAAACAACGAGCTCGTTCTAGTATATAAGAGAATCTATTTAATGCATGATTGAACTTGACTTCATAAAAAGTATATCGCCTCATATATCAAGATAAAAACTTATTTGAATCATTTTTAATTTTTAAAATGTTGCACATCATTTTTAAAAATGTTACACATTAATATTTTTTCAATTTTACCTCTTCACATACATTAAAAGTATTTTGACATAAATATATATTTATATACTTTATATCAAATTTTGATCAACAAACATTTTCTGCTTTTTGATAATAATTAAACATGAATAATATATTATGATCTTATCACTAATTTATCTCTATTATTAATGTATATATCACAGGAAAGAGGAAATAGAAAATATTTTTTTATGTACAGAAAAATCATGTGTGCATATAAGCGAACAAACTTTTTAATAGAAATTTTAATTAGGAAAGATGGTCAGTTGAATTGAATTAACCTAAAAAAAAAATAATTATGTGATGAAAAATTGAGCGGAACATTAATTTTTGGCATTCATTTTTGTAAATTTATTCCAATTAAAGTGTAATTAATTCGTTAGATTTAATTAGATTTAATTATTATTCATTTAAATTTTTTCGCCTTGTCATTGAATTTTATGGTTTTATTTTTTTTATACCTTAATATATATTTATTTTTTATAAAAAAATGGAATTTATATTTTTATCAGAATTAATTAAATTTTTATCAAAAAAAAACGACTTTTAAGTCAGTTTAAAGAAAGAGAACAGCAAATTCACAAATTCAAATAATTAGATTTCAAATTCTATTTGAGAACGAAATTTAAAAAGTGACAAATTTAAAAATCAAATATATTTCTTATAATTTATATATATATATATATATATATATATATATATATATATATATTAATTATTGATTTAATATATAATTTTCAGAACTTGAATAAACAGTAATACTTTAATTTCCAAAAAACTATTTGAAAAAATATACTTGAAAATTGAGTTTTCAAAATAATTTTAATTCGTTTTTCTTTATAAAAATTTAGAGTTTTGAATAAAAATTATAAAGATATAATTTTAGTTAAATTTTTCTTCTAAGAAGTGCATTTTAAAGAATGTAAAAGTGTGTACAAAAATCGATTCCGTTTACTTGGATTTCAAATATTAGAAAAATAATTAAGTGTAGAGTTTTTATTATTTTTATGTGTATATAAATCGTTATATCTAATTAGATGATATTATTTTATATAAACACAAAATCATAAAAAATTGAAATAAAACTGAATCCTATTTTCTTAAATCTTTTATTATTTACCTTATTCTTTTTACTCAAACAATTAAAATCAAGTATTGTAAAAACTGTTTATTAAATAAAAACTTATTTGAAAAAAATTTAACTTTTCATATTTTTAAAAGATTATTCAAAGACGCTTTCACTAGTTGTGCATCAAAATGCCAAACACTGAAAAAATCACTTTTCCCACACTACAAAGTATCGAAATGAATTCGCTTCAAATGGAATGTCAAGTACAATGTTCTAAATAATCGTTTCTTATCGTGGACCAATAGTACATCGAATTGTAAGTGGATTGGTTGCAATTGTTGTCACATGACTGTCGATATCGCGAAAGCTGTCATCAATACTACTCTGTAATTAACAGGGATCGATCATGGGAACTTGAATATGGTCGAAAGTTTTAATATTAGATATGTTTCATCAATTCTTTGTTATAACATTACAATTCTGATCAAAATTATATTCTTCCACAGTATGTATTTTCATCTATGAATTATTTGTGACGATGACCTAAATGAAACGATGAGACACATTTTAAAAATTTACATTTGAAATATTTAAGCTGCGTTCATGTCTTTTTTATATGATTTAATTTCTCGTGCTGGTTTTATTACTATGAATATAAAGAATTATTATTAAATCCTTAGAGTTTTTTTTAATGAATATTAAATTTATTTATGAATTAATAAGAACATAAATTCCTTATGCATTAAATTCTGTTTATAAAAGTGAGAGATTTCTCCAGAGTATCTAGACCATTTACAATTCATTTTAGGTCAACTTGGTAGAATAAATAGGTAAGAATATTTAATAAGTTTCAAATTTCATTGATAATTCGAGGATGAAATATAAAGTGATTGTGTTTTAATTTCATTAAAAATTAAGTACAAATAAATGATACAAATATATAAAAAATTTAAAATATTTCAATGAGTAAAGTTCAATAAATCGATACAAGGCATTTTCTATATTTCTTTATGTTAACTTGGTTAAACGTTTGTTTTATATTTATAATATATTTTGGATAATTACAAAAGTCAGAATTCAAAATTTTTTTTCAAAATTTCAAATAATTTTTGTCCAATAACTGATATTTAGTAAAAAACTTATTTATTTAAAAGCAATTTTGTGGTGTTTGAGTTATTAAAATATAGATCTAGCACTGTGGCTTAACTCAGTTTCACAAATGATTTTTTTTACTCGTTCTACAAACCATTGATCAACTATATGATCAAAAACAATTCAATAATTTATTATTTATCAACTTTTATTTTTCTTTATGCATATTTAAACAATTATATTGCCCTCAGAATCCAAATTTGCAAAAAATCTGTTTATTTTTACAAATAAATTGAGGCATAACAGTGCCAAAAAAATTATAAATGATTATTAAAAATTACAGTCTTAACGAATTTATTCATTCTATTCAATCAAATTAACAATTAATAAATATAACTTAAAATAATTATCTTGCTTTTTTTAGGTAATCATTTACTTGTTTGCTGATGAATAAAACAAGAAAACTAGAATTCGGCAAAATACTTTTGTGCGCGTGTATGTAACACAGCAGTTAAATTCTGAAATGAACTTCTGCTCGTTCATATATTTTTTTAATTGTGCTATTACTGCCGTCAATTAGATGAATATATATTATTCATTATTAAGTACGAATTATTTTCTAGTCTATTTCATAACTGAAATATACCTTTCATAAATTACGAATTAATTGTAAATATTAAACTGTTATTCTATATAGCAGGTGTTTTAATAATGATTCATTATATTATTCGAAATCAGTAATTATTATACATTGGTTATTATTTAGTTGAACAAGAAAGAATTATTAGCATCGCTAAGTTCATTCGCACGTTTATAATATTTTTGTTGAATTTATGTAAATGGAATTGGCCGCTTTAATATAAAATTAACTGTGTAAAAAAGTGTTAATTAAATACTGTCTGATTATTGTATACGATATTTTTAAATAAGAAGAATTAAAACTGGATAAAAAGGATTCTATTATTTTATGTAACAGTTATATACAAAAATATTTAAAAAATACTTAAGATACAGATATTTTTTAATATATATATATATATATATATATATATATATTATCTTAATATATATATATATATCATCTTATTTGAAGATTGCTCCATATTTTCAAGATTATTTTTAAACATACATTTAAATATATATATATATATATATATATATATATATATATATATATATAAAGAGAGGGGGAGAGAGGGAGAGAGAGGGAGAGGGGGATAGAGAAATAAAGAGAGGGGGAAGAAAGAGAGGTTTCAATTAAGCTCCCACACAAAAGTATTAAAAAAACCCTAAAATTAAAAAAAACGTGCTATCTTTCATTTAGTATTTTATTTCAATTGTATTTTAGTATTGAATTGAACTAAAATACTAAATAAAAAATAACATGACTTTTTTTAACCCCTGCCCCCTTCTAATACTTCCATGAGGAAGCCTTAATTGAATCACCCTATATACACTTTTAAAATTTAATAAATCATTACTTGAAAATCTTTTCTTCTACAATTTTCTAATTGAAATGATTTATGAATCTATTTTCTATACATTTTCAATGGATTGTCTGATATTTATATCCCAATCATGCAGTAATTTTCCTAAATCTTTTTATATTTGTTGTCTCACATAATCATTTCTGATGTATATTTATTTTCTTCTTATATTATAATATAATTCACTCAAAATATTTTTTGATTTAAACTTTTTTAAAATTAAAGTCTTTATTATTCTCTTTATAAGTCTTTTTATGTATTGTTTCTTATTTCATTTTCTTCTATTTAGTGTCTTATTCCAAATCGATTTCTATTGCTCTTCTATCATCTTTCTCTCTCTTTTATATACATACATACATATATATATATAATTATAATCAATCTTAGAAAAAGCATTTTGACATAAAAACATAATTGCTTAATAAATTTATTTTAATTACAGTTATTGTACTAATTATATAAAAATATTATTTAATTTTTGTAAATTATATAATAAACGACTAGATTTATTTTACCTTAAATACGAAAATTTACTTTTTTCAAAAAAATGTAAATAAAATTATTATTTTTTTAGTATAATTGAAAATACTATATTATAATCTCAATATAGTATTTTCAATTATACTAAAAAAATAAATTGTTGTTAATGATAGAGAATAATTATTTTAGTCGCAATTTTTTATACGAAAACAGGCAATTTGTGGATCAAATTAACTTTTTTCATGAAACTATTATTTTTGTAATTATGTAACGAAACAAAAATATATAAGTAATTATAATTTTTTTTGTGTCACATAAGCATATAAAGTTTCAAAATATATAATTCTTATATGAGTCACTTCTTATATTAGAATGGATTTATATATATATATATATATACATAAAGAGAGAGAGAAAGAGAGAGAGGTGAATATGTATAAAAAAATTCACTCCTTAGAGTACTTTCTAATAAAGTTTTAAATTGTTTGAAAATTCGCAATTATTTTTAAAATTCTTGAAGACAAACATTTGGTACAAGACTAAATTTGGACTAATGATATTTTAATTACCTGCTTAATAACTTGCAGCAATGATTTATTATTTTGAACTGAAAATAATGTATTTTGCGATAAAAGTTAATTTGGAAAGTCACGATTTTTCATTTTAAACTTAAAATTTATTATACAAAAATTGAACGTTTGAAACATGTAATTATTTATTTGAAACAAAAAATATTTAGCAGAAGAATTAAATTTTCGTAATAAATATTCAGTAATATATTCACTTTTCAAATCAAAAAGATACTTATTCGCTAGTTAAGTAGAAGAAATTTATTTTTGAAATTATTATATACAAATTTTAAACTAAAAAAAATATGTTATATAGAACTAAATAGTTTTTTCAAAAATACACATAAATATTTCAATAAACAAATAATTAGTATATTATATAGAAAATATTTTTAAGAAATTATTTCCTCATTAAAATTGTATAACCCTTTATACATTTTAGGTATCTTTTCTGTATAAATATATTAATATATTTTAATAATTAAGTATATAAATATTTATAAACTACTTATGTATGTATATATATATATATATATATATATATATATATATATATATAAAGTATGTATCTATAATATGAAATAAAAATGATAATCATTTTTAAAAAATTCATAGAAAGTATATATAAATATACATTGTATAGATCCCGTATTGGAATCAAGACAATTAATATAATGAAGATACGAGTTTCGCAACATGTATATTTATTTTCTAATTGATTATGCCATTATTACACTGAAGTTCAAAAAACTGTATCAAAACACGCAAGAGACATAAGAGAATCATCATGCATTGGTGGATTGTGGAAAAGAAATTGTTCTGTTTGTTTGGTCGAGCGATAATTAATTACAAGCCGTAACGTGCAATGGAATTTTACGGTTCCATTTCTATTTTTTTTTTGTTTATTATAATTATTATTTATACAAATTTCGTTGTATATATTAGATCGTTTATTTACTGTATTACTGATATACATTAATGTTATATTTGTATGTAGATTTGTTTGATGAAATCTGATTATCATAGGGAATTATCATATTGTGTAAATGAAAATGTGTAATATATGTATATATATATATATATATATATATATATATATATATATATATATATATATATATATCAATATCCGTAATAAAATCATATCTATCATCTTCCTGATGTGTAATATAATAACTAAAAAATATTTACAAGGTTAGATGTGGGATGTAATTTACTCCTGATAAAAGTAATCTGAGATAATGGTAGATATCATTAAATTATTCTAAGAATGTTTATACATTTGATATCTTGTAATAATAGTGAAAGTTTATTGAAATAGATTCTCTATATTTGAATCTTATTTTTATCGAATAGCAATATGGAATTAAATTTTAAGACACAAATGCGAATAAATTGTCCGTATACATTGTTAAATCAATAAATATTTCTTAGCTAAGCTTAGATAGAAATTTTAGCTTTCATACACATTTTTCTGTAAATATAAAACCATGATCATATTTTTAGAAGAATTTTTACGTCCTAATGACCGTGATTTTGAAATTATTAAAAAAAAATGTACGAAAACATTATTGTAAATATATTATATTGTATATATAATTAACTAATTATTTTTGAACAGCATTTTAAAAAGTTACTCAATGAGTTTAAATAACAATTCCTGTTTTTTTCATAATTTTTACTGTTTAATCTATTTTTATTATTAATTTTATGTTTACGACTCTCTAAATAAAACGTAATTTATTATTTAAAAAATATGTAATTAACAGTAATTCGGCTCATTAACTTTTATCATTAACACATATATTTCGTATACAAAATTTTATTATTTTTTTACTGATATAAAATTCTTATTGGATTGGAAATTTTATTATTTTGATAATGTGATTTGAAAGATTTTTGTTCCATTTACTTATTTTAATTATAATTGCTTATTATTTAAAAAAAAAATAATTTGTGATTTAATTGTATTATTAACTTAACTTACAGTTCTGATACAATGAATTAATATTTCTATAAAAGTATTTATTTTTCATTACTCATTTTACTATACACAAAAATGTATGATTATACATTTTTTACAGTTTTACAATTTCTTACAATAAAGAGATTAAATTCGTTCAATTTTTAAAGTTAGAGAAAAATCCCCTATTGATTTTTACCCACATGTATATAATTTATGACAATTCTATACTCTAGAATAATCTTGTTTCTGCTTACTTGAAAAGACTATCTTTCAAAAATATTATATATGATTTATTTTTACGAACTCTCTCTCTTTCAAAAACTATATATTTTTTGTCTTACTGAACTGTTCAATAATTGATTATTGACAATTTTTGATTCTTGATATCGCAAATATTTCTATCATT
Source organism: Acanthacorydalis orientalis (assembly GCA_034766995.1). Classification (NCBI taxonomy): domain Eukaryota; kingdom Metazoa; phylum Arthropoda; class Insecta; order Megaloptera; family Corydalidae; genus Acanthacorydalis; species Acanthacorydalis orientalis. Next base: position 43,045,369 of record CM068317.1, read on the forward strand.
ATCAATCGAAGCGCACTAAAACCCCAATAATTAACAATCTATTATCATCAAAAAGATAATAACAACTTCGATAAATAATCAATTATTCAACATTTTCAATAAGAAAAAAATTGGCTTGTGAGAGAGTGAAAAATTTATTATCAAAGTGAATAAAGATCCAATATTAAAATATATATTTTTTATTGATATTTATATTAAAATTTTATTCAATTTTATTTCATACATTGAATTTTCATATATTCATCTATTTTAATGGCTCACTATGATGAATACTACAGGATTCATTTCTGAAAAAATAAATAATACCTCCAGGAGTATCAAGAGTAATGCAGAAATGTTTGAGAAAGTCAATTCGTCTTTGAAATGTTAAGGTAAAGTTTTCCTTTAGAAGAAGGAGGATATGTTTTGAATAAATACCGTATTTTCATTTTTTGTGTTCGTGTATTGAAATATTAAGTGTTTTAAATAATGAAAAAAAAACATTTTTAAAATAAAATTAAATAAAAATATGATTCTATTCTAAGAAAGAAGAAAAGAGAAGGATTAAAGAAATTATGTTTATACTAACTTTATACTAAATTTTGTTTATTTTTCAGCCAAAAATATACAGTACATTGAAATATTCAATATTTTTTGAGACAGCTTCTATAATTCTAATCTTTTATTTTCTTATTTTTTTTGTGAAGTTTTGTACTTAATTTTGAAAAGTGAATAATTTCTAAGTATACTGATGAGATATTAAAAATATATTACTTACATATATATATATATATATATATATATATATATATATATATATATATATATATATATGTAAGAATATAAGTACATTTATGAAATTTTCTTGCATAATTAATCTAAATTAAATCTGATTTAAAATTTGATTAAAAAAATATATTCGCCCAAAAGTAGAAAATATATTCATTGTGTAAGAATGAACATAATAAAAAAAACTCGTTAGCGGTAAAAACATTAATCGGTGTAATTTCTATTCTTATGAAATAATGTTCTAATAACAAAAACGCAACCCTGCATAACATTAGAGGTTAATACGTACTTTGTGATCATTTACAATTACTGTCCAGGAGAAAGTAATGAACATTGAATATAATATAGAACTAAGATATAAACTGTAATCATAGTCTGTGACCGCTGACCATCTCACCTGTTCACGTGATCGTCTCAGACTGTTCTCATTGGACGAACGCAATAATTGAGTACAATATAAAACAGGTTTAGCGAATTAAAGGTAGTTAGTTGTTGTCTTAAGTCACAACACGGATTGATACATCTTATATTACATCAACGCTACAGTGTGTTATTGTTTAGAAGTTCTGTTGTGATCTGTTCTATTGTTGTGCAAATACTCGCTTCTGTGGATTTCACGCCTTCGCTACAACTTTATTGTTTAAATTTCAGGTGAGAATCTCAACCAGTTATATATATATATATATATATATATATATATATATATATATATGTATTCAAAATCATTAAAATTTTCTAACTTCAAATTTTGAACAGATATTTTTTTTTAATTTATCAAAGATGTTTAGCTACAGTTATTTACTTTACAAAGAATACATTAATGGAAAAATATATTTAAGTAAAATATTTATCGAGTATACATACATACATTCAATACATACATACATACATATATGTATGTATATATATATATATATATATATATATATATATATATATATATTCAAGTAGCTTAAGTAACTAGTTAAATATTCAAGTATTAATATTCAAGTATCAATTAGTTCTATAAATAACTAATAATTTTTGATAGATTCTTTAAAAAAAAACTTTTTAAAAAGAAGCATCAATATACTAAACAATTAATTAGTATTTAGATATACTGAAAATTATATTTTTTCAAATAATAATCATTTGTTATAAAATATTTTTTCATCAAATATAATGTGCTATTATTTATAGATAATAAATTTTGTTATAATTTTAAAAAATAATTCTATATAGCTGTTAAGAATATTAACAATATCGAAACTACCTTTAAATAATTTTTTTAATAGTCAATTAGCACTGTTCAATTTTGTACAAAAATCTATTTGAACGATATTTTTGTATTTTCAACAATATTTTTCATTTCTTGAATTAAAATAGTTCATTCAAATAAAATTGAAAAAAAAATGTTTTTTTTTTAATTAGGAAAGAATTTTGTTTCTGTTTTATATTTTATTTAAATAATTTTCAATCTCTAATATTCAACTTCTCAACAAAACTTCTTTCTAAATCATTTCAGTCTGAAATAAAAGTTTTTGATTTTTATAAATTTTAACTCTCTCTCTCTCCCTCTATATATATATATATAAGTATATTTCTATAAAAATATATCAAGTGTCTGAATATAAAAATAAATTATTTTAATAATTTACATGCTTGAAATATTTAAATACAATTGAAATACTTTCTTACTACAAGTTTTAAATTGAATTTTAACTAAAATTTAAAATTAATTATTCATTCATATTTCTGTTTTATTAAATTTTATTTTTAGAATAATATGAATATATATATATATATATATATTTATTGTAATTTAAATGAGTAAGCAGAAATGATTAACTCATAACTTTGCATATAACAATATTAGATAAATCTCATATTCTAGACAATGTCATAAAAAATAATACAAAATTATTTTTAGAATTAATTCTGTCTAGCAAAGGATACAACCTTCAAACTTGAAAGTAATAAAGTATTTTTTAGCAAATTGACTCATCAAAATTTTAAGTAGGAGTAAATTGATAATATAAAAGAAAAATTATGACTTGTAATAATTATTACATACTTTCTCTTTGTATTATGAAATGTTTTATATTTTCTTGAATAATAGAAAGATTAAAATCAAACAAATGTTTTATTATACTTTATATACGAAATAAATTCCACAATAATTTCACAGATGAATTATTTTTTCAGTCCACAAACTACAGAAAAATATTTCTGGTAAAATATATTCACTAAATTATTACTAGCATTAATAATTTTTGATTATTGATTATAAGAATTTGGAGATCGTCTTAGAGAATTTATGCAGAAAATACAGAAAAATAGATTCAATAATTCTCAAACAACTCTATAAATGTTCAAATAAGGAATATTTTTTTAAAAAAATAATTCGTTTTTAAAAGAAAAAATATATCTAACTTTTCATTTTTAAAAGTGTTTAATTTCAAATGATAAACAATATAATATTTATATACAGAAAGAGTTAACGTTAGAATGAGAAAAAGTCCTAAAAAATAAGTTAATCATTTTTGAATATCTAAATATTTTTAAAACTGGACTTTAAAAAATATATATTAACATTTTCTCCAAAAGTATATAAAGTAGTTATATATAAAATATTATATTTAAACTCAAATCATATTTTAAAAATTAGTTTATTTAATTTTTTTGTTTCTAGAAATATATTTATTCAATGATAGTTGTAATTAATTTTTCACAAATACATATATTAAAGAAAATAATTAAAAATATACCTATAAATCAAATAAAAAAAAATGAGAAATACAAAATATAAAAATAGTTTCAAATTCCAGAAATTATGCCGCCCTGGGCAGTGACCCATGTTGGCCCTGTCTAAATCCTACGTTAATGTCACACACACTCTCTCTTCATATCCGTATAAATGTTAATTCGTGTGTACATGCATTATAGGAAAATAAAGAACAAATCTATCAATAACAGTTTTTTTCCATGATCTTTTCATTTTTTTTTTGTCATTGACTTTCGATTTTTAATTGTGTTTCAAAACATTATATATATATATATATTATAAATAATATGAGGGAGTGTTTATACATGAAATTTGGCCATGTTATAAATAATTTCATGAAGGTAAAATTGAACAAGGATTTTAAGTCACATATATGGAAATTAAACCTTGATTTCGTACAAATTTAAATTTACATAAAATCATTTTAATTAAAATCATTTTAATTTAAATAAAATCATTTAATTATTTTTAGAATTAAAAAAATTTTTATGATATTGATATATATATATATATATATATATATATATATATATATATACACATTAAATAATCCGTAATTATTATTATAGAGTATTAATAAAACTTTGGACAGACGGTTTAAAAAAAAACTTGTCGTTTTTCATTTATAAACTAATGACGTAAATCGTTAAACCTCTTTTTATTTTGTACATACTTATAGTTAAACAATTTTTCAAACTAGAATTGCCAGATACTTGTTACTTTTAATTTGTCTGCATTTATATGTTATTCATTGATTAGACAACAAATTGATATTCGGAAAAAAATAACCTAATAAAATAATCTTATAAACTATTTGAATTTGGTTAATTTCGAAGATAGAATTTAGTAATTTCTTTATATATAAATGATTAATATTCAATATGTTAGAAATTCGTTATATTAAATAAATAAAAATTCCATTTCTTAAAAAAATCAGAGATAGAAATTGGCTTTACTGCTGAGTTAAGTAGATTTAACAATTCGTCTCAATTATCATAAGTTTGTCTTAGTTGAAAAAGCCAATCTGTTGCCTCCTAGGAATTGGTACTTGAGCGAGCAGACAACTCACTCTTTAATGTGCGACAAAGGCAAACTCATGGTAAATTTTCTCGTTGACTACTTATTCTATTTAGATGGAAATAATCACAAAATTCACATTTAGGAAACATTTATTAAGGTTTCAAAGACCTAGAAATTAATTATGATATTAAAATGATAAAAATAAAAAATAGAATAAACAAACGAATTAAGTAATCTTTTTCAAATAGAGAGTAGACGCTGTTTCGTTCTAACATTAATATCGAACATATATATATATATATATATATATATATATATATATATTGTGTGTGTGTATTTATTGTAAATAATTGTCAATCGAAGTACTTAATGATCAAGGTTATAAGTGACGTATCATCATAAAATAAAATTATTATTATTTTCTTTTGTAATATATTCCATATTAATTATCTAGAGGATTAGAAATCTATTGACTTAATAGAATATTTTCTTGAAACAGAAAACAGAAATTACACTCGTTTAATTAATGTAAATCAATAAAAAAAGATAGCAAGAGGATATATAAGTTTATTTTTATTCAGATTTCAGGATCATAAATAACAATGATTTAGTTTTAAAGTATTTATAACTTATTTCTATAATTATATATTTATGATACGATTTCATTTTTATTGATTTATTCAGTTGGTGGTTTTTATAACTGCATTAAGAAATATCTTAATGCAGTTGAACTAAATGAACGTTAAATAAGATATGTAAGTGCTTGTTTCAATCTGACATGCAATGTATTTATTTTTCACATATGTAAATTATACAATGTTTGAAGTGAATAGTAACATTAAATATTTTATGTAATAAGTATTTAATTAGAGATTTTAATACATTAAAATCACTCTCTCTAAATTATTGAAACCTCTAAATCTATGGGATAATTATTCCAAGGTCGTATATTCTTTTAGTTTTACTAAGACGCAATTAAAATGACAATAGTTTACTTATATATATACATATAAATATATAGTGACAAAATTTGTTCAAAAAAATTTTTACGCATTATCGATTTTATATCCTTTTGTGCTTGTTTCCAGTTCACTGATTTGAATAAGAAATAATTATTTAGCGTTATTATTTACTCTCAGAAAATAATATAAAAAATTAATTAACAATACTAAATATTTTTTGTTATAAAAAGTGGCTGAAGCTATTTGTTCGTATTTTAAAAACATTCACAAACGATAATGTTATTCAAACAGTCATTTAAATTATTTTGTCATTAAAATTTTTAAACAATCAAATGATTTTTTTAATGTTTTATTTTTAGGATTTTTATTATATAACTTTTGAAGATAAGACAAAAATATTTAGGTAATACACCATTGGTGGTTAATTTATTTCCAAATTATTTGTTTTAAGATATTACTTAAAATAGGTACTTTATTTATTTTTGAAAAAATAGTAATTTCGGTTTATAACAGTTAAAAAATTTAAATTAAGTATAAATAACATTTTATAAGTTATATAATAATAAAGGTATGAAGTATTGAAAAGAAAGATAATAAAAATAAATAAATAAATATGGAGTAAGAAAAAGAAAGAAAAATACAATATAAAATATATTCTAGTTTTCTCACTGTGACAAAATTTACTTTCACAAATCAATTTTTCACTCGTTTCACAAACTATAAAATTGTTTTAATCAATAATTTTCAATAATTTATTAATATTGATTTGATCTTTATATATATATATATTGCTACATAACCCTCACTCCTACCTTTACTCATCACTCTCGAACAGTTAAAGAACAGAAATAAACTTGTATTTTGTAAGATGATTGAGAAATCTCTTTGGGAAAGGAAACAATTATTTTTTAAACTTGTGATAAGCAGAATTGATACAGATATCGATTTAAAAGTATTATTATAAAATAATCTTCAGCACATTTAAATAACTCTTCTCTTATTTTTTTAAAAAATTAGAAAGAATTCTATTTAATTTCAAATAAATACTTTTTGTTTCTGTAAACAATATTTTGTAGATTATACAATAAGAAAATAAATATTTAATCAAACTAAACATCAAATAAAAAAAATCATCGCATAGAATATCGAATATTAAATAAAAGATGCACTTTAAATAATACGATGCTCGCATAAAGCAATCCCTAGAGACAGAAATGAAAGTGAAACTTTCAATATTTATCTTGAAAGTCAAACAATACGTTTCGTGTCTTATAAAAATCATTGATATTACTTTTAATCGAACTCCATCAAGGTAACGGGTATTTCCGATATTATTCTTTATAGATATTAGTGTATATTTCATAAAGTGCTTATGTTATTTGAATTGATCGCTATAAAATAATTATACACGAGCCATTTGAAGTAATAAAACTAGAGAAAAATTAAGGTAACTGAGGGCAATGCACGCGAACCTTCATATCTTCATGTTTGTAATCTCAAGGTTGTACAGCTACGTGCATTTGGTCTCTAAAATATTTTATTTTATTTTTACGCATGTTTATATATATATATATATATAAAGTGTATTTTATATAATAATAATATGTGTAATTACGAAATAATTTTTATATATAATTAGTGAAAGAAATTTTATTATGAAATTTCAAAAAGTATATATTATTATAGAAAAGTACAAAATAATACGCATTTAATAAAAGTGTAGTAATATATGTTTTTTTGGAAGTATTCTGCAATTTATAAAATTTTTAATCACTTTTAATTTCATATAAAAATAAGTTTCTTTGCTAAAAACGTCTGGTAATAAAACGAAAGTGGTTTCGATTTAGTAACGAACGTTTCTTTACAAATTCAGCAATAGTAGTGGTTAGCACTGAAAGTAGTTCAAGGATTACAAATTTTGTTTCCTTCAAGTGGTGTCGTAAAATTTATATTTTTTATTATTAATAACGTTTGATTATTTGTTATATGATTCATAGTTTTATGATAATTGTCTAGATTTACATGTTTATATCTCCAGTGTAGTTTAAAAGAAGTAAATATTAGGTTGGTAGAAAAATAACTATAGTTTAAGAACTTCAAATACATTTATATTCTCTATCCTAGCTGTTTTAAGTGTTCCAGAACTGTTTGATGAGTAGTGTCTAATTTTTCTACAAGCTCTCGAATTGTTGTGCGTGGTTCTGGTTCAATTAACGCGTTCAGTTGGTCGTTATCAACTGAAGAATGACGCCCATGACATTATTTATTTTCAACGATCTCGTCCCCAGTCTGAAATTTTTGTAACCACCATTGTACCTTACATTCCTTAACAGTATCCACACCAAAAGCATTGTTTAGTCCACGAACAGTTTCTAGTGATTTACCACCAGTTTTGAACTGACAGAAATTGCTTTTATTAGCTTCTTTTCTATTTTTAATTCAATAGCCCAAATTGAAGCATTATTAATAATAAAATCAAAGTCAATATTATTAAAGTACTGACCAAAAAATACACTTTAAAATGATATTAACATGACCACGATGAAAGGACACTTTTATTGAAAAAATGAAGGTTAGAATTCAGCAAACAATTATTAATAATTATTTTACTTTCAACCTAATAGATATTATTTAAACGGTTTAATACTCGTGATCGTTGTTTTGATTGTTCTTATTTTTTGGATCATTTGAGTGCTTATTTTCAATTACTAGTTTCATTAAGTGTATCATCTTCAGGTAGCTATTAAAGAGTTCGATTCAGGTAGATATATGAGTCTCTAATGTCTTTCTGGAGATGATTCACCTGGTGAATCTAATAGTGAAGAATTCCAAGTCGATATGCGGAAAAAAATAAATTATTAAATAATCTCAGTGGATGATTCAATTCGGTTAATTTTAAAGATAGAATTTTTAGTATTTATATATATATATATACATATAAAATTATAAAATTGTTTTTTAGAAATCCTTCATATTAAATAAATAAAAATTAAATTTATTAAAAAACAAAGATAAAATAACTCTTACTGCTCCAAAAAAGACAAACAGTCAAGATATATTTTCATGTCTTGTAAGTTTCATCAGAGATTATAATTAAGTAATTCAATTCTAGATAATATTTTAAACACTTCATAAATATAGGTTTTAAGAAAATTTTCCAACAATAAAATGTCCTCTAATATAATAATAAAATGTAACTTTTGTACATACACATAACTACACAGATATATATATATATACATATATATATATATATATATATATATATATATATATATATATATATATATATATATTAGACAATCAATATGTTTTAGAATGTATTAGCACATATATTGAACGAAAATTTCAAAAGACTCGTATGTTAAAATATTGTATTAATGATAATTTTCTCTTATGTAGGTTAAACATGCTTCGGTGCTAATGAATATGTCAATATATATATATATATATATATATATATATATATATATATATATATATATAAATCTAAAGTTCTTATATTCCAACATTTTCCTCAATGTTAGCAAATCACACACAGAGCTGTGATGTAACTTACATAACTTTCAACGAGAGTAAGTGAAAGTTTTTTAAGTCAACGTTGTTACGATCAATGGGTCAAGAGCAGATCTCAGTTTAATGATCGATAATTTCATTATATATATATATATATATATATATATATATATATATATATATATGCGCAATTTTCCAACAGCTGTAAATGTTTAACGAACAAATAATTGCACTTTTATCTTACGTATACAATAGTAATTTATAAACGTTTTTCTGAAATGAACGATTGAATTGCATGTCAAATACTCAACTCGTGTATAGAGTTTTTTCTGAAAAATATACTTTATGAACATTAAGTTATAATTGTTTTAACTAATACGTTGATTATTATCGTTGAAACTTTTTATTTAAAACTGAAAACAGTTCAGTTCTTATTTCTTATTTTATTACCATCGATTAATATTAATTAAAAAAGACTATTTGAAAAAGTGTAATGTATTTCATTGTTAAAGATAATTTTAAATACCACATATCATATTTCTATAAATTTAACCTGATTTTTTGATTACATATAGAAAGGCAAAGTTATTCATGTTAAATACCTTTATACAATTATTTTTTTTATATTATTTTTAGTTCAACAGATTGAGAAATTTTTGCAGTGTTATGTATTTGATATATACTTCAATAATTATTAAACAAGTTTATAAATTGTACTAAAAAATTTTTTACACCTTATATAAATCAAAATTGATCAATATAAATTTGTATATATATATATATATATGTATAAATAATATATATATATATATATATATATATATATATGTAAATTTTTTGTATATACAATACAAAAAAATTACTTATATATCTATTATTGTTTCAAATATATTTCTTTAAAACACCTTAAAAAGATATTTAGAATGTAAATATTAGAAACAATTAGATTTAAAAATGAAGGGTTTTGTATGCATATATATATATATATATATATATATATATATATATATACATATACTTGTATATGCACAATATGAATTATAATTTATGTATGAACGGTCGTATTGTTCATATAACTTGTCAAACTGTCGCTACAAACTGAAAAGACAATACAACATTTATGTTAAAATACAATTTCAATGAAGAGACTGTTACAGTTTCTAGACTACATCAAAGATAAGTAACTGAACTGAATAAAGTTTAACATCATATATATATATATATATATATATATATATATATATATATATATATATATATATTAATATAATATTTCGATGGTAAAAATAATACAAGAATTATTTTACATAGTATAAAATAATTTAACATTTTTATTACATATGGAAGTAGAAATAATTCAAATAAAAATTTACGAAGCGTAAAGTAATAATGTTGATGTTTTAAAAAGATTGTAACGTTAACAGCAATATAATTTCTTCATATAACGTAATAAGAAATGGCAGACATTTAAAGTGAGTGTAGAGTAAGAGGTCGATGTGAGGTTTCCAGTTAGTGGTTATGTTGCAATTTAATGAAATTAAGTATGTAAGAAAAGAGAAGAAAAATTGCTCAACTATATATTTGCAAATATTATTTTATATCAGTAATAATTTAATTTATTTGTCTTTCTCTTTATATATAATCTTGATTAGTTTTACTGTTTTATGTATTAATAAATCATTGATTAAAATGCTAGAAAATAGTAAATAGATTTTATAAAATAATAAATAATAAGTTTTATTATAAAAACAGTTTGAGAATTAATGAAATATCTTTCAGTTATATCGATGATGATGACAAGGAAATTGATAATTAATTTTAATATTAATTCAAGTTGACAAAAGATAATTATAGTATGATATAATTAAATTATATTTTTTTTATAAATATAGAGATTACCGAAATCCTTGGACTGTAATTTTTTGCTGAACTACTAATTTATGTCTCATTAAGGTTTCATTCGTATGTAAATTATATTTTTTATTATTTTAAATGAAATGTGAAGAAATATAAGAGATTGAAATCATGATGATTCCTTTTCAAAACAGTTGGTTCAGTAAGTGAAACGTATTTTATTCAATGACACTTTTTATAAACTTAAACAGGTTTTATAATGAACAAATATATTTTATTTAATAAAAAATGAAAATGTTTTATTAAATAAAACTATTTTAAATGATAAGTTATATTAAAAAATACGAGTATTTTTATCAAAAACCACACACAATAAATTTAAAAAATTCCGATCAGGTATATTTTAATAATTGATTTTTTAACATTTTTGAGAATTAAATTACAGAAACTATTTTTCTAAAACAGATTACACAGGATAGAATTTTTTCTACTTTAAAGCCTAATCCATAATTTGTATTAAAGTAATTTTAATATTTAACAACAGAAAAATATAATAGATGGTATAATCATTCATTATATATATATATATATATATATATATATATATATATATATATGTATATATGTGTGTGTGTGTGTGTATGTGTATAAAATATAACCTATATTTTTTCAAATAAAATTATGAAAGATTAAAAATAGTTAAAGTTGAAAATGGCATGTGATTTAATTTATTTATTTTGAAATTAACCTCCAGCTATATTTCAAAATGTGTCTTTTGTACAATTCAATATATATTATTTTATATTTAAAAAAATGTATATCTCATATTTTTAGCTATTACAAAATATTTACTAATTACAACATGAATCAACTGAATGAATCACTGAAATATTGCTACATTTTTAATTCTGTCTGTTCATTTTGATAATTTAAAAATAATTACAATAGCGGATTATGTAAAAATTTCCAAGAAATTTAATGATTCATACTTTCACTTTTAGCGCAATACCATTAAAACTGTATCAGACAATGGAATATGTATTATAAAATAAAAGTTATAAATAAACATGGTTCTTTAGAAAATGTTTAAATTTGGTTGTTTGTATGAAAGTTTTTTTTTAGTTAAATATGTATGAACTGTAACTTTTAATTATATTTAAAGATAAATTGATATTTTTTTTTAAATAAATTAACATTTTAATTATCAAAATATCTATTACTTTACACATAATTTTAATGTCTTAGAATTAAATCTACATAGATGTAATTTATTTATAATCCGTGCATATTATATTTTTAAGTGCACCATTTGTTATTATTTAAATGAAAATGTAGAATTGTATTAAAATCGAGCATATTTGAAAAATATTCAAGTTTGTACAATTGTTTTAGATTTTAATTACTATTTAGTTTTCGTTAGATAATAAAAATTTCTTAATTTAATAATTATGATTTACTATATTGTATACAACTATTACATTAGAAATACAAACTCAAATACATACACACACACATACATATATATATATATATATATATATATATTTGTATGTGTATGTTTTTTATATTCTTTATAAATAGATTATTCAGTGTCTGCAAAAATTAATTACATACATAAATTTCACTCTAGTAAAAACAGATTCTCATTACTTTTTTTAGAAAAAAACATTACCTAAATCGATTTCTATCAACTTTGCTATTACAGTGACTAATAGCAAGTTTTTATCATTAAATTATCTTGATCAATTTGTTTAGTTTAATTCATGATAATAAAAAGATCTTATAATAAAAAGTAATGAACTGCATTTTATTTATAGATTTATTTAAAATAATTTGACAATAAATATCAAATAATGATTTCAAATACTATTTACTTATTTATTATTAATAAAATATATTTTTTTTTGGTTTCAGAATAAACTTATATCAAGCTACTAATCAAGATGGCAACTCTCTTAGTTCAACCACCACCAGAAATGCAAGAAACAATCCGTGCTGAACTCAAAGAAAACGTTGACACACGTGATAGCGATTTACAAACAATTAAAGAATGGCTTGCTAAACAACCACATTTACCTGATACTTGGGGTGAGTGCTGGATTTTTAAAAGAATTGAAATTTTAAAATTAAAATATGTTCTTATTGAGTTACTTTTAAAAATGTGATTTTTATACATTATAGTGTATATATATATATATATATATATATATATATATATATATATATATATATATATATATATATATAATAAGATTTTGGTATTAGTCTATTTTAAAAAGGTATTTTTATTCTTTTAGTAAATTTGTGTACAAGAACAGTTTTTAGATTCAAAAAATAATAAAAAAATCATATTTTTGTATTTTTTTAATGTGTCACATTTTGCATAATACACGTCTTGGTATTTTTTTTTTCAAAAAAATAATGTTTTGTATATTTTTATTCTTATTAATTATATTAAAATTCGATGTTCTTTAAAAGTATATTTAACGTTTCAAAAATGTTCAGTTTAATAATAAAATATACTATTCAAATATTCAATTCTTCTTCATTGTTATAAAAAAATTGTTTCAATACAGATAATTAAAAAATTAAAATGGTACAAGTTCATAAAAGTGACAATTTAGTAAATATTTAATCAAAATTAACTATTTTTTTTTCTTTAAAATAACTGATCTCAATAAGACTCAATCTTGGTACTGTGCAATCTTGGTAAATATGCATCAATAAAAGGAAATATTTTTTATAGATGAAGATCGTATCATGACATTCTTACGTGGCTGCAAATTCAGTTTGGAAAAAACAAAAAGGAAACTTGATATGTATTTCACAATGAGAAACGCTGTTCCTGAATTCTTTTCAAACAGAAATGTTAAGAACCCTGATGCACAGGAAATCGTCAAAGCTGTGTAAGTAAAATATCTACTTATTCTTTTTTTTATTTCCTTATTTATTGTTAAAAAAATGGTTATTAAAATCATATAACTCTAGAATAAAATGTTATTTACATATATTTAAAAAATCTCTAATTCAAATAAATAGTTATTATCGAAATAATAATTTGTAATTAGTTTATATTTTATTTATTAGATAGAATGAAAATAAATATATAAATTTCAATTCTTTTTATAGAAACTGCGTTCCATTACCCGGTCTTACTCCATCAGGCAGACGTGTAATAATTATGCGTGGCAAAGAAAAAGAAATTCAAACTCCAAACGTAGCTGAAGCAATGAAACTAGCACTTATGGTCGGTGATATTCGTTTAGCAGCTGAAGAAACCGGTGTCGCTGGAGACGTTTACGTTTTTGATGCAGCTGTAGCAACTCCAGGACATTTTGCTAAATTCACACCTACATTAGTCAAGAAATTCTTCGTCTGCGTACAAGTAAAATATATTTTTTTTATAAAAGACTAATAGTTGTAAATGAAAAACGTAAATATTACCGACAGAAAAACAAATTAAATTTAAAAACATTAAAATATTTTCTCTTCGAAACGAATTTTTATTCAATTTTATTTAGAAAAATTATTATAATATAAAACGAAAGAGAAACAAATACAAGATATCTTATGAAAATATTGATATAAGAAATATAGTTTATTGCTTCAAATGAATAAAAAACTTATATTAAAGTCCTTTTCATTTATTTAAATGAAAACTTTTCATGTTAAAATTTATGTTGCCAAAAGATGATATACTAATAATTCTCTCATATTATTAAATAAATACAATATTTTATTAGAGTTACATTTAATTATTTAATTAAAAATAATTGAAAAAAGTACATTCTTATCTACATTTTAATATATAATAAAATATTAAAACTTCAGTTACAATTCTATAGTAATTCACTCTATATTTTCATAATTTATTTTAATTTCCTTATAATTGGTAATTATTGTACATGTTTCGTTACCACATTTTATAAAATGTATATTCAATTAGTATTTGTTGAATAACTGAATAATCAAACATGAAAATATAATTATATTAATATTTGAAATGAATGAAAACATACATTTAATGAGATATAAAAATCATAATTGCAAAACAAATTATTTACATAGAGAATTAAATATTTACTTCTTCATTTGTATTTTTGTTTCGAAATTTTATACATATTTTAATCATTTTTGTAAGTTTCTTTTTAATTAATTGATTTAATTTTAATCCTATAAGTAGATTTTAAAAACACATTAGAAATTACACAAAAATGACGACCCCTTTTTAATATTACATTTATTTTTTCTAAAAATAACACTATGAAATATTATTTATGTAATTACTGTTTTGTTCTCCCTATCAAACATATATTATGAACCTGTGATACTAATATATTATATTTGATTGAAATACCAAATATTTTATCGATTTACAGGAAGCCTACCCAGTAAAAGTCAAAGAAGTGCATGTAATCAACGTTTCACCATTAGTTGATACAATTATCAATTTCGTGAAACCATTCCTTAAGGAAAAAATTCGTAATCGTATCCATATTCATCCAGAAGGTCTTAATTCTCTTTATGAATTCGTACCAAAAGACGTTCTTCCTGAAGAATATGGCGGTACTGCTGGAAAGATCGAAGATTTTCATGGTAATAAGAATAAATGTTTTTTATTACTTAATCTCAATTATGTACATATTTATATATATATATATATATATATATATATATATACATACATATATATATATAGTGTGTATATTATCAAAAATATTGAAATATCATATTTATTTATTTTGAAATTAATTAAATTAAAAAAATAATATTAATACTGGAAATTTTTTAACATGAGTAAATAATAACAAATATAAAATTAAAATAATACGACGTTTATTAAAGGAAATTTTGTTGTGCAAGATAATTTATTACCATTAAAATGTTTTATGGAGAAAACAATTTATATGTATCATAAATGTTAATTGAAATATTTAATATTACAATGTCATATTAATACATTAGCAATTAGTCTTGTAAAGACCTTCACATATAAAACTTTACTTATTTAATAATTGCATTATAAATTTATTTTATAAATGACAATTATTATTATTAATATCTGTAAAGTATCATTTTTAATGTGAAAAAGGTTAAAAGCAATGATTTTTTGTAGTAATTATTCTGTTCTATTTATAAAACTTATTTATAAGTTTCATAAATATGTATCAAGAAATATATATATAAAAATTATAAAATTAATGTTTGATAGTGAGATTAATTTTGTAAATATCTTTCTTTTAGATAAATGGGTAAAGATTTTAGAAGACTACCAGCCATGGTTCGATGCTCAAGAATCGATCAAGGCTGATGAAAGCAAGAGACCAGGCGAACCAAGAACTCACGACGATTTGTTTGGAGTGGAAGGCAGTTTCCGCAAACTTGCTCTCGATTAATTTTTTTTGTTATCTAAATAATATTTTTTTATTCTTTCATCCAATTAGAACAATTATTTGTGTTTTTTTTTAAGTTAGATTTTGTTAAAATGAATTACATCCACAGTACATATTTGAAACATTATGTTTTTAAAATCAAAACCTAGCATTTAATTTAAAAATAGATTATTTGAAATATCTAATCTCTGTAGAAGGTCAAAAAATATTTTTTTTATTTGTAGTACTAGGCATGTGTTAAAAATTTATAAAAAAATATTTAAATGAATTTAATGGAGAAATATAACTAATCAGAAATATACATCAAATTTTCAAAAATTAAAAAATGTAGATAATAAAGAAACATTATATTAATTTAAATATTTCCCCGAATTTTTACCAAAGAGTGTGTGGGTAGTTCGGAAAAATAGATTTTTATTCATAGAAACTCATCTTAGTTATCGTGAAAATAAAAAAAAGAAAATCTTATTTTAAATTTAATTTCATTTTGATTTGAACTTTAATTTTTATTTACTAATTGATATTATTTTCAGTAGTATTATATGATTTAATTATTTGTTAACAAACAAATATAATTATTATTTTATTAAATCCATCAATTGAATAACAACTTTTTTTGATTTTTTTCATTTATTGAATTAAACTCTAATTATAATAAATAATCGACTACTGATAACAAATAAGAAAAATCAGAATTATAAATTATCAATTCTTTTTTAAAAATTAGTATAAAATACAGTTTAAAATATTTCATTATAATTAATTATATATTAAGGGGGAAAACAAAATATTATAAATTTATCAACATAATATATTTGACTAAAATTATATATGAATATTTTATATATTTAATGTTTAATTAACTTAAAAAAATATAAATATGTACTGTGAGTATACATCCTTTTAGTAAAATAAAATATCCGAAGCGTTTGACAATCATTTTCAATATATATTTTTTATTCATTTATTGTTTGCAATTCGGTATATTTAAATTTAGTTTGACATTTTTTTTATTTGATTTACCTGTTGCTATACATGTGATACAATCTATATATTTCTATGTTAAATGGTATAAAATTTTATTAAAAAATATGTATTAATTTACTATATACTCATGTTATCTCTCACATTTTTGTACATTGCATGCATTTTCAATAAAGTTTATTTAAAAAAACTAGTTTTTTTTTTGTTCCGTATTCATTTCTATCTCTAGTTTTATTTCACACATTGTAATATTTAATTAATAAATTAGTATTTTTAAATCTATATAAAAGGTGTTTTGATAAATCGATTCTCTTGATCAAAAAAACAGTGTGGATCTATGTTAAGAAAATCGTTAATAAATAAGCAAAGAAATTGAATATTGAAAAGAAACTTCAACAAATCCTTTTTCAATAAGTGTAAAAAATATGAATTTAAATTAATAATAATTTTATTACACTGATTTAATTAACTTTATTATTTTTAATCAATTGAGTTTGTTTTCTCTGACTAATTTTAACATGTGTGTCATCTTTAAGAAGTTTCAGATAATTTAATGATTAAAATCAATCTAAATATGACATACCTGCTAAAACTATTAGTAGAACACCAATAGAATATAGGGATTTAGGGCAATTGAACAGCAGAACTACAGATATGCACAATTTTAATTTATTTAATATTATCTTTTAGCTTATAAGTTATTTTGAGAAATTGATTGTCTTCATACCAAGAATAAATTTATATATATATATATATATATATATATATATATATATATATATATAAATACAATATTAAAAAAAATATTGAAAAAGAATATAAAAGTTTTAATATGTGTAAAAAATGTGACTTTATAATAATAATTACGTTTTAAATCGAATAATTTTTACTATCTAAGATTTTATTGAGAATTAATGTTTATTCTCAATAAGAAAAAATATTTATTAAGATTTCTTTCTTATGTAGATATCAAATAAATAAAAAGAATAATAAAATATACTAAAATTGATAGTAAAATAGTAATTTAAATATGTATAAAAAATGAGAGGAAGAATTTTAAATATAACGAAGTTAAATCCGAATATAAAGAGTTAAATTCGCCTTCACAAATGAATTTTTCATTTATCTCACAAATTAGTTTTTTTTTTGATTAAAATTGTTTAATCATTGAATATTGATTCTTTTTATTTGTTTGTTTCAATGTGCATTTCAATGATGATTCCATCGTGACAAGGTATCTTAAAAGGTATAGAAAAATATTTTTTATAGAAAATAATTCGCAGAAAAGATTTTTCTACAACTAAGAGATTTAAGGATGATGGCGTCATCATTGAAATATATCTAAGAAACAAACAAAAATTATCAAGAATCAATTATTGAAATTTTTAACAATAATGTTTTTCACACTTATATACTAATAAAATTTATATTTCAAAGATTATGAGACCTTTTTATAACCTTTTGCGACCATTTACTATATTATTTTATCTTATTTTATAGAATGTTTTTTATTTTCAAATATTTTCTTGCTCTTATTAGGTATTACTAATTGATAATTATTTTTATAATCTACTAAAAATGAATCACTCATATGTTCTTAATTTAATTTATGTACTTTTTATATATAAATTAATTTACTTTTTCAATTAAATTTACTTACACAAACTAGTTAGTTTGTATATCTAAATAACTCTTCATCCACTTTAAAAATAAATATAAACTGAGGATCATAACAAAAAAGTGTATGAATTACGTTTCAGTATAATTTTTTTTATTAATTAATAAGGAAGATCTTAATATTATAGCAAAGGAACTGCTAATTCTTGAATTTGAAATTTATTTGAAGAAAATACCAAACGAACTCAAAAATATATGTTTGTATTTCTTTTACAGTTTTTATTTAGTGAATATGACCTGGATATTATAACAATATAAAAATAATTGAATAACATTTAATAATTATTTTGTAATATTTACATACTATAATTTTAATAAGAACTACATAATTACAACAAAATCTGTTTATAAATTTTTCTATATCACTTTTAACGATTACCAACATAAATATAACGTATTTATTAATCAATATTACTTATTGGTAATAAAAAAAGTTCTTAGTAGAGACATTATATAAAAGAAATAATAAAAAACATTGATATTTTTTGAATAAATATCCATTAGAATTCAAGGAAAAAACAGTGTATTTTTAAGATATGAAAATAAAACATAAAACAGTATACTTCAATTGTTATTCCTATTAACTGATTTATAAAAAAACATATTTTTAAAAATTTTTATATAATATAAGGTTGGTAGAAAAATAATTGCGGTTTATGACCTTCAAATTCATATACAGCTTCATATACACCATCTGTTTTAAGTGGTCCAGAACTGTTCGATGACTAACACCTAACTTCTGTGTAAGCTCTCGAATTGTTGTGCGTGGTTACGCGATTTTATGTCTAATCCCTAATAAATTAGGAGGAGTGATTGCCTTATTAATATCAATTGCAATTTTATTTTTTATACCTTTTATTAATTCTAATTTTCGAAGAATACAATACTATCCTATTAACCAAATTTTATTTATAAATTAGAGTAAATATTTTAATTCTTCTTACATGAATTGGAGTACGTCCAGTTGAAGATCCTTATAATATTGCCAGTCAAATGTTAACTATTTTATATTTTTTATATTATTATATATTTATTATTCATTTTATAAATTTTATATTTGTTATAACACCTTCAGTTGATCGAAGCTCATCTTCAAAGCTCTCGTCCCCAGTATGACATTTTTAGAACCACCATTGTACCGTACGTCCCTTAACACTATCCACAACAAAAGCATCGTTTAGTTTATAAGCAGTTTCTGCTGCTTTATCACCCATTATGAACTCATACAAAAAATTGCTCTTATTTGCTTCTTTCCCATCTTTTATTCAATAGCCCAATTTGAACCAAAATTAATAATAAAACCAATGTCGATGTTACCAAAATACAGACCGAAAAATGTACTTTAAAATGATATTAAAATGAACACGACGAAATGTCATTTTCATTGAAAAAAATTTCAATCAGAATTGAAAAAAACCGCAATTATTTTCCTACCAATCTAATATATAATAAAATATAAATCATCTCATTCAGTGAATCAAGGATGGAAGTATTAAAATTAATAAAACTCTCAACAGAACTCCAAATAAATCAAGTCGAAAAAGAATGTTTTTAATTTAAAGATTTATTTTAAAATATTCGAAACAATAATAATAAGGAATTTTGTAGACCCGCAATCATCTTTTTTGCATATGTAAATTTAACAGTATAAATAAAGTGTATCTAAAAATGTATATAAAAGATATTCGATGAAACTGTTATACAATGACATCATTTTTAATCACATTTTCTGTACGTGTACCGCCGAAGTAATAAAAACAAATCAATTGAATATTTCAACGTTGTCCTTTAGATATCCATTAGTATGTAGAACAATTAGTATAAATGGCAATAGTTCATCAAACGAGGCGTGTGAAAATCGTATCAATAATACTGAATCACAAGTATGGCGACGTGTTTCCCTAAAATGCGTGATGACATTTTCAAGAATGTCTAATGAACAACACTCAATTATTAAACATTGTACGATGCCGGTCAATGTTATTTTTTTTACTGTAACGTTGTTTTAGATTCGTTATTTCCGAACAGAATTTGGCAACGGACACTTTTTCGATATTAAATAACGCATGTGAACGAAACGAGATACAGTTAAACGTACATTGTGTTCCGTTTTATTTTACATGTTAATTATTTTTATGATGCAGTTGGTATTTAGTTTACGATGGTACAATGGAAATTGTGAGCAATGAATCTCTGTACTGAATTATATATTTTTTGTAACACTTGTTTTTTTTTCAACATTTTTCTTTCGTTCTTAATTTTGTTTTTATTAAAGAATATTATTTAATATTTTTCTAGTAAATACATCTTTATATTTGTCTATCTGTACATATCTCTCAAAAAATGATAAGAGAGTTGAATCAATGTCAATATATTTCAGTCAGAAACGCTAATACTTATTTCTCTTCAAATCAAACTGTGAAGTCCTAAAAAGTGATCAAAGATAAAGTAAAACCTTTGTGAAAATTTATTTCAATCACAGAAAAGCAATCGAGATCAGTCGAAATCAGATATTGAAAAGAAACGTTCAAGGAGTTGTGAATAAAATAAAATTGTATTATTCAACCTGTTATTTTTTCTAGCGGTTCGACTTTTTATATTTTTTTAAAATTATGAATAATAACACCGTATTAGCCTGAATACAAATCGACCCAAATTATGAGTCACAGTTTTTTTTCAAAGAAATAAAAAAGCATTCTTTACAACCCTGATTACAAGACGACACGCTATTTCTCTGTTTTTTCTTTGGTGCTACTTGAAAGAACGTGTATTCGTCATAAACTAAATACCATCGTGTAGTTGAAGAATAACATACAAGAAGAAATTCAAGGATTATATCCAGAAATTCTGAGAGGAAAGATGGAAAATGTCTTAGAAAGGGCTTTGACTTGGTGAAGCCGAAAATGGGCATCACTAACGTGATGTCATTTTTCATGTGTAATCAAGAAAAATCTCCCATCCTTATACTATATTTTCAGAAATAAAAAGTGATTAAAATATAAAACCAAAAAATATTAATGTTTTAAGCCTCTTCGTTCTTTTGCGCCACCTATATATATATATATACACAATCATCAAATGTCAGATATTCATTCGAACTGATCATTAAAATCGATTAAAATGTAGTTATGAGAAATATCCCCGGTTTATATATTGTATTGTTTGTTTTTTTTATATATATTGTTAATAGTTCTTTTTTATATTTCTAAGAACTTTATTCACATAATAATAACAATAAAACTTCCGTAAATATTAATGGAAATCTTATAAATCAAATATGTTTACACAAAGTTAGTTACAGACATAATTAAATAAGTTATTAAATAATTTCTAGAAAATTATTTTACTATTAAACAAGTACTTTGCAATCTTATCCATTATCAACACGCAAAAAATATTTTTTTTTATTTATTACACTATGTTTATTTAAAATTTATTTATATCATGTTAACATTATAAATTTATTTAAGAAATGTTTAATTGCATTTCGTGAATTTGTCAATTTGGCCAATTTCCAATTTAATCAGAAAGACGAACACGGAAAACAATTTTTGATTAACTTAAATTCTCAATAAGGATATTTAATCGTAATGACTGGAAATTCCTGTTTAAATTACACAGAAACATTTATTGTTTCAACTGTTTTCGTGGAAAGAGATAAGTTTTTCGACAGAATAAAAGAAATAACATTATGTAAACTATTTTTTTACAATAATATTATGCGTCGTTAAGGAAACACATTTATTATCATTTAAGTATTTCAGGAATTTACGTGATGACAATTTTATTTACAGATTAAATATTTAATTTGAGAAATAGTTATATTACAATTACATGCAATTGTAATAGACATGAATATGATGTTTCTGTATTGCAATAACATTATTAATCATACTGAACATTTTAAATTATGATGTTTACAACATATCTAGTTCGTAAAATTAAATTACCGATTATAATGACTTTGTTGTTATATTGTTTTTAAAAATAATTAATAAATTAATAAGTTTTTCTTCATAGTTTTTGACCTTTTGGATCAAATATGTTTATGTTTTTTATTACTAGTTTAGTATATGTGTTATCTTTAGGTAGATTTTGGATAAATTTACTATAGAACTAATAAAAAATACGACATTGCTTAAAATAACTGTATTAGGCAATAATAAATATAATAAAAGATAAATAAAATATTAAAAAATCATATTACAGCAATTAAAGCTGACAAAACGAAAAAAAACATCACTGTCCTAATAGATACAAAAATAAAACTAAATAATTTATAAATAATTATAATTGACAAAACAACAGATTCGATTAATAAATATCAGAAAGAAATTCAAAACATAAAACAACCATATTGATTTATCTAAAATCTACCTGAAGATGGTATACGTAACGAAACTAGTAATGGAAAACAGAAATATAAATGATTTAAAAGAACGATCATCATCAGAACGACGTGTCAATGGAATTACAGGTATGAAAATATAAAATTATTTTTCTATATATAAAAAATATATTCCATCGTAAAATTTCCATAAAACACAATTTTATTTTCGGTGTAGATCAATTCCTCGCAACGACGCTTCCACTTTTACACAAATAGCATGTTAACCATATCCATTCCCGATCATTTCCGATGTTTTACGAATCATTACAGATTATAAGTCGGGACGATAATCGAGCGGGGGCAGAGCCATAAGGGGTCAGTGAGCAGAGCAAATAGAGAGAAGAGCCCCTGGTAATTTTAGATAATTAATGTTTAATTTCTTAAAAGTAGGCAGTAATTAAAATCATTATTTCGACCTCTTTTTTACCTGTAATTATTTACCTATTGCTCATGAACATTTACAAAAATTCTAATTAAGACAATAGACAAAGTTTTCGAACTGTAGCTAAATTCAGTTTCACACACAACTTATTTTCTATATAAAACACATTTTTTCTTATCTAAATGTTCCGCAATCGTCCACAAAAATAATTTTCTACATTCAATATGAATAAAATAGTAAAAAATAGATTTTATATAAGATGCAAATACATTAAAAACAATTTATTTAGTTACTTAACTTCTCAGAGTAAATTTGACCCATTGCTTGTAGTTTTAGTATCACTATGTTTCTTTTTTTTACATCCACTTCTATTTCAATTAGTCTTCTGTAAATATTTTTAGATTGACTTTTTTTAGATTGTATAGTTTTCTATGTCAGTAAATGTTAATAGTAAGATAATAACAGTTCTTCAGGTTAATACAAAAATTTATCTTAAGAAACTTACGAGCTGTCAAGAGAACAAGAGAATAAATGGAACTAAACGCGACTAAATAATGAGACTTAAGAAAGTTGGTAGTTAGGAAATCGAGAAGATAAGTTACGAATGAATTTTTGAGGATTGAAGGTGCATTGATATCTATGATTATTAGCACAATTTAGCGAACACAAGAAGTATTTAAACAACTCTCGTTTATATACTTAATTTCAAATTATACTTTCTTTAAACCTACATAAGTAACAAGTCTAATCACTTAAAACATTTATCTCTCTATAAATAAAAATCGGTCTTTCTGAGCACAGGAAAAAGGAGAAACCTGTCAGTGGGAGTTCAAGGATTTTAAAAGATGATCGGACTAATTATAAAGATGATAGATCTAAATTTATAATTAAATTGTTTCAACATAATATAGTTTTTTATATTGTGATTAAATTTACTTTCAAACACGTTTTTCTTACTCTTCCGTAAGGCATTTTTTCATATATATATATATATATATATATATATATATATATATACTAAGGGGCTCTGCCCCCTACTCGCTTCGTTCGTCACCTGCGGGGTCGCTGCTCTTACCCACTAGCCAATTATAAGCATGTACTTGTGACCGAATGAAACAATAAACATATTTGAGTATCATAAAAGCCTCGTCCCAAATAAATAAGTAGATATCATGGATTTTTTTTGGATAATTTTGATTTTATATCTATAGAGAGAAGAGAGATAAACATTTTTGTGTACCATAGAAACCTCGTTTCAAATAAATAAGTAGACGTTATGAAATTTTTATTTTTAACAGATAATTTTGATTTTATATATAGAGATATATTAGATTAATAAATAATATTTTTTCGTCTATTTTAGAGCTCTAAAGATAATTGCATCTTTATCTAAATCTATAAACTGTTTAAAACTGATTAATAATTATAGAGAGTAAAAAAATCACTTTTCAATATGTTCAAGGTTTATTTTTAAATATTATTTACGATTTTTTTATATAATTGCCCTCATTTTTATAACAGGTAATAGAAGAATGACATTTTATTAAATTATGATCACTTGTTTTATTTCAACAGGTTCTATTTGATGTTAAAAAACTTGTACAGTTTTTAATCCATAATATCTGACATGAACTCATAAACCCAATTACTTACTTTTATAATACAAGTTTGTTGTAATTACTTGGGGATTTTCTGGTTTTTTGTAGTAATTTCGTTCGGTGCAAATTTTAAAGACAGTACATTTTTTCCATATAACAGGAACTTGTATATAACTTTTTTAAATGAAATTAATTATAATTAATTCAAGTCTATACATTTTGATTTTTTATTCAAGTGGCTAGTTTGTGAATAGAAATAACGATTTCAATATTTTCATAGAATATATGTTTGTTTTTTAATCAGAATACTGTGTAATTGACAAATATATATATATATATATATATATATATATATATATATATATATATATATTATATATATATATATATATCATGTGTGTGTGTGTCGATATTATAAATGTGTATTCGATTATTTCGGTCACGTAATATTTTCGAAAGTATGACGATGGATGTTTTTAACACGGATTTCTGTTAATGATACAAAATCAGATGCAAACGAAACAGATTTGTTGACAGGCGCGGCCAGCGACACCATTTGTGTTTTTCATTGCCGCCTGCGATCGCGATGACTCATCCGCTCTTTTTGATCGGCATCTTTTTTTTTGACGTGTCACATTCGTCGAAGGAATGTGCCAGATAATCTGCGGCTGCGTTCCGTTCAACAATAATATTTTGATGTTTGTGTGCACTCGTTTCTGATAAGTTCGCTTGCATTCTGTATTTCCGCGTACATATTCATCTCTTGATGTAACATTTGCGTGGGCGACATACAGTTATCAGCGAATTAAAACATAATTGATGTGTTTGCATGAATAGTATTGAATTTTTATTCAAATTACCTGTACGATTTATTTCGTATTAGTGTCATCGGCAGTGTATGTAAAGATTGGTGTCAGAGTTTGTCCTGTTATACGATATATTCTAAAGTATTGCATATGCAAATATCAAAAATAAATAATAAGAAAATACTATACTATATGCTGAACTGCATTTCTTTAACAATCTGTAGTTGACTGCATATTTATTCCACAAGCAGACACTATTAACAATTCATTGCATATTGAACTCGTCGCTTAATGAATATAAATAATTCATCAATTCTTTTTTAAGTATTTCGTCATCAGTAAAATGGCTACCATGAAATATCTTTTATACATTTCTTGCTAGTGCAAGGTCAGGGCTGTAGATAGAACGATGCATTTTTTTATATTTAAATTTACTTCAAGTATGTATCTACAGTTACTCCTAGTCGTATTCGTACACTAGAAAGCAATGAATTAAAATTCAAATACATTTCATTATATGTTAATATTTTTATTCATTTTTTTTATAATAATTCTATATAACAATAAGATGTAAAATTTTTCAATCTAATAGAAAGAAAATGGTTTTATAAAGGCTTGGATGCTCGATGTCTTCAATATACCGTGAAGTACAACGATGGATAAGTTGTAACCTATGGGATACACAGGTTACAACTGATCCATCGTTGTACTGTACAAGTTAAGCGAGAGAAAACTTATAATTAACTACCATCTTGTAGTTAATTACAAGTTTCCTAAACAGAATTTTTTCACAATCTAAACAGATTTTTTTATTAATTAATACATGAAACTAGAAAAATTATAAAAAAATAATATACAGGATTTTAAAACTAAATTAAAGAATAGCTACACATAAAATTGTGCTAACACTTATAAACACTTTCACTTTAGATTTTGTGTTTACTTTTTATAATTGTTGCAGATATAAAAGTATGTTAATCTTGTATATTGAAACAAATTCTCAGAAACAAATAAACAAATATCAAATACAAATCACGAATTAGTTTGTTCTTTTGTTCTTTTATTTTAAAGATTACAATATTGATATTATTTAAAGTGCAAACACAGTTTCACAATCTATTATTATATGATTTAACATCTAATATACATATATATATATATATATATATATATATATATATATATATATCTTATGTAAATATCAACATTTTACAAGAATATTTTAAATAAATAAATATGTCCTTATTTCTAAATTAATTTCCATTGAAAATACACAACTTTGTTGAACCTTATAGAGAAAATTTAAGAAATACATCACTGTTATTGTTATTTATATAAAAATATGCTAAGTGTTGGCCTTCTTTATTGATTTTAATTCGTAGAAATTAATATGTCAAGCAGTAATCAATTTTTAAAAGAATACAGATCATGTCCGTGAATGAAGGTGTATATTTATGTAAGAAGTATTATGTTTTCATATCTGAAAATAGATACGATTGTAAGAATTATTATAATACTTTTTAGGAACATAAAAAAGATATATATATATATATATGTGACAAGAAAAATATGGGGTTTATCCAATAAATTCAATTGTAAATCTGAATTGACAAATTTTAAATATATGCTTTTTAAAATATGTACGAAAAATAATAAAATTCATTTTAATATAAAAGCTTTATTTGAAAATGAATTTTTATTCCTTTTCAGCTCTGACAGGAGCACTTCCTTTTTTATCTATGATAAAAGCTTATAAATTGTATTAAAGATTTTATGAAGAAAATTGATTTTCTTAAGGGAATGTTATTTAGTGTCTCTATAATTAGATATGTGTGTTTAAAATAATTTGATTTAATTTTACGAAGAAGAATAAATAAATAAAGTTCTAAAACATTATATTTTAAAGTATATAGGTGTAAACTAGAAATAAATAATCTAAATACAAATAAAGAACATACTCGTATATATTAAATTAAAAAAAATTAAATTTTAAGGAGTAATAACTAATTCTGTATACTTGATTTGCTTTGAAAGAATATTCAAGATATAAATTGAAATTTCTATCGAAGTTTTGTAAAATTTTCACAATTATAGGCAATAAATAAAAAATTATTTACAAAATTTCAAAGTATTCAAGGATGTTTCAGTCTCTAATGACGTTCTAACAATGTTTGTAAAGTAAAAAAGAAAAATATATTAACAGTATGAGAATTTGAGAAAAAGCTGTCTCTTAATATATTTTTATTTTCAATACATCGATGTATATCTTTCAATAATGAATTCAGATAGACTATCACATCAGTAAATAAGATCTCTACAAAGAAAAAAACAGAATTATTAAATATTCATATTTTGTTCTAGTGTTCTTTGTCCTCTTGGATACCTCAAACTTTATTTTTTTCAATACTATTTTCGATAGGTGTAACATCATTAGACACATTTTAGATTACTCAAGCTTTATGTAAGTTAAATTACTTAAAATCTTCCTAAAGGTGTCACACATACCGAAACTAGCAGCGGAAAACAAATTTTGGGATCAAAAAAATTAAGATTACTAAGAAAATTATTCAAAAATTAAAATGACAATTATAATTTTAGTACTATGTTCTTTAAACCTGTTTTTTGATAGTATTTTTGGTATAAATCTTAATTTTAAGTTCAAATTATTTTAAAATTAAATAAATATCTATTAAATATTATACATAGTTTCTTTGAAAATAGAATTAAGAGAACGACTAATATTGTCCCTAGAACTAAGAAAAGCAGTTCAAAGAACAACTCACAGACAGTTATTAAAACATTTAAAAAAAATGAAAGATCGAAGAAGATTTTCTTAGTACTTGAATGTTTATAAAAAAAATAATTATACCAGATTAATCTAATGAGCAAATAGCACATACGTGTTCAATATGAAATTTATAACAATTTTTTGATGTTATAAACAATAATTCCTGACTTGAGTATCTTATTTTTAAAATTAAAAATATTTCATCATATATTTTAAAGTGATTTGTGATGAAATTATTAACTTTTATATGACATTACTTATATTTACAATCATAAAAAATCATGTTTCGAACAGTCATTTCATGTGAGTTTTAGCATGAATCTAAAGATTTAAAATTAATAACCAGTACTTAAAAATCTTAAAATTTCAATATGAATGAATATGCGTGATTTAAAACTGCATATTTGTTTTTATGTCACAAATAATGTTCAATCTATAAAAATGACATTTGTTTTACGCTCCACTGGTTATATAACATCGAAGAGTTACGTAATACCGGTATTATTTATGCTCATTTTAGTTATAAAACTGACATTTTTGCAATGAACCTTGAAATCAATATAAATCCGAGTAAATCATGTGTAAGCCATTCAATAGACTGGCAAATCGCTAACATGTCAGTGGTCAGGTATACCGTTTGCAGCAATTGGAAAATTTTATTTTTAAATTACAAATGTATATGCATATAAATTGAAAATGATATAATTCGAATATATTTTTAAATCAGTAGTCATTTTGAAAATCCCACACATACATACAGTAATTGATTTTATTAGATATTTTTGTTTAAATTTATTATACGAAGAGAAAAATTAGTATTTATAAAATATATCTGAATAATTAGAATTATTTGCTTAAAAATTAAATTGATTAATTTTATTTAGCAATAAATATTTTTGTACTAGTCATCAACATTTCTAACAATATAAAGTTGTTTGTGTTCCGTATAAAATTTGAAAATTAATATATATTTTCAATGTGTTAGCAAGAATTTTCTATAATAATTAAAAAGTCTAATTTTTTTTAAATTAATCTACAATTAAAAATGAAATACTTATTAATATTTATAAAATTAACATTACTGCATATAATTAATATTTCAACTAAATCAATCATCATTTATTGAGCAGTTCTTTTTTATTTTTGTTAGAATATTGGAAAATATAAAATTGTAGTAAATAATAGCTTTTTTGTTCTGAAAAATATTATATTTTAAATAGTGTTATATATTCTCTAAAATAGAATTAAAATTGATGAAAAAAAATGGTTGGTAACTAAAAATAATTATTTTCACATATACTAATGATATAAACTTGATAATTCAAGTGAAATCATTAAAAAAATAAGTACTGAATAGTTTCGTAAAAACAAGACATTTACATAACTTTTTTGTTTATATAATTTATTTTCAAAATTGATTTTTTTCATTCAAGCCACAAATATTTTTTCTATTTACAAATATTCAATAAATGATTATAGACATTTCGATGATGATACCATCATTCTTCGAGCTTAAAGATACAGATTTTTTCATAAAAAAAATGTATTTTATAAATTTATGTACATTTTTTTACATTTTTATAGCTAATATTTCATTACTTATTATTTTCTAGATGAAATTGTAATTTTATAAGATTATATCATGAAAAAATTCCACACTGTACGTATTATTACATTTATTTTTACCGAATGTACAAAACTATAACTGAAAACACTTTAGATTCAATCCGCATTATATATCCATTTTTTTCTGTCATCATATTCGTGACTTATCTGCTAATTGATAACATATTGTATTATATACATTCTGTTGCACCGAAGACCTTGCAGAAGCCACCTGTCCATCTGTCAACGTTTATATAAATAGTACAAATGTTCATAAAAGAAAAAGAAAGTGAACAAAAAGCACCGTCAATATATCCGTAGATCATACTGGTATGTATCTATCTTTTTTCATGTAATTAATCACGTATTTAATTTGTTCATCAGAAGATAATTAAATACGATCATGAGCCGATGTCCCGTTATAAGTGACATACCATTTGTTTTACAACAAACGTTCAATGTAAAAATCGCTTTTTTTTAAATAAAAGAATTAACACGTTACAATTACTTTAAAAAGTATATTAAAATTTATACGTTTCACTTGTGCAGAGATATTGTTAACTGAAAAAAAATTAATATCCCGAAAAGGAAAATACCATCATGTCAACATGTAATGAATGAATGTTGAAGTCTTTGTCGTACAAGATCGAACGTATATTTGCAAAAGAAGCACATGTTTATTTTATAAATCAAAAAGGATAGCGTTATGACAACGGTTTATTAGTACTGATAGTTTATCTCTGTTTTACAAGTTTACCTGCAATAAATAAGTTGACTGTTAGCTGGCGAAGCCACATCTTTGCGTTAAAACTCTAATCATTCTTGATTAAGAATCGATTGTGATCGGGCGCTGAACGGTGTGTTTTTATATTTTATATATTTAGATGTATTTTATATAATGCGGAAATAAATGGATTCTACTGTGGCTTTTGAGGTTTCATTATAATTAGATATGTTTTGATGATAATGTACCAAGAATGTAATACACTGCTTGCACGTTTTATAAACTTATATGTTTTGTAATTTTTTTGTGATATATTGTTCGTTAATAAATGTTAAAGGTAAGATTGTTGCATATTTCACTTACACGTTTTATATTTAATTTTATATGTATACACATACATATTATTTATACATATATATATATATATATATATATATATATAAATACGATACACTATTAAATAATATATCAATTTTGTTAAAATAAACTACTTATTTATTTTTTTAAGAATACTAGGACAAGGAATGATATTTTTAAGAAGTTTTGATAATTGATATGGTTTATTTATGTTTCAATATTTGAATTTAAAATTAGTACTATTTTGAAAAATAATACTTACATTTTGATGAAATATAGTATGTGTATGTATATATATATATATATATATATATATATATATATATATATATATGTATGTCTTCGAATAATGTTAGTTTTCTTTAAATACAAGAAAAAAATGTAAGTATTTTTGGATTTATTTATTGAAAAAATGGATTGAGGTATTGAATTGACAAAGAAATTATATTCTAAACTAATTATAAATTTATTTATTTATTTAAACATAAAATACATATTTTTATCGAATATGTATTTTCTTTTTTATAATTAATGTGAAAATAAAATGTTATGTTTTTTAAAAACGATTCTTTTCTTATTTGAATGTTGGTACCGAATTTAAAGTTTTTCAGTAAATATCTTATAAAGATTTAATATTTTCTTATATAGATTTAACGTTTTATTGAATAAAAATATTTGACTAGATTGGATAATTGAAAATTAAAATATTATAAATTATAAGAAATGAACGATATGTACGATCATCTCTGATATTTTTACCAAATGTAATTTTATCAACAGGAAACACCTCTTTAAAATTTGTTTCATAGATAATTTACATTATTTTTCACAGAATTATATAGAAAGTTACTATATTTTAATATTGAATATTTAATAATATTTTTTCACAAATTAATTTTTATAAATATTAATTTATATATTTTTATTTTATTCATTTTAAAATAGTTTGAGTTAACCAATCATAGAGTTCTTTGAAGGTTTAATTTAAACAATTATTTTTTATTAAAGCATATAAAAACGACTGCTTTAATTAATCACTTTTTATTTAAAATCAAAATATTTATAATATTTTATATATTCTTAACAGCATTACAAATTGCTTTTGTATTCAATTTATTAGAAAATATTTTATTACAAACCTTCGAAAACATTTTTTTTACAAATGAATTTTTCACTCTTCTCAAAACTGTATAAATTGTTTTTCTGATTAAAAATGTTTAATATTTTATTAATAATCACTTTTAATATTGATAACTCCATCATACTTAATACTGAAAAATTACTAAATTACTAATTTAGTAATTTTAATAATTTGCTAAATTACTGAAAAATTTTGTCAGAGTTCATCGTTCGAGGGATAAGTAAGAAAATTATTTGTAAATTTAATGGGATTTAGTGTTAAAAATATATCATACCTTCTTTTTATACTAATAAAGAAATATTGCAACATTTACTTCACTTACAACTTTTATAGAACTGCAAATAAACTCTTCAATGTGTATTTAAAAAATATATATTTTTTTTAATTGCTTTAAATCAAAGTTCATTAAGTATTCGAGACAAATAGTTGTCTTAATGTAAGATGACACATTATGCACAAGGACGGATTTGATACGTACATGTATGTACATATATAAAGCATTACTGATATTTTAAATTAATATTTTGTTAATTATTAAATTATTAGATTATTCGATTATTAGATATTCAATGACTGGTAGTATATTTGAATGATGATGGAGTCGATGAACTTAATTTGATTTTATATAAAATTTTACACTGTTCATTAACTGAATAAACACGTTTCTGATATTATAAATTTGAAAAATAAATCTTGATTAAAAAAATCATAGGTTTGTGTACAAAATAACGATTGAATAATTGATTATTTAAAAATGATGATTTTTCAGTTATTGATTAATTAGTGAAACTTACTAATTATTCAATAACTTGGAAGATTAATAGAGTGAAGTTTCAAATGCATAATAATATAATTAGATACTATTGATAATTAAATTTACGGAATGGAGCCGAACATGTTCAATTCTTTGAATTTTCAGATTATTTTAAGAAAAATCAATGACCACATTATAATCTTATAACAAATACTTTTATAAAAGAGAGAAATATATTATAATATTGGTTTTGGTACTGTAGGAAAATTATCATTTAATTCTTTAATAACATTTTAATTTTTTACAAGTCACAAACATTTTTAAATCAACATTATACAATAAATAATTATTAATCATGTTTGATTGTTGCTTCTGCAAATTTCTGTCTAATATTTGAAAAAAAAATTTGCACATGATTTTTTCACTCTTTAAAAATTACAAATATGTTTCTCATTAAAAATGTTTTATATTTTCTTATTGACCATTTTAATTGTTGCTTCTTTAATGGCGAAGACATAATCCTTAAAGTAGTGAAAATTTCTGTTTAAGGAATACCTCAGTTCTCTAATAACGATTATATTGACTTTAAAATGCGATCAAGCAAGAATAAAAAGCATTATTTATCAATTTTTGAATATTTCTAATCAGAAAAATATGTTTTATTAGGCGAGTAGAATTCTTTTTTTTTTTAAGAAAAACATTGTATTACTGTTTAATCCAAAATATTTGATACCAATCTATTGTTACATCATTTTGTTTTAGATTTATATCACATTAAACTAATTATGATTTAAAAGAAATATATTTTCAATAAAAAGAAAACTTTTCCATATTTTCATAAAATCACTGAACAAAATAGAAAATAAATTTGAGAATGACAAATATTATTTGTCCACTATTTATATATATATATATATATATAAATAGTGTATATATATATATATATATATATATATATATATATATATTTAAATATTTTTATTGAGGGTTTCATAATCAATTGGTTACTGTATATAAAGACTGATCAATATGTCAAAAGTGCAAATCTTTTCTTGTAGTATGTTATCCTTCATTAAGAAACCAACTGTCCCGTTAATACAAAAACACTTATTAAGCTTCACTTTTGACAGTATTGCAAACATAACAATATTCATAATAAAAAGAATCTACTGTCATACTTGAATAGTGACAAAACTTGTTGTTTTCTTTACGACTTAATATTTTTTTTAATTATTTTTACATGTACGAGTATGAAACTGACAATAGCTTTAAAAAATAACATTATAATTTAAAAATGAGTTTTACACAAACATTTATATATATATATATATATATATATATATATATATATATATATATATATAGGCACACATATAAAATGCATATGGTTTTTTTTAAATATACAATTTAATTAAGATTTCGAGGTCAGAACACATACAAACTTGAATTAAAGTCAACTTGAAAAATTAATTAAAACTACATTTTTTCAAAATTAGTTGTTTTTTTTTGATTTTCTTCTTATAAATATTTATAAATTTATTATATTTTTACGTTATTACAAAATGTATTTATATACAAACTTATATATATATATATATATATATATATATAAATGTGAGTGTATAATTATATAGAGATACCTAAAATGTTCGCTTCAAAAAATATTGACTGGTATGTAAAATATTACCAATAACATTTTCAAATCAAATAAAATTCATTTAAATACACACACATTTCAATATATTATATTTTCGAGTCGTAAATGTCAAAAAGTAATTAACAGGTATAGATTATGATAATTAAATATTGCTCGAAGGTATTCTGTTCGAACTATTAAATAATATTTATATTATTTTTGAATAAGTATTTATTTATTAATGAGGATGTTATTTAAATGAAATGATAGGTTTGTGTATATTCTATAAATTAATACACACACAACATACACACACATATATATATATATATACATATATATATATATATATATATATATATATATATATATATATATATATATATATACATAAATTTATTTATGTTTGACATTAGATTTAATTATTTAACAAGTCTTATAAATAATGATGCTGATAATTTAATAAAATATTTTTAATACAGTTTTGATGACTGTTATGTTAAAAAGTAATAACCAGTAGAAGTATTTATAAAATATTTGTTATAAATTCATATTTTATATTTGAAAAATGATGTTTTGAACATATTTTTAGGAATTAAATCACTATATTAAATGTTAGAGTATTAAAATATTTTAATAATAATTAATTTAGTATAAAAATATTTTATGCTCAATAAATTAATTCCATAAAATAATATCAAATAACTCATGTCTATTTTATATATAAAATATTCCATTTAGTGCTAACCTATTAACTATCTGGAATTCTTTGTTATCTGAAAGTGAATACATAAGAGAAATAATTCTAGGATATAAGATTGGAAATTACTCCAAATTTCTAGGTTTTTATTGAAAATAGGCTTTTTATCAATATTCTTTCTACATTTTTCAGATTTCATTATATATATATATATATATATATATATATATATTTGACCATTTATCTCTTCATTTGATATAATAATTATTCATTGGTGAAATTCCTTCGACAAACTGGTATAAACTGGTGTATCAAGAAAAGTAAAAAAATATATGTTAATATGTTTAAAAAAAATATTAAATTTGACATCATCATTCTCCCACATTTAAGATTTATATAAGGCTATTATTGCATTTTTTATTCATCTGAGTTTTAAGAAAATATATTAGTAATCTAGATGATCTAATATAATTTCAACATCTGTATCTTCTAATTAATTCAACCACAAAAAAAATCTTTGTTTTAGTAATTATATCAATGGGAGTGTAATTCATAATATAATTCAAGAATTGTGATCTCATTCAATGACATGATTTATATATTTTTTCATATAGGATTGAAGTAATGTAATAGGTTATTTTTATAAAATTTATGAAATTTAAATAATTTCTAAATAATTAACAATTCATCTTTTCAGGATAATGTTTTATCACTGTAAATAATTCGTTTTCATAAATGGTTTTTACTCTAGCACAACAAATACACTTTTATATCCAAAATCTTTAATAAATTTTTATTGATCATTTTTGATTCTTGGTTATAAGCACTTTCTCAAAGTCTTGAAATCATTTTTTGAACACTTGAAAGGAATTTTTATTTTATACTCTAGAGAAAAATGTATTTGTGTAATATTTTTTTCCTTAAAAAATAATGATCTAGTTTTAATATTTGAACCGAAAATCATATCTATAAGAAAATGAATATAGAATAAAAAAGCATATTAAATAATCCAAGCAATTAAGACAGAGAGCTTTATGTTAACCTAATGACATCCTTTTTATAATAGTCTACGTGGAAGTATTCGAAACTAGTAATGCAGCACTTGTACAAATTCTATAGAAAATTATCATCTTGTTCAAAACATGTATATGAGACCGTTTTTTTATTTGTTAAAAGTTTTCCACGTCATAGTTTTAAATTAAATGAACTGGACGATATTACTCTGTCATTATTAAATAGCTCGGAATGAATACCGATTTAATTTCAAAGCTTCTATGAGCAGAAAAAAGGCTTTTGAACTTCAATTAGTGCAGAATTGTGAACTGTCCCCATTTACGTTTGGAATTCATTTTAACTTTTTGTACCTTTATATATATATATATATATATATATATATATATATATATAAATGTATATGCATTTATGTAAATACAAAACATATGTTTTGTTTAAATTTCTTGTACCGGAATATTTTAATTAAAATTTTATGTTGAAATAATAATTTTCATTTATTTGATTTTAACGAATTCGTTTTAGATTTTAGTTGTTTGATGAAAACAACATATAATTCTCATTAAATTTTAATTTGTCATGCAAGAGAATATTTTTCAATTTCCTTATTTGAAAAAAAATTATACAGTTTGAAATATATAAACATTTTATTTATTTACTAATAATTGTGATTACAAAATACTCCCTAAATTAAAATTTAAAATAAAAAAGAGTTCAATCTATTCATCAGAGATATACTTCTCCTATTTCATCTTTCGTATCCAAACACCTTAAATTAAATTACAGCTACAAATCTAGATAAATACATCTATTTAAACCATAAACAAATATACTGGTATTACATAAACATATGTGTAATATTAATTCATTGAAATTTATTCAAAAACCTAGTTAATGCAATATCTGTGAAAATAGTTATTTACTAGTATGTGTACTACACTCGACGTATAAACGAAATGATTCAGTCTAGAAGAATAGGGAATACCAATTGATACATTAGAATTTATAATTGATCTACACGATATGGAAATTTATATCCAAGGTTAAATCGTTCGAAAATATTTGCACCTATAGTCGAATGTAACAAAAGAATATAACACCTGTTTGAAAGCTGAAGTCGAGACGATAAATTTAAATAAGTTGTATATTTTATACATGCATATAACGCCCTAAGAGTTGTGATTATAATTCGTGATGTCACGTTATATATATATATATATACATATATACATATATATATATATATATATATATATATATATATATATATATATATATATATATGTTTTTATGTACGTATGTATGTATGTATCTTTTAATGTTGAAAATGTTTTAAGATCACGTCATTATGAATGTAATAAGTAATATTCAGATTATTCTATGAAATTAAATAATCATGATGAATGAATCTGAATTTTAAAGAGATATTTTAATCGTTTTACAGAAAATTAAGTATTGTTTATTTATATGAATGTATGGATTATTTCAATTGATAATTACAAAAAAACTATTCAAATTTATTTATAGAAAAATATTGACTATTACCTAAAGTTTAACGAATTCTTTAAGGAAAGAATCTGTTTTTAAAAAGTTTCATTTTCCAATTAATTTTATTTTATCAATCAATTTTCTTTTGCTGCATAAATCATTTTTTTTCTTAACGAAAACTTTTAATTATACAGAAAAATCTTCTTGAAAAAGCTTCTGTTGAAATCCACTGAAAATCAAAAGTATCTGGATGCTAAGGTGATCATTTTGAGGACCTTTTGTGATTGTAGATGTCAAACATGACTCACAGCCATTCTTTGACGTCTGTATAATTTTAGTAATAAAGCTTTTACGCAGATATTTTGTACATTGAAATGTGTAAACATTTTTTGGTCCCCTCTATATACATACATAATAAAAAAAACAAGGTGTTAGTATTACTATACTTTTTATAAAATAAACAGAGTTCTTATGGTCAGTTATTTTCTTTATTACAGATAATATGTACTTCAAAGTGTGTATAGAACTAGAACAGAAGTACAGACTACTATCAAAGTTAGTTTATCTAATGACAAACTGCGGTCGTAGTCAACTAAAAATTGCATAAAACCACAAATATGTACATTTATTTATATGAACATGTTTAAGTTGTAATATTTGATAATATATATATATATATATATATATATATGAGTGTGTATAGACATAACAACACTAATTTTTTATTCAAATAAAATACAAGACATTTACCCTGAGGTAATAAAAAACATTGGGGAAGTACATCAATTTGTCTGGACTTCATTTTATTATATACCAGTTTAATATATTCAATCATTAATTTGTCGAAAATGACAAGTGTAAGATTAGTTTTTCTTATACTTCTATGTATAAAAAACATGTAGAAGTATATATTTGTAAATTAGATATTTAAAAAATAATATAATTGAAAATTGATTTTTTTATTCATTTTTATAACACAAAGAGTTCTTATCAAATGATTTTATTTTAGGTCCGTTATTGATACATTTATAAAATTGATTTCGTTTTAATTGAAATTAAAGTCTGTAACGAATAAAATGTTTGAAATTAGTAAATATTCATTAATAGTACTCTTGTAATGTTTTTTTTTTAAAGAGAATTGTAATAAGTACTAAGTAACTCTTTCCAGTTACAATACAAAATGAATAATGAATAATTTAATCAATCAGTTATTTAATAATTCTATTAAAATAAAAAAAATATATGATTATTTAATATATTATATTTAATATATTTTTTAATAAATTAACTGAAACAAGAATTAAGAACTATGAAATTAGTTCTATTAAAAATTTAACAATTTGAATGTAATATTAAAATTTATATACAAGTATGCATATTTGTATTTCTTTTTATATTCACCAGACTAAAAAAATGTATAATATTAAAAAGAATATTCTAAGAAATAATCACAGACAAGAGATGTGTTCTAGTTGAAGGTAATTATTATTATTAACAGACAATGAATTTTAAATAATCGTTCACAGGTAATAATCTTTTTTTAACGATTTACTAAACATTTTTAAATCGTACGTTATTTAAGGTTTGGATATTAAATATATAATTTGATTAATAGTTTGGTTTATTATAATGAGTATAAAAAATAATCACGTATTAAATACTTAATAAATATTTTTTTTTACATTATTTAATGATTGACTATGAAAAAATATAGTCATAAATTTGAGTGAAATAACTTAGAAAAAAAAAAGAAAATTGTTAGTATCAGGTCATATATTTGAATCATTTAAGAGTTGTTTAGCATGAAATTAA
Organism: Acanthacorydalis orientalis; assembly: GCA_034766995.1. Classification (NCBI taxonomy): domain Eukaryota; kingdom Metazoa; phylum Arthropoda; class Insecta; order Megaloptera; family Corydalidae; genus Acanthacorydalis; species Acanthacorydalis orientalis. The sequence continues at coordinate 43,085,499 of CM068317.1, forward strand.
TTTAATTAAATAATTTATTATAGAATAAAATTAATTAACAATCAATAATTAAGATAGAAAATTCTAAAAAGTATTGGTGTAGGTAATTCTTTTACAGAGAAACTTCTGACTGGATTAAAATAAATTCCTGCATATTAAAACCAAGAGCGTATTCAATCAAATACTGAGAATAGAATTAGAGCGAAAATCGATAAAAATAAAGTCTTCCTTCTTTAATAGAATCTCAGTTAATGGATTTATTGTCCTAAGAAGATGTGTTTACTATGATTAATATCGCTCAAATTGTCAATTATTGGTTTAAATTAATTATTTTTGGCATAATTATTTAATAATATTATTTTAATTTATTATTTTACCAGTTGTTAATATACATTTTTATTTTATGTATTAAATTAAAAACTTTATTAGTATTTAGAATTCGAATTTAGGTGTTACTGAATTTATTTACTATTCTAGAATATATTTTACTATTTTAATATATGAAATAGTAAGACTTTTTTATATAACTATTTTTATATTAAATTCTTATTATTTCAAAATTGTGAAAATATATATATATAAATTATTTATTATTTCAAAAAATTTTTCACATTGTTCTATGTAAAAAAAAGTAAAAAGAGATAAAATAATAAGGATTTTATTTTAAAAAGAGAAGCATTATTTAATTAATAATTTATGAGAAGCATCAAAGAATTAAAAAAATAAATAAATTGTTTCAGTTAAAAAAATTTATAAAAAAAATTTGTAAAATGATATAATTTTATGGTTGAACTTATTTTTTTTAAAAAAAAAAACAATTAAAAAAGATAGACTTTTTATTATTTAATTCTAATTATATTTCCTCTTGTTTTAAATTGACTTTAAACAAATTAATATATTTTAAATTTAGAATGCGTACAGAGTATATATTACAAAAATAATTATTCAGGAATTAAAAATCTATAATTAATTCAGAATTTAACAAATATTAAATTATTTAAAATTGGAGGCGTGTACCGTAAACTTTGTAATGATAAAATGTAACGCGAATCATTATTTAAACATACTTATTTAAAGGTTATACTGTTTTTAATCTTTAATTTTAATTAATTCTGTAATCATTTCTAAATTACAGATTAAATTGTATTACAAACTCTCTTCTCATGGAATTTTTTTATTATATATATATATATATATATATATATATATATTAATAATAAACACTAGTTATGAGATTTCATAACTGGTTTTAAAAATTTACAGCTTTTCTCCTTAATTTTGAGTTAAAACATGTAAAAACAATACATTTTCGAGAAAAAATTGATAAAAATAATAATCGTTATCAAAATTTACACAAAAGAAATTATTAAATTAAATGTTTTTCTAACTTTTCTTTAAAAAAATGTATACACTTGTTATTTAATAGTTTTTTATATTTATTATTTCTTAACTGTCTACAGATATTAAATTTTAATAAACATTTCTATACTGAATACTCACACCAATATGCTTTTAATCCATAAAGGCGGTTAGTTGTAAATGAACATTATTTGAAAATATTTATTCGGTTAAATTGTTCTATTTTCTTTAATACACACACATATACATATATATATATATATATATATTATATACATAAGTATATACATATATATATATATATATATATATACAAACAGGTATGTGAGTAGGTAAATCCAGTTTAAAAACGTATACACATCTCTTATTTACATTATCTGGCATATTTGTGTTTTGTATTTATAATTACAGCAAACAATAACTGTGTACATAAATTTTGAAATAAAAACAGTGAAAATGATTTTTCTTTATTTGCATTTGTTACATTTGTATTTGTTAAATAAATATTTTAAGGGATAAACATATTTCAAAAAAAACAATAGCATATTTTTTCTTATTTCTGGTTTTGTGTTTATATACATACATATACATACATACATATATATATATATATATATATATATATATATATATATCATGTTCATTAATGACTTCTAATAAATAAAGACCTCTTTCTGAATATATTTTACCTTAAACGATATAATTCCGCCATTAATTTTTCGAATTCCCTTATAATTTATTTTCATTGGCTTCTTTTTAGACTATTTTATTTTTCTTAATTAACATCACAAATTACTTAGGGTTTATATAGTTTTGTCTTCATTTTAAAAGATTTTCTATTCCATACTTTCATTTAAAAATATTAATTCTCATTCAAATAAATGCTTCAACATTAACTTATTTTTATAAAAAAGGCACCGAATTAGTTTGTACACTTGATATATATATAATTTACTTTGAAAAATGTTTAATAATAAAAAAATGCTTTAAATAACATTTATTGCATAGTATTGTAAAATATCTAATACGTACTTTATTGCAATCTAATTGTTTAATGATTGGGAAATAAGATAATTATACTCAGAAGATACATACACGAACAAGAAATAATAAACATAAATAATAACAACATGTAATGTAAATATTGCAAAATATGCCTCGAAGTTAATTTTAAATTTGTTATTATTTGTTAATAATAGAGAAAATTAAACGAGGTATTTCTCACTATATATATATATATATATATATATATATATATATATATATATATATATATATATACATATACATATACATATACATATATACATATATATATATATATATATATATATATATATATATATATATATATATATATATATATATAGCATGAGAAAAGAAGAAAGACATGAATAAACCTGGATATCTCAAAAATATACTTTTCATTTAATCATAAAATTATTCAGTATAAAAAATTAGAATCTTGTTTAACTCCAATATTTAATAACGAAAACACTTTCTCTTTAACAATTTTAACATTTTTTAATTGAATTTAAGATAGGATGAAATACATTTATATATATATATATATATATATATATATATATATATATATTGCATTACTTAAACATATAATGAGAAAAATATGTACATACATATAATTAAAATATAATAAATCTACTTTCACTTTTAGACATTAAATCTTCTTAAGTCGACTTTTTTCGCAGGCATTTGATATTTACTCTGAATGTAAGACCAGTTAAGTAAGTTTAAATGAAAGAAAATGTTGATAAATATTCTTGTGTTTCATAGAGATTATAAGTAAAACTTTTCATAAACATTGTAAGAATTCTTTTAAATCTGTTGACACTTGTTGATATTTTCAAGTCTTTTTTTATATTAAAACTAGTTTTTAATTCATTTTTGCTAAAATAGTTTCATTTAAACGTAATTATTTTATAAAATAAAATACTTAAATTTTCTTTTTCATATATATATGAAAATAAATATATATATTAACTAATTATCAAAAGAAACTGAAAAATTTGAATTAAAAAAGTATTTTTATGATTATTAGGTTTAAGTGTAAGTATTTTTTTAAGAAAACTAGACAAATCTAAATAAAATCAAATGAGGAAAAAATTTTTATCAGAATATTTTTTATAAATTAATTAGTCATTATAGTAATTAACTATTTTCTCAAAAATTTGATTTATTTGCTAATTTATTGATTGTTACACTTAAAAAATGTTTTTAAAATTATTTTATTATAAAATAGAAAAAACAAATAGACAGAAAGAGAGAAAAAGAAAGAATGAGCAGTCCAATTCGTCACCAAAATAAAATTAAATAATATTGAAACTTGTAACTAATATATATATATATATATAATATATATATATATATATATATATATATATGTATATAATATACAATGCTAAACATTATTCCATTTTTATACAATATTTATTCAATTAGTTTTACAAGTTGACAAAAGAACTGTATTTTTTTAATATAAGTCAACTTCCATATTTTTAAATCTAGAAAATAAATATTTCCTTAAGAAATTTTATGAGTGTTTACTGAAAACACCGTACGTGTTATTTAATTATAATATTGATTTTTTTTAATTTATACACAGAATAAAAAGAAACCTTGACAAGTATAGTAATTCAAATTTACTTTTTTATTTAAACATTTAAGACTGGAATTGGCCTGTTATTATGTTTATTAAGTATTGCATGTTTATGTTAATTATATATTACACATTAGTAAGTACATAAACATATTCATACTTGTATAAATTAATATATATATATATATATATATATATATATATATATATATATATAAATATGAGTTTAACAAAAATGATACTTTTTGTATAATGAAGTACAGAAAAAAAAACAATGAAAGTGAAACACATCTAATAAAACGTGAGTGATTTTACACGATTGAGTGTTGTAATTTTTTACAATTCGTTTTTCGCACAACGAAGATTCGCGATCTCAAGCAACACTTATTGACAGGAAATCATATTCATGGGCGCATTCTACGCCATTTCCGGTGCGGCGGCCAGACATAGCGGCGGTTGCGTGTACGGTTCTGCAGTTAGTGAGTGCAAATTGTATTCTAGTACCAAAACAACAATAAATCATTGATTTGTTTTTCACCAAACGTCTATAAATATTCATAAGAAATATAGAAGTGAACGTTTCTGTTAAAATTTTCAATCGAGTAACACAAAAATGTATTTCAAGGGGTGTCGTTTTTAATATCGATATATAAAGTATAACAGAATCAATGTTTATACAGAGATGTAAAACGATTCTGTTATCAAATATGAAATGGAATTAAATATTTAAAAAGGTAAAAATCATTTGATTTTTTTCATATGAACTAATCAAATAAAAAGTATGTATATAAAAGGATAAATTCTTCATAAATAATTTTTTTTCACTCACAAAAAATGTCGGATTAAAAATCAAATAAACAACAACATTTTAATATTAGTTTGGTAAGAAAATAATTCCGGATTTTTTTTGAATTCTAACGTTAATTTTTTTTCAATGAAAGTGTCATTTCATCCTGTTCATGTTAATATTATTTTAAAATGGATTTTTCGGTCTGTATTTTGGTAACATCGACTTTGGTTTTGCTATTAATTTTGATTAAAATTGGGCTATTGATTTAAAGATGGAAAAGAAGTAAATAAGAACAAACTATTGAGTTCAAAACGGGTGGTAAATTAGCTTAATCTGCTCATAAACTAAACAATGCTTTTCGTGTGGGTACTGTTGAGGAATATACAGTGCAATGATGATTCCAAAAATTTAGTACTGGGAGCAAAAGCCTTGAAGATGAAAAATGTCGCGGGCGTCTTTGTTCAGTTCATAACGATCAACTGAAGGCGTTAGTTGAATCAATACCAGCACAACAATTCGAGAGCTTGCACAAAAATTAGGCGTGTAGTCATCCAACAGTTTTGGACCACTTATGATAGCTAGAAAAATCAAAAAAGAGAAAAACGTGTATGAATTTGTAGGTCATAAACCATGATTATTTTTTTACCAACCTAATATTTGTTTGAAAATTAGAATTAAAAAAATTGATCGATTTGATTCTAGTCTGAGAATGTTTTTTAAATAAATATTTTAGAATTTTAAAATATTTCTTTTCGAAATTAATGAGTAATTATAAATTTAAAAATATTATTTTTTAAATAAAGAATTACAATACAGTTAGAACATTATAGTTATATTTACTTTCACTAATGAACTTTCTCTCATCCCATAATTCATAAAAAAATCAAATGTCTATTGATCATTTTCGATTATTAATTATCCACATTTTGATACCACTGATATCCTCATAGCACTAAGGTATAGAATAAATAGACTTTTCTATACATTAGAGCTTGAAGTTAATAGCATTTCCATTAAAATGACAATAAAATATAATCACAAATGATTATTAATCGTTTATTGAACATTTTTGATTGGAAAATTTTTGTAGTTAATAGAGAGAGAAAAATTAATTTAGACACAATATCAAAATTCTATTTAGATTTATTCTTTATTTAAAAAAAATGTTTTAAATTGATAAAAATTATTAATTAAACTAGAAATATTTCAATTTGAAAAATATTATTCAAAAATATTTGAAATTCAATTTAAAAACATTTGAAGGAAACTGTTTTAATAACTTTAAAAACTTAATTCAAAAGCTACTCACACTAAAACCAATCCAATCGATTTTTTTCCAATTCAAGTTTTCAAACTATTATGACCTAAGCTATTGGAAAGTATGTGCTTTTATTTAAATAAAGGTTAATTAAGATACTGGTTTCTAAAAGGGTACTCTAATGCTTTTATGTAATAATGATCTTCGAGTCCCTGCTGCGTCTTAAATTTATGGGTATAATGAATCCTGTTTAATAGCCCAACGCTGACCGTGATCACGTTTATGTTTATAGATTTTACAAAGTGTTTAACAAGTACGGTGTCTTGGGAATATTAGACTCTATAAGGTATTAAATAATTCACTGATTATATTTTGAAGATTTAACCTTCATGTTTCTGATATACTTGAAATACTATTTGGAATACACAAACATGTCTTTGAAGTATCAGAACTATGTGGAAAACAAAGATATCGATTAGTTTATATATTTTATATTTAGTTATTATATTTTATAATCAAAAAAATTTCCAAATAAACGAATTAAAAATATTTTCTCTCCTTTTCTTGCTCTTATTTATGTTATCATATGTTAACAAGTACATAAAATACTAAAATCTCTTAAAATAGGTTACCAAGAGAATATTAAATCTTTTAGTATATATTTTAAATGAATAGTAAATGTTATAAGTGTTTCTGTATCTTAGCACTCTAAAGATGACATCGCCATTGAAATACGCTTAAGCGGTTTTTAAAAATGATCAATAAACAATTATTTAACATTTATGAGACGAATGAAAAGTTTTCTCTGTATTAAAAAATATTTCCTTATTTTCTATCAAACAAATATTTTTAAATATTTGAATAAAAATTACATTTTTTAAAAAACACGTATGTGATTGTACAAAAATTATGATTATAAATTTGTAAATACTCTTGATAATTAATTTATTGATAATTTATACAACTGATTTGAAATTAAAAATATTGATATTACAAAAATAATGTATATTTATGAACAAATGGGAAGTATGACAAATTTATTCTTTGAAAATTAATTAATTAGTTAAATATTAAAATAATTATTATTTAAAATTATACATTTTAGTGAAGGAAAAAATCAAGTAAATAAATATTTGTTTATGTATTCTATTTTAAATAAAATATTGTACTTTACAATTTATTTCTGAAAAAATATCAAGGAAAGATTTTGAATTTTGATTTTAAGTATGGACTTTTGATTTAAATTAATGAATAATTTCTGTATAAATTCTAGTTTTTGGGAAAAACATTATTCTATGTATAACATACACAATATTTAATGAATTTTTGTAGACAATGTAATTATTTAATCATAGAAGAGTCACTCGGTGCTATATTAAAGAAGACTGACAATTAAATAATTAAGAATAGTTAATTAAAAATTAGAAGAAAAGTATTTGTCTGAATACCGAGACAAACGTTTAGTTAATATATAATAGTTTTTTATCATAATATTTTTTTAGTTTTTTAATATGAATGAATATTTGTATTTTAGAGAAAAATTCAAATAAATTTTATAATTTTATCATTTTATCAGAGTATTAAAATTAGTTAAGTATTTGATACAACAAGAAGATATTTATTTATCAAAAGAGATACGTGATAAATAAAATAGGAAACAAAAATGAACATTTATATAACAGAAAATACACGACATGCAATTTAACTTTCTATCTTGCATATAAGAGCCATTAAAATGCGTTAATGAATTTAATATTAAATTTCTTAGAATAACTAGTATAGTGGAATACTATTTAGAACATGTGCTCTGGCTCAATACCGAGAAAACATTTGTCAGTTTTATATACTTGTCCTGAATAACCTATATTTTAAACAGAACTCCATGTCATAGTGTAATATTAATTACACTCAACTTGTTTACAGTTTATTTGTTTAGAAAATGAAAACGTGTATAATAATATGTAAATAATACATGTGCATACACTATGCACTCATATGTTTTTACATATATATATATATATATATATATAAATATATATATATATATATATATATATATATATATGTTTTTACATATATATATATATATATATATATATATAAATATATATATATATATATATATATATATATATATATATGTATGTATGTATGCATATATGTATTATGTGTGTGTGCATTTGCATATGTTGATACATTGCATTGGATTTGTCATAAGACACTTTCTTTAAAAATATTTTATTTATTGCACATAATGAAACACTCGTATTTTCTTAGAAAGGATTTATTTTTAGTTTTTTTTTTTTTATTCAACAGTTCATTTAAAAAGTTGTAAAGATTGACTTTTTGACCAGTTAAGGAAATAGATTTTTGAAACAATACTGATACATACCATACAGTGAAATTAGCATACATATCAGATTTCTGTGAGTCAACTATTTATACACCATATTATTATGACATGAAATTACAACATTAATTCGTTAGTTTTTAATTAGAAATTTAATATATTCAAAAATGATATTTCAGAATACTATAGTGTTATTATTAAAAGAAACAAAATACGATTATTTATGATGGAGTTAGACTTTAATGTTTTTTTTTGTCTATGATATAGTTTTGGAATTGTTGTTTAATTCACTTATATGGATGAGTTTTTCACTAATATATGAACCACACATTTATTTTTGATCAAAAATGTTTATTAATTGATTATTGATTGATTGATTGTACGCATTTCGTATAATATTCCATCAATTTTAAAATGTTAAAATTCAGAAACATCTTTTTTTAAATTTAAAGTTTTGAGAATGGTAGAATTGTCATTAAAATGCTGCTAAGCAACAATCGAAAATGGTCAATAATCAATTATTAAAGATTTTTCATTAGAAAATTTTTTTTTATATCAATCAAACGTACAATAATTTTTATATATTATCTTTAGCCGTTACTGGGTTATGATTAGAAAATCCACTTTTAATTTTCATCTATTTTGAACGATCCATTGATTATATTCTTCTCTCTCTCTCTCTCTTTATATATATATAATTAAGAGTAAATCAAAAATATTTATTTCAATTAAAAAATGTGAATAATCAAGATATTTTGCCTCATTTTAGATTTAAATTTTTTTTTCACATGAAAAAATATTTTTTCATTCTCATTTTCTATAGATGTTTCTACTTCAATGACATAGTTATTAGTTATTTTTTGATACTGCTTTTCTTAAAAGATTTTTATGCTTTTGTAAACTTTTCGGAAAAAGTAAGTTCATAAATAAAAATTCCAATAGTTTATTTTAACGAAAAATTTATAATATTAAAATTTATAAATATTTTTAGCGAACGGGTTTTAAAGTTCTATAAATAAATTCTGAACTTAATGAAAGGTTGAGTTGCTGGTATTAAAAGAAATAACTATAAATTATGTATTATTTCTTTATAATAAATTTATAATATTTTTTACAAATAATAAATTAGGCTGCAGAACAGAAATTTTTATAAAAATATGTTTATATATATACACACACACACACACATATATATATATATATACATAGAGAGAGAATTATATTTTAATATTTATTATATAAATATAAATAAATTTATTATGAAAATAACAATTTATGATAAGAGTTTTACTTGATTTTGATAAACATTTTTATCCCAAAAATTATAATTTCTTGAGACTGAAAACATTTTATCTTATATTTATTTTCTGTATGTATTTATTTTCTTTACATAATCATTATTTTCTTATGTCTTTTTTGACAATAAAATTATTATAAATTTTTACTTGTATAGAAAGATAAATTGTAGGAAATCTTTTTTTCTAATTTACTCTAAAAGTTTTATACAAAAGTATGAAACCGAAAAGAAACATTTATTCTTCTTGTTATATATATATATATATATATATATATAGAAATAGATTTTGATTTTTCTTTATCTGGAAATTCAAATGAATAGAAAAGTCTTTAATGGATAAAATCTCTATCAAATATATAATAAAATTAATTGTTTCTTATATTTAATGAGACCAAACCCTTAATGATATACATTCATAATGTTTTGCTCCGGAAATACTGAGAATGGAGTTTTATGTAAGTAGAAGATAATTGTACGTTTACTAAAAATAGAATTTCTGGAAATCTTTTATATCGATCGTGACATATGTATTCATTAGTTAAATCCATGCAAACCGATACGTTATTCACAAGTATGTGTGTGCATTTCCAATTGTACACACACACACAAATGTATATATTTATTTGTCACTGTATTGACAAATATATGTATATGATTTTGACTCAATCTAAACAAATACATACAATAGGAAAACTTAATATAAATAATGGTGAAGACTCTTTTTAGTTCATTTGTTGTTTGTGTGATATTGCGGTAAGTAAAACTTTCAATTACAATTATTATCACAGCAATTTAAATGTACTTCACGCATTATCAATTTGATTATTTTTATGTTATGCATGTAAGCTGAATATTCATACTATCTGTAACAATCTGTCGTATATTTATTGCTTAAACATTATTATAATGCTTATTTATATGTATTCAATATTTTTTTTTTATAATTCTAGTAGTTATTCAAACCTTTTATCAATCTTAAATTTGAGAACAAGACTTTATTTTTTCTCATATTGGTATTATGTATAAAAACGATATATTTCATTAACTATAATTATATTTAATTTTTAGTATTTTTTTATTGTTAATATATTTAATAAAATTTTAATTTGATTCATTGATTGATAGAGTGGCAATTTTATTAGTTATAAATCAGAATTTAAACACAAATCAGTACAAAAAAATTTCAAAAACAAATTGTTTATGAAACTTGATAAACTATTTCATATTTTAGAAGTGTAATGAAAGGAAATTAATCTAATTTTTATTTTCATAAAAATATCATACTTTATTGTAAAAAAAGGTTTCTGTCTTTATAATTCTTGTACGAATTTACTGAATATTTCTATTCATACAATAATTTTTCTTAAAAGATTTTTACACTTTTTAGGTACAAATAAATTGTTAAATTTTTTAAAAATTTAATACAGCAATAGCTATGTGACTATATGTACAAGTATCTAAAAATAGTCTTTTTTTGATTAAGTATTTACATTCTTGATAATTAAATATTCTTTCATTTCGCGTTTTCATATTATTTATTTATACATATAATGTTTCAACGTTTTAGAAAAAAATAATTTTTATATTCTCAATATATTTCAGTACATGTATTTTAAATTTTTAAATGGTGTCTTATATCCTTAATAATATTATAAATAAAGTTCAGAATTGAACACCCTGACAATATATTTAATATTCTGTTTTAGTTGTGAATTTATTATTTATTTTCTTATTACTGATTTTTTCATTTATTTTTTTTTATAAACAAGTATATATATATATATATATATATATATAATGTACATGAATGTTTATGTTTATTTATGTATAATAAAATTATACGAAAATAAAACCTAAAAATATACTAAATGATATTACTCTCTAATAAATTATTTTTGTGAATTATTTCGATAAAAAAGACATACTTTTGATTTTAAATATAAATATATCATTAAAATTTAATTAATTTTTCTAAGAATTAAAAATAATTTTTAATATAATAAATACTAGTAAACTGTATGCAAAGATAACAGATTTTTTTAAAAAAGAAATAGAATTTGATACAACTATCTGTAATAATAAAAAGAAAATGATAAAGAATAGTACATCATTGTTAAGATGAAAAATTCGTAATCAATATATCTGCAGTTCTATTCTTTCTGTCTTTCAGATGCATAAAACTGTTTTAAAAACTCATCTCTCGGTATTATTTTTGTCAATATATTGTTCTTCAAATATTAAATATCATCTATTTAAAACTTTATTTTCAATATTTTAGGTAATTTATATAGTTTTATTTTATTACTATTTTTTGATAATTTTTAATGCTGATACTTTAATATTTTTTGCGGACTAAAATCTTGGATATTCTTGATTATTTTTTTTTTAATATATATTATCAAGAAAATGAATTTTATGCTAAGAAATATTTAAAAAACTGCTTTATGTCTATAATTACAAACAGAACTTTTTTATCATTATATGTATTTAATTATATTTAAGTTCTTTATTCCACTTTAATGTTTATATTTCTACAGAAAAACCGGTTAGAAGAAAATTAAATATTTAATAAAAAATTAAATATTTACCGAGTTAATAAAAACAATTTAATGTGAAATGAAAGCCAGTTCAGTGTTATTTTTCAATTAATAAAAAATTGTACAACCATAACATAATAGATATCTTCTTTGATCGACACTCTCCATATCTGTTTTGTACTGAATCTTTTTATACATCTTATAATTCTTTTTTTATAAACACAAAATTCTTAGAAATTAAATCATCTAACTCTTTTCGAAAAAAAACGAATTGTGTTAAGGCACTATCCGAAACCAATTTCGTGCATAATTTGCAAAAAGTGAAATTTTCTATCGTTCGATTGTATATAAAAGTGTCGATGAGGTGTGTATAAAAAAAGCACGACGTGAACATAACGATTTTAATTTCGTCCGTCTGAAATGATTATCTGCAACATTCAATCACGTAATCCACCGGAGATCAATTCACCCAGTCGAGAGTTAATAACATGTGTTAATAAAAATGAACACGCACGTGCACGAGCCTTTATATCAGCTATAAATTTTCATGGTATATAATAAGCAATACAGACGTGATTGACAATTGTACAACGAGACGTTATTGTAAAGCATTTTAAGTGATTGGCAAGTTTAACAAGACATGCAAGATACTTATTTCATTTATAAATGAATGTTATTGTTCTTTTCATAATTGGAGATAAGTAATTAAACATTGTTTCACATCTTTAGAAATATATATGGTATAATAGAAAAGCCGGCGTCAAAACCGTGCAGAAGAATGATTTTTCACTTACAGTAAAATATTCGAAATGTTTCGGTTATTTATTTTACTAGGTGTACAAATTAATTCAATTTTTTTTTAATATAAAATCAATGTTTAAGGAAAAATGGAATACATTTTTATTCTCAAAATATCTTCCATTATTTTATACAGCTTTGGTCTATTTGTCGGTCAACTGATAAATCTCTTGTCGAAAAACAATGACGACTTTCAATCAATGAATTCGTAATGAATTTCTGAATCCTCTCCACTGTTTAAGAATTTTTTACATGTTATATTCCTTAACACCTTCCTTAAAGTGGAACAAATCGTTCCCGTGGATTCGTAAGAATTTTTTTAACTGGAATGAAATTTTTTTAATGAAATCACAGGCATGAAAACAGAATTATAATTTATATATTTAAATATCTAATTTATAAATGATAAAAAATTAATACATTGCAATTTATTACTTATTCATTTCTATACAATTTCTATATATGTATATATATATATATATATATATATATATATATATATATGTATATATATATATGCAATTGTAAATGTATTCATATATACAACTAAGAAAAAAAAATTAACTATTATTGACATATAAATTATACGTATCAGAATAACGAACATAAATAAGTTATTAATATTGGAGGTATGACTAAATAGTCAATAGAATATTTTATGGTAAGGTCACATATTTTCATGTGGCACTTAAACAATATTTTATTAAAATGAGCAATTAGTTCAATTACAGATACAAGAAACTGAACATGCAATATAGTATCTTCGTTACATTATTTTTTTATAATTTAAATCCTGTTTGTAATAAAAAAAAGTAAGATATTACCCCACTAAGGAAAATACTATATTCAATTGATGAAAAAAATATTTTTCTGTTAAATAATTAATAAAATTAAATAGTTTCAAAAAGAGAATTAATCGTTTTTAGAGAATCTCTAGAAATAAACATTTATCAATTAAACTTTTTCATCACTCGAATTCGAACTGATTTTTTTATAACACTCTAACAAACGAGTAAAGTAAACAATTTATTCATCAACTACTTTTATAAGATATCTAATAACATAATACTATAAACAGATGGTGTTTTTTTGCTTGGAATTTTAAAATAAACAAACATGTAAGGGATTAAAGCAATTTAATAATTTTTGAAAAATAGTTTAAGATCTGTGTTCTGTTCCAGACATTTAAAAACTATATTTTAATGATGTTTTATTTTTTCGCAATGTGTAATATGTTTGAAGGAATTAAAAAAAGTGTTTATTTTTGTTCTACTTACAGATGAGAAACTACACTCTGGTAACATTATTAATGTGCGGGATATTTTTTATCCCGTGTGAAATGATGCCTCCCTCATTGCCAAATATCTCAAATAGTTCCTATGATTATGCAGAAGTGTTAAAATTGAGTTTAATGTTTTACGAAGCGCAACGATCTGGTTATCTTCCGAAAAACAATCGGATATTATGGAGAGGCGATTCGGCGTTAAACGATCGTGGAGACGAAGGAGAAGATCTCACCGGCGGATATTACGACGGTGAGTATTATCTATATCTACTGATAATAATAGTAATAGTTTCCTCAATCTCGATAGTTTCCTTTATTTCACACTAATAGAATTCTAACAACGGAATGAAGATATTCCGTACGCACGTTCTCTTTGTTGACATAACCATTTAAATGAGAACGGTGCTCGTTTGTGAACCAAATGTTCAGGAACGTGTCTGAATTCTGTTCAATAAATTGCAGAAATGCATTAGAGAAATCAGTGTGTGTAACCTTATCTCAGTCGTTTAACAATTGATGAAATTGAATTCTGCGAACGAAGGTTTTATATGTTTTCTTGTCAAACGAACGACACACACAGTGTTTTATTTAGTTCATTTTATCAAGCTTTGTTCGACTTTATAAAGTGTACATATCGGTTTTCGTTCCCTTTGATTTTAATTCAATTAAACGAAAACGTAGTAGTATCTTTTGATCGCAAACAAAACTGAATGGTATTTAATTATCGTCATTCGTTTACAAATTTCAGCTGGAGATTTCGTTAAATTTGGATTCACGATGGCATTTTCTACCACCATCTTGGCATGGGGCGTTATCTCTTCTAAGGAAGCTTACATATATGCAAGTAAGATTCATTTTTATTTATTTACACATTAGATAAGTAATTAAATTTAACAATGAAATAATAAATTGTCTATTTATATTTTTATAAAAGTGATCAATATTTCATTCTTTAAAAATACATGATTTTTAATATTTTTAGACCAGTACAAAGAAAGTCTGAGCGCCTTAAAGTGGGCATCAGATTATTTAATTAAGTGTCATGTAAGTCCAAATGAATTTTATGGTCAGGTTGGCAGTTTCGAAATAGATCATAAGTTTTGGGGACGTCCTGAAGATATGAATAATTCGAGACCTGCGTTTAAAATCGATGCTACTCATCCAGGTATAAAACTGATTTTTTTTCTAATACCTTTGTATTTATTAAACAATAAAACTATGAAGTACTTAATTTTTTAAAATATATTTTTAAACAAAATACTTTTTAGGTTCCGATTTAGCTGGTGAAGCAGCAGCTGCTCTAGCAGCAGTCAGTATTGTTTTCGCTAAAGAAGATCCTGAATACTCCGAAAAATGTCTAGAACATGCTAAAGAATTATATAAATTTGCTAAAAGTTACAAAGGACTGTTTCATTTATCGATTCAAAACGCTTTACCATATTACGAGTAAGTAAATAAATATTAAATATACAATTATTTTATGAGATGAACCACTGAAATCATTACACTATTTTATTTGATAACATACTTTTTACAATTTATTTTATTGATCACTAAGTAATAAATTTGGTTTCTTAGAGTAGATTTAAATATCTTCTTACAACCAAATTAAACGGCAATATAAATAAATATGCCATCATATATTTTAACAACGTGCTTTTGTAAATATTTTATGCTATTACTAATAGAAAATATTCAGATATTTCATAATATTAAAATAATATTCAATTTTTGGTACACTGACAAAAAAATCATTCTCATACATCACAGATATGTATTTTAAAATATTAAACAATTACTCATTGTTAATTTTAAGTATCTTTTATGCACTTAAATTATTATTTCATCATTTGTATAATGCAAAGGTACAGAATATCTCTGAAAAAAATATAATTGTGAAATAAAAAAAGGATATAAAGAAATATAAGAAACTTGACCGAGATTTTATTATTATTAAAGTATCAGGTTGGCAAAATATAATTGCAGTTCATGACTTTCCAATTCATATATTTTTTTTAATTTAAGTGGTTTTAAGTGATTCAGAACTGTTGGATGACTAAAGCATAAATTTTGTGCATGGTTCTGATTCAACTAACGCTTTCAGTTGGTCGTTATGAACTGAAAAAGAACGATCTTTTTTATCTTCAAGGCTTTAATCCCCAGCATTACATTTTTGGAGCCACCATTGCACTGTACGTTCCTTAACGGTACCCACACCGAAAGCATCGTTTATTTTACAAGCAGTCTGATGCTTTACCACCCGCTTTAAATTCGCACAAAAAATTACACTTATTTGCTCTTATTACTCTTATTTATTACTCTTATTTGCTTCCATTTAATTCAATAGCCTTTTCCTTTCATCATTAATTCAATACCCTAATTTGAAGCAAAATTAATAATAAAACCAAAGTGGTTTTTACCAAATTACAGACCAAAAAATGCACTTTAAAATGATATTCTTATTGATTCACTTTCATTAAAAAAAATTAAGGTTAGAAATCAAACAAAAAACGAAATTATTTTGCTATCAACATATAAAACGATATTCGAGAACTTTTACAAAATTTCAGACCGAAAAATGCACTCTAAAATGATATCAATACGAACACGATCAAATGATATTTTCATTGAAAAAATTAAGGATAAAATTCAGAAAACAAAAACTGCAATTATTTTCTTACCAATCAATAAAACGATATTTGAAAACTTTTAGCTCAAAAAAATACTATTTTTCATAATATATTTCTTTATTACAGATTTTTTTTTTAATAATTTATAAATTAAAACATTTTTTCAGATCTACAGAGTATGGAGATGAATTAACATGGGCTGGATTATGGCTATACAAAGCTACGGATTCAAGAGAATTTTTAGAAGAAGCCGAGAGTGATTATTTAAAATATAGATTAAGAGAAAGGCCTAATGAATTTTCCTTCAATAAAAAAGTTATTGGTGTACAAGTACGTAATCTTTGATTTTCATTTGTAGATAAAAATAAATAATGAACATACATTTTGTAGGTGTTGTTTGCACAACTGATTACCAATAATGATGAGTATATAAAATCAGTAAAAGCATTTTGTGACTTTAATATAGATGAACAGAAGAAAACACCAAAAGGACTTATTTATATTGATAAATTTGGAACGCTAAGTCATGCAGCAAATATTGCTTTGATTTGTTTGGAGGTATTTCATTTATTTATTTATATAAATAAATAAATAATTTTTAGGCCAAAATGTTATATAAAATATTAAAAATATTTTATGCATAAATTAATAGAGATAGTATGGAAATTTATCAATTATAAAATTCATTATAGAGAAAGTATTGATAATTTCAGTTCTAATAAGAAAAGAATAGTCGTAATTATATTATTTTTTATTTATAAAAATTAAATTACACACAAAAAACCTTATTTTGTTATCTAAAGTCCATTTCAAATGTTTAATACTTTCTAAAGTATAACAGTGTTGCTCTAAATATTTTTATACGATTTTACATTTTTGTACAGGCAGCAAATATAGGAATTTCTTCAGAAAAATATAGAAATTTTTCTAGAAAGCAAATAGATTATATGCTTGGTGATTCTGGTAGAAGTTTTGTGGTTGGTTACGGAAAAAATTGGCCTACGCAACCAACACACACTGCAAGGTAAATAAATATTTTTTTAAATAATTCCATTAAATCCAATTCTTAATATCGTACATAACTGGTTTTTCAATCATTTTTTTAAAAAATAAGTATAAATATCATCTTTTCAGTGATTTGAAAATCATTTGAGTTATTTAAAATTTTAGTTTGAAGTGAAATAACTCTTATTTAATTTGATATTTAAGATTATTAAAATATTCGTAAATATTAATTTTAATAATTAATAAATTAGAATTTTATTGCTGTAGATAACAGTTTTTTTTGTATTTAAATCTAATCAATTATTTATATTACAAAGAAAAGTCGAATAAGAAAATATATTAGAAAAGTAAAGAAAAACCGAATTGAAACTCATTTCTCTCACAAATTGGCATTTATTTTCACTAGATATAAAATACTATTTTATTTATTTAAAAAATATTCTAAATCATATAATACACAATTAAAAAATAAATACAATTTACTACACAATAAGTAAGTATCAGTTGAGAAAATTAATAAATGCGGTTCTTTTTTTCATTTTCTAAAAACTTTATTGCCAAAAGAACAATTTTAACTCTATATGTATTTGATAGTTTCATTGAAATGATAAAACATTTTAAAATGTTTTCCAAAATGAATACTTAATATAAAAGATAGTTATTACGTATATTTGTATTTATAAAGTGATTATTATATATATTTACAGTTCGTGTCCGAATAAACCAAGCCCTTGCGACTGGTTATCGTATACCATAGATAAACCGAATCCACAAATACTTTACGGTGCTCTAGTTTCTGGTCCAAGTGAAAACGACTACTATAAAGATGATCGACAGATACATATTTATAACGAAGTCACTTTGGACTACAATGCAGGCTTTCAATCTGCTGTCGCTGGACTTCTTCAAGTCGACAGGACGAGGAAGTCGTATATATAATTTGAAAATTATTTTTCTTTGAAAAAATATATCATGTACGATTGAGTATTTGTGTAAAAATTGTTAATTTATTCTGAAATATATATTTACAGGTCAAATTTAAAGTTGTGTTTTATTTATTTGTGTATCAATAAATGATTTTTTGATAAATTAAGTTTCATCTGATGACTCTTTGAAAATGAAATAAATTTGTTAAACATAATAAAAATGTAACCGAAATCTTATATATCCTATGAGGAAATGTTCAGAGATAAAAAAAATAAGGAATATTCAACCGTTTGAATTCGACTTATTCGACAAATACAACCAAATTTTAACTTAAAAAATTTAGTTTGATATCTATTTTTATCTTCTTAATTTAAAACATTTTCACCCAATTCTTGAAGAAGTATTTAATAGTATGTAGAGGAATATATTTTTTTACTAGTGAAGATATTCCTTTTGTTACTTTATAAGAGATTTCGAACTCACTCTAATAAAATCTGTTTACATTGAATCTCTCACTGGAAAATTTATAAAAATGAGTAAACTAGAAACTTATGTTTAAGAATAAGAACTAATGCCACTTCCTCTCTTGTCTCTAAAGCTTAATAATCATTCTTACGGTTTCGGCAGCAATTTTTTCAAAAGCAAAAAGTATACACTGCCTTTCTGCTACTTTTTGGATACCATCGTGCCCACTACCGTTTTGTGAGGTTATACTAACTGCTTGGCCAATATATATATATATATATATATATATATATATATATATAGTGTTTTTAAATGAAAAGGTGGTGAAAATCCTTCAAAGACGAGAAAATATTTTAATTTGAAACAGAGTTATTGTTAATTCAATTTAAAGGCACAGAATTAATATTTACACCTAATATATTTAAAATGTCGAAGAAGTTTGAATTGAATGGAGAGAGTATGTAATAAAAATTGTATAATGCTGAATTTTTGTTCATATTACAAATAACAAAACTATTCTGATCCAAATTTTCAAAAATTAATTATTAATCATTTTTTATTGTTATTTATACACACTGACTCATCCTCAGAGCGTTAACTTAGAGGAAAATCTGTTTTTTTTGTACGTTAGCGCTCTGAGGATCATTTTTACCGTCAAATGGTCATAAGCAACAATTATAAAAGGACTGATGATCAATTAATAAACATTTTTGATTAAAAACATTTTTTCAGCGTGTACAGCAAGAAAAAAATTAATTTGTTTAAATTCAGTAACATCCAGGAATAGATTTTTAATTTATTGTATTTTTTCTATACTTAACGAATAAAATGTTTTCGTCAAATTATAATTTATTTTTGAACATTTATAACATATTAATATTTAGAGTACAATATACTAAAACAGCATACTATCCTTTAAATTATGTAAAAAAATTACCTTATAAAATAATATAAATTAGGTAATTTACACACAAAGATTTTCCGATTAATAAACCTCTTTAAAACTATAGATATATAAAATTAACACCATATGAAGCCCAGTGTTTTATACCAAAAACGCATTGTTTTAGTAATAAAAGTTTATTATTCTGTTTTTTTTTCGAATTATATAGAGATTAGGAAGGAAATAAGAAAAATAGATGATATTTTTAATATTTACTACTAAGAAAAGTAAGGAAAAATATATAAATCCTCATCATAATTATATTTTATTAAAATATAAAAAAAAACATTTCTGTACTGAAATGTAGATAAAATATTTACATAACTGTAACATATTTTATCAAAGATTTAAATTAGTTAATTTGCAACATCCATATTATTTATATATTAATTTTAAAGAACTCTGTGTTTCTTAAAACTTATATTTTTTTATAATAAAATAAAAATATGTCAAAACAGATATTTTTAAATTCACTAAATATGAAATGTATTTAATACGCGTTCTTACAAAAATAGTTAACTTGTAACTCTTCTACATATTTTAATTCTTCTGTATTAAAAATATCAATATGAATTACATTTACAATAATATTTATACTTTAATAACAATTTTATACCTAATAAACATTTTTAAAATAAATAACTAATGATTTTTTGATTCAGGTTATTTTTTTAAATCATTTGATTCTGAAATAATTTACCAACTTTCTAAGTAAAATAAATGAAATATTAATTCCGAGATAAGACTGAAATAAATGGGTTAGGAAATTTATCAAATATTTATGCAAAGAAATAGCTTTATTTTAAAATCAACTCTTATATGAGCATATTCTACTTACAGTTCATTACAAATAAATTATTTAATTACTAATCACCATTCAAATTTCGTAGTAATGTGTAAAAAGAGAACGATGATCGAAGTATCTGGAAATATATAATTAATAAAAATTATATACATTTATTTTATACAATTAGATGAATATTCTTTCTAGAATTCAAGAGTTTTTTAATGTTTTAACTTTAAATTATACTATTTAATTATTTCAATCGAAAAAAGTGTTTTCACAAATAAACTTTTCAAATAATGATTTTTTTAATCCTTTCGTAAAGATTTTTTAGTATCTTCATAGCATGAGAATTATGTTATCGTTATTGAAATCTGCATAAGCAATAATCAAAATGATCAATAATCAATAATTGACATTTTTTAATTAGAAAAAATGAATGATATATGCAGCAAGAGGACAAATTTCTTGTGAAAGGAATTTTAAAATACTAACTCTTTTATAAAGATTTTATTCAACTTTACTTAAAAAATGATAATTCACTATAAAAATTTGGAATATCTTTTGGAATTATTGATTGAAATAAGCTATGTATTCATAAAATAATCAGTACTTAATAAAACAATTACGACATATTTCATTTAAAATAAGGATTCTCGCAAGATGATTGTTTAATTTGATAAAATAATCCGTATTTCATTTATTAAAGGCTATCAAAAATGATCAATAATTCGGTTTTGTCTGTTGAATTAAGAAAAATCGTTTTTGAGTGCAATTTTGGGTACAGTGTCAAAACTATATTTTGTTTAAAAAGTGAATAAAAGTGGAACAATGTTACATTAAGTATCTCAACTCACCTTTATATAATTTTGTATCGAAACTTTAAAGAATGTACACCCAGTGAGAACAACAGGTCGATCGCTTCGAAACAAAATCAAGCTCATTGATCTTTGAAACTTTTCAGAACAAACATACCATGGGGTTTCATAAACAGCATCTCTGATACTAACACTCTTTTGGTCATGGAAACAAATCAATGCAATCAATAACAATAAAACTATCCGAACGCCACTGTGTTATATTTTTGATGATGATTGATTATCTTGTTATCTGAACCCGACTAATGTGAAGTATAATTAATGGTGATATGCACGTCCTGACGTTTCACGTTCGAATTGTAACATCGGATACAATAAATTCAAATCAACGTTGAATATTTCGATTATAAGGATTTCTGTTCCAATATTAATTGTGTATCGTGATACAAGATAATTAATTCGAGGTACGGTGTTCGGTTCGCTCTGTCTCATTAATATTTGTGTGATTGATCGGTAATTACAGATTGAAACGTTTATTTGTTACAGGCATGTAAATGATTCATCATTAATTGGATTTGTGTATATTTCAAAAGTTTAGAACCACATAATATTTCAATTAATTGGTTATAATGTAAAAATATTTTAAATATTATACTTTACTGTTATAATAGTCAATTTTTAGTTTTTCAAACTATTTTTTACAGAAATTAATGTCAAAGTATCGTCGAAAAGTAATAAAAAAATTCTACAAATCATGAAAAGACCACGATGTTCAAATATTTCCTTATTCTTTTACATTCATTTTGAATTTCAGCCTGATAAGATCTATGAAAATAGAATAAGACTTGAAAGAGTAACTACATGTTTACAGAATAAGTAAAGAATATAAAAAAGATAATATTTTCTGTACATGAATTAAAAATATATTTTATGCCAAGGTTTGTTCATAGAATAAGAACCTTTTCAGCAAAGATTAAGACACAACGTTTAATCTGAAAATTTAGATCTATTTTAGAAACATATTTTAAAGTTTTTCTCTAAAAATTTTCATACTTGTTAAACTTAAAAGTATTAAAAATATTAGTTTCGAGATATCTCTAGTTTTCGTACATACATTTCAATTATATACAAATTAATTATATTTGTTTTAATAATGAATTTTAATCTCTTTTTAAATAATCCAACATTTTCAACTTTAAAAATGTCACAAATATAAAATTCACATTATTTAAACAGTTTTAATTTGTATACACAAGCTTCATTTATGTATATGTTAATTAGTTATGACTTGACAGAAAATTTTAGTTAAAAGTTTTTTATTGTTAAAGGTTAACTTGTTTTTGAAGTAATTGGTTCAATATATGTTATCTTTTTTAAACTCTAAATAATCAATCAATCATTTTAATCAAAGTGTTTTAAAAAATAAAATACCTCCAATATTAATAATTCACCGAAATAATTATATTGAAATAAAACTATTACTGCTAGGATCAGATAATCCATTAAGTTTACCACTTTTATAATATCTTTACCCTGAAATTATATAAAAATTTATTAATTATATTGTTCATTTTTGATTTTCAATTTTAGATTAATTGGTAGATACTGTTTTGGATTTATTAGAATAATGTATGCGAGTTATTAAAAAATGAAGTTTTATTCAAACAAATATTTTAAACATGAGAAAGAATTAAAATCTTTTAAGATTGTTATTAATTATTAATTCATTTTGTTAAATTTTTAATACAAACTGAATATTATTGAAGTAATAAATAATCAACAAAAACTAATATAACTTACAGAAGTAGTAGAAGAATAAGCACAGAGACAAAGTAGAAATGTGATGTAGACCATTTTGATTAATATTATCGGTGAGAAAAATTTTTCAATAATTTTACAAAAGAACAATATATTCTGATGGTGTACAATAATATCTTTAATAGCAAGGTTTAACTCATGATCATAAAAATTAGTGTATGAATACTTTTTTTCGATTTGAGCTTGGAGTTTTTGATCGTATGAATTGTCATTCATTTCCAATGTCTGATCCTTGTTTGTATAATTAAAAAGTATGCTTGTACTATAAATTAAATAAGAATAATATTATAAATAAAGATGTTCAAATATAATTTTTATAAATATTTGTTATGGATGAATTTTCTTCGAGCTATTTTTGAAGATTATTTAAATAAAAAGTATTTCGGTAATGAAAAAAATTATAATAATTAAATTCATCTTCAGAATATTAAAATATAGAAAAATATTTTCTATAAAATATTTTTCTCCATTTTAATAAGTATTATTTTAATATTATTTCCTATTTTTAAAATGATAATTCATTTATGACAGAATCATATTTTAGTTCTTCATTATTTGAACAGTAAATATTATTTAGGATGATAATAAAAATATAAGAAAACTTTTAAAAAAAATTTAAAGATTACAAAAATAATAAATTAAAATACTCATGTGCCAGATTGAAATAACCAACATGTTAAAGATTTTTCAAACACTAGTTGCCCATAATGATTTTAAAAAATAGTTTTTTTATAAATTCTGATTAACAAAGTTTAGAATTTAATTTATTTCACTTTAATAAACTATTTGCATCTCACAGATTTTTTTATTAATTTATGTTCTCTTTTCTATAATTTTGGATTGCTTTGGATTGGTTTTCAATTTCTAGATCTTTTCTAGATTTTATTTTAATATTCAAGTGCTTGAAACTTGAAGTATATAGAGAAGTATTAAAAGCATGCAGCAAAAATGACTGCAAAAAATCAGGAAACAAATAAAAATCAAGTTAAAAATGAATCAAAATTTTTATCATAAAATAATATTTTACTTAAAAACAAAATAATTTCATCTATATTTCAATAATACTACACATTGTAAAAACTAGTAAAAATAGTACTCATTAAAAATTATCAAAATTTGATCAAACCTGCAACAATTTCTAAGAAATCCCTTTGAAAACATCTCCACATCAGTCCTTTTAACGCCTGAATTCAACATTGCTGTATATATAACATTTTTTAAACTACACTTAAGTATTTGAAATTGACCACAAGTTAATGCAACGATAGTCACGAAAAAAGTATCAAAGTTACTAAAAACAACACCACCAGCCACTTGAGCAGTGCTTTGTAAGACATACATCAATTCATATATTGGTGTCGGTTGTTCATTTAATGATTTCCAAATACCGAGAGGTAATACTTTCTGACTTTTTAGAGACGATACAAATAATGGGTATGTTGTCCATAAAGCCGTTCCTGGGACATAATATATATAGACACGTACGGAAAGGAAGAACAGAGAATATTTAATATATTTCACTCTCAAATTCATAATTTTAGTATTGCAAATGTGTTAGATATTTATTTTATTTGAAATATCGTTTACTAGTAAATATAAAAAAGATATTATTTTAAATATATGCTTAAAAATGTAAATAAATGAGTATTTATATAATTAAAATTTGTATTATTAATTAAAATTGAAGGAAATGATTAAACGAACCTGCAACAGTTGTGATAGTCCAACATATTACATATTTTCGAATTAATTGATGTATGTTAGACATTGTAAGAGTACTTATACTATTCGAAGAGGAAAATCTGAACGTATCATGCATTGACCGAATAAGTTCCATAAGTAAATCAGCTCGAATTACAAAATAACCAACTTGTATTATAAAAAATACATATGTAATCAGGTGCATTAAATTATCGAGAATATTCCGAAAATCTGTAGTTGTGAAAATAATTTCAATACTGAACATTACCACGATGGAACACGAAATAAGTATCAGAAATATCCTGTAAAATACCCATAGTATTCTATTAATCAACGGTAAGTGTTTATAATTTACAGGCCACATCCCAACAAATTTCATAATGAATTCGTTGAACAGTAGGTAATTTTCAATTGTGTCAGTTTGTTTTATCGATCTTTTATTTGTTCTCTTTTGTATCATTGTTTGTGTATCAGTTGATTTGTTGATGGTTTGATGTTTCATTGTCCTTCAATCAATTTTTATTCTGTAAACAAAAATATTTGTTAATTGATGTTTACGGTTTTCAATATTATTTAACTTGAATTGTTTGTAAAAAATCAACCTGATTGTATTTCTTTCATCAATATAAGAAACATGTATACGCTTTTACTATTCAATACAATTTAATTTTAAAAACAAACAAATATATAATTTTTAGTTAGCTTTCGTGCTTCGTGATTAATTTTATTATTTCATCCATCTAATCTTTATTATATTATTTTTCTTCCGACCAAACATTTATTATTCAGTGTGAATCCTGTGTCAAATGTGAGTTTCCTTCTTCTACTACTGGTTTTGACTTCTTTTATATTCACGTATATCTTGAACTCCAAATGTAGAATGAATAACAGATAAATAGAAAAATAAAATATATAATATTTCTTATATTATATTGTTTCGAATTTGTTGTCTGATTTTATTTTAATTTTATCTTTAAGGTTATTGTTATATTTCTTTTTTGTACAATTATTCTCGATGAAAATTATATATATATATATATATATATATATATATATATTAAAAAAGTGTAATAAATATATACTGATAATGCAAAATAAATGTTTTTATTCTTTTTTGCTAAATAGAAGATTGAGTAATAAAATATAATTTACGTTTTTTTGTCTATCAAATTTAGAGTGTAAAATATTTGTGTATCTATATATATATATAAATATATATATATATATATATATATATATATATATAAGGCAGAAAAGGATGGATGCTTGATGGATGGAACACCAGAATTATTTAAAGACTCCAAACATCACAGAGAAGTGGAAAATGCGTGTTAGGAATAACAAGAAGAGATAGAAAAAGAATGGAATGGGTACGAAAACAGACAAGAGCCACAAATGTAATAAAAAGAATAAAGAGTCTGAAATGGAAATGGGCGGAAAATGTTGCAAGAAGAGAATACAACCGATGGACAACAGAAATTATTAAGTGGGAATCAAAGAATATAAAAAGACCAATAAAGAGACCAATGAATAGGTGGGATAAGGAAATTAATTTTTTTATTGGAAATCAGTGGGAAAAAGATACTCAATCATACAAAATGGAAAATCATGAAAGAGACATTTATTCAGTAGTGGATTGACGGAGACTGCTACTGCTGCTGATGATATATATCCATATATATATATGTGTGTATATATAAATATATATATATATATATATATATATATATATATATATATGTATATGTACAATTAATTCTAAATATCATTATTAAATACTGTTTAACCTTTTTTTTAATGTGATATCTCTGAAATCTTATGAAAAACAAAAATTATAAATATAGGATTTCAAGTGCCAATTATTTACTTGAAAGGAAATGACGTTTAATTTTCAAAGCCATATTAAACCTCTGTCTCACTCATCAACATTAATTGTATTCTTTCTCTGATATCGTTGTATTTTGTAACAAGTTTAACATTTTATATTTCTCTTGTATGTACCAAAAATTTTATCTTCTTAATTAAAACTTCTGATAAAGATAGTTATTTATTCATAATCATTACATTTCGTATTTCTATCTTCGTTTTACATGTTGATACTCTAAAAGAGATAGATCTATAGAAAACAAATTTATATTTCTCTTAATCGGCTATTCGAAATTATTGGAGTGAAATTATTAATATGAGCGTTCAAGTAAATTTTTAAACTCATGAGAATCTGGTATCCTAGTTAAAAAATATGCTTGAAAATAATGTTTATATTTTGAAACGGACTGTAAAAAATAAGAATTCAATGGCGTAAAAGATATAATAGAAAATATATTAAATATGTTTTAATAAAAATGTACTAGAAATTAAAATTAAATAAAATTACTACTGAATTTTTTTAAACATACAATAATTGATATAAATGTGATTAGAGATATTATATAATTTTGGATAATATTATAACAACATATAAGGGATATTAGGTTCCGTATGTATGGGTTTTTACATAATCTAGTATAAGTAATAAAAATTCTAAACGAAATGAAAACTAAATTTTAAGCAATCACGGAACAAATACTTAAAAAAAGACTAAAATAATAATTGACAGGTGGCCTGTTACCATCAACAATACCTTATACAACAAGCTATCAATTGAAAACATACGAACGGTGCGGTAGTGACCGTGTTTTTGGGCGTTCTCTGTGACAAACATATTAATTAGTTTACGAAACATATATTAAATTAATTTCGGTAGAAAAAGAATCAAAGTAACGAGTTTACGGTGCAATTTTCGTAACACACATTATAAAGCGTATCGTTCTTGCACACTGAATGTTAAATTCGTACGAGACGTTGGCCCGTTCCGGGCTACCCTGGAACAAATTGCGTATTCCGAGAATGTGTGCCGCTATGACATAATGACGTTTATGGCATGTTAGCTCAAGATTAAGTGTCGCATGTAAATCAGTTTACAGTGGAGATAGCTTGTTTTATATCTTTGGGACGTAATGAAAATTTCAACTCGGTTAAGAATGCACAAATATTACGGAAACGTGTGATCATTTGATATGTACCTTTATACATACACATGTACAATATATATATATATATATATATATATATATATATATATATATATAAATATCTTTAATGAATATTAAAAAGACTGAATTAGAATTTTAAAAAAATATTGTTTATAATTTTTTATTTAGTGTTGAACGAACACTTCTGATTCAATCAAATAATTTTACGACAGCTCTACCATTTTATGGTCTCTTAAATGATCTAAAAACTTCAGTTTCATCAATCTTCTTCTTTGATGGCGCTACACTTTATTACACTAAATTACATAAAATTAAAAAAAAAAACAGATTTTTATAATTTACTGCCATGAAGATGATGGAATCGTTATTGAAATGTGAATAAGAAACATAAAAAAATAATCAATAATCAATTATTGAACATTTTCGATTTCAATTTTTTCGCTGTTTGTGAAATGAGTGAAAAATAAATTTGTTGATGTGAATTTAGTCACAGTTCTAGCACTATTTTCTATGTTAAAATTCATGAAAAACTTAAATGTGTTCTCGTCTACTTCTGTGCATTTTTCTAGACATTTGCAATTCATTTAAATCTTATTGAATTCAAACGGTTTGTGTAAGTGTTCACTGATATGTAAAGTATACCACACACATGTCGACAAGTCTTATTAATTTAAAAGAAAAGTCCTTGAAAGAGGATACTCAACTTAATAATTACACATTTCCCATGTTAAATTAGATAAAATGAGTATATACAATAAACAAAAAGGAATTTAATATGAAACATTAAACATTAATGTTCAGTTTTCGCTGAATCGCTTCACACATTAATATTAATTCGTATTTTCACAAGTTGCTCATTACAATGTCACTTTGTAATCATGTCACTGAATTTAAATACATGCAATTTCGCAAAAGATTCCGCTAATAATTAGTATCGTGGCTATAACCGTGTTAATTGTTTTGTTCTCATGTAGTCGTTGTAAATCTTCA
Organism: Acanthacorydalis orientalis; assembly: GCA_034766995.1. Taxonomy (NCBI): domain Eukaryota; kingdom Metazoa; phylum Arthropoda; class Insecta; order Megaloptera; family Corydalidae; genus Acanthacorydalis; species Acanthacorydalis orientalis. The sequence goes on from CM068317.1 coordinate 43,114,882, forward strand.
TGGTCATGGCTCAGATAATCCCCTTTATTAAGGATATTTCTTCTGAATGATGTATCGTTTTTTTTTAAAGTGATTCGTGAGAACTTTTTTCGCAAATTATCAAAAACAAAAATGATCATAAATTTTAAAAAGTGTTTAAAAAGTTTTAAAGATTATACTAGTTTGAACATACTTTGTTCCGGCCTTGATTTTTTATTATAGTTTTTTTTATAAGGTAAGAATTCAAACGCATCAAAGTTTGAAGGATGACAAAGCACGATGACTCGACGATTATTATTGATAAAAGATTTGAAGATTTAGCAAATCATTGTTTTTGTAAAGGTTAATAAATTTGTTCATTCATATATACATTTCAGTTATAATTATTTCTCAATTACTGTGAATAATGATCGATAATTAAATTAAATATTTTTTTATAAAATTTATCAGTAATCTATTTATTAAGTGACTATTTTTTTAAATAGCTCACAATTTACAAAAACTTTTGATAAAAAGTTTTCAATAATTGATTCTTATTTAGCATTGAATTAATTATTGACAAGTTTTCTTTAAGTGAATTTAGTGTCTAAGAAAAAAAGTTACAATTTTTGATTTAGATGATTTAATTAAAAATATTTTAATTATTCTCTTAATATTTTTTCTGAATCGAAATTATGAAATCGTTAACAAAAGTATGAAAATACTTTCTATTACTAAAAAAAAAAACAAATAATTAACTAGCAACAATTGCTCTAATTTATTGCAATAATAGTACGCAAAAAATATAGTTAAATTTAAAGTTATTCAATTTAATTAATTATTGGTTATTTAAAATATTTTATAGATAAAGTTACGGTAATTGTAATGTAGAAATGACGTTGAAATGTACTGTATCAAATCAGCAATAGATTGCTTGAGGGGTTCAACTTAGAATAGAATTTATTGAAATGCATTCATCCCAGTTTCAAACGTCGATTGTATAATTTTTATTACAACTTTCGATTAATAAAGACCTCGTTGTGAATATATATTTTCACTTTATTTAAAAAGTCATATATATATATATATATATAGAAATCCACTGCCGGGAGGGAACCGCGAAGCTGGATAAACGTTATAGCAAGTTTCTTAAGCTTTAATGGGATTGTGTCTAAAAATAAAGTAGTGTGAAACTGAATCTGTTGTCTTTAACATTGAATCAAGTTACTCTCAAATCACCCATATAAGATGTAAACAAAAAAATATTATTTGCTCGAATTTTGAATTAATATACATTTTTATTTATTTTCATTCCATTATCACTTTAATACAATTTAAAATGGTTGTAATTTTTTTTAATATTAATAAAAGAAATTTATTCTTGTTTACATTAACTTCATTAAAAATTTATTTTTCAACACACAAACTTTAAGTAATATATATATATATATATATATATATATATATATATATATATATATATATATATATATATATATATATACTTATAGAGATGATAAATACATCCCGGTAGAGACAACAAATTAATAAAATAAAAAATATTAATGGATGATGATGAATTTTAAATACACGAAAATATATTACATAAAATACATAACAAAACCACAAATAAGATAATAGCATTAAATATTTTACTAAATTCGTGTTTAGATATCAGGATCTAATATACTAATACCTGAATTAATATTTTTAGATCTGATTGGTTTTACCCAACAAAATTATGAATGCATTAAGAAGATCCGCTAAAATAATTATTTTTGTTTACACACACTCATATATACATATACATAATATATATATATATATATATATATATATAATATTTTTTATATGTTTATAAACAGGATATACACATTTAAATGTTGGAAAATTCAATTAAAAAAAATACATATTGATACTGTAACTGGATTATTACATAAAAACGTTTTTGTTTGAGGAAAACACAGAATAAATTATATTATTAAAAGGTTATTTGTTCAAGTCTAAAATAATTTTAAATAATAAAAATAAATGATTCAAGTTTTAAATAAAAATAAATGATTCAAGAAAGATTAATTGTCAAAATTTCAGCTATATAAAAAATTTAAAAAATAAATGAAAAAAATACAAATAATCAAATGATTATAATTGATTATATTGACGGATATTTTAAAATCAGTGTTTAATTCATTGACAGAATTCTCTCTGTTCTAATAATTTTATTTATATAATATATTTAATTTTTTATGTAATATATTATATTTTTATTTTTATATTATATTTAATTTTATTTTTCTGTTTATGTTCAACTTTATTAAAGAGAGAAAAATAATATTTTTGTCGGTTTGATTGTATACATTTATTTTCATTATTTGGAATGAAGTTGTTACTCTTAATTCATTAGTAAATTTTTGTATTGTTTGCAATTTGTTTTAAATTATGTCAACTATATACATTTTTTGAATTAATTTAAAATCTAAAATTCTAGATATTAAATAAGATTAAAAATAAGAAATATATATATATATATATAGAGAGAGAGAGAGAGAGCAGAAAATATTTTTAAACTAATTGTAAAAAAGGATAAACCAATAATAATTAACACATAATACTGATCTCCGAAGTTTTTAAATTGATAATTTATTTTAATATTAATACATATGTATACTCATTGATAAATGTAATTTTAAATTATATAACTCAATTTCCCTCTCTTTCTATATCATCATCATCAGCCTCTGTCAATCTACTGCTCGATAAAGACCTCTTCCATGATTTTTCATTTTGTACGATTGAATGGCTCTCTTTCCCATTGGTCTCTCTCTCTCTCTATATATATATATTTATATATTTATTAATTTATATATATATATAGATAGATAGATAGATATCTAGAAAATTTATACAGAATCACATAAGAGTGTAGAATCAACGTTAAAAGTCTAACAAAGTAGATAAAATTCTAAACTGAACTAAAATCAAATAATCTAATTGAAAATTTGAATCCATTGTTGGACACAGATTATAAGATTCAATCGATATGGAGACATTGAAAAATTCAAACCACTTCGCCCAATTTTTAGAGGTTATTCTCTTTAGAATAAATTTTCAATAATTTTTTCATAAATTATGTAACTATGTTAACATGTTTATGTCCATAAATGGAATGTATTTCGAATATAAACCTATAAGAAAGTTAATTACATGTAAATAAATGGAAATTTTATATTTTGTGACAAAGGTATAACAATACATATATATATATATATATATATATATATACACATACTAGTGTTATATGTGTATGAATACAAAAATGACACATTAAAACGAGATTATACATGACAAAAATGTAAATTGCCATAAGACACGCAACAAAAACCATTTTCAACATTTACTGCATAGATGAGTTTTTTGCAATAGTGAATTTATTATGTGTAGTCCTTTTTGAATATGATAATCTTGTATTTCGTTAGAAAAAACAATTGTGTATACATATCGTCCCATTGTTAAAGATTTTATACGTAATTTGTATGGAGTAATAAGCAAGGGAATTAAATTCTCCTGAAAATTTGAGTGTCACTTTATGACAAAATGTTTGGTATTAGCTTGTAGGTTTGATACATACACATGTGTATATATATATATATGTATAATCCAGCTATTAAACCTATGAGTAATTCATTAAAAATGTCCAGATTATTTTCTCTACCTTCCATGTTGCTAACATTAGTGACTCATGGGTTTTATGACAGTATTTGAACTAACAAAATTAAAAAAAATAATCTCTTAGGTACAACCATCACACATTATTTTTTTTTAGAAAATATAAGAAATCATTCAGCAGGTAGAACTAAGAGAATGACATTCGAATAAAGAGAAGTATAATTATTAAGATGGCGTGATTTATACATAAAATAAAACTAAATTGTCTCTTTTTTAAAAATATGCTTATTTTAAGCATAAAAGTATTTTTTTTGTAAATGATATTATTATAGATGATTTTCATTTAAAATCATTTATTTTTAATAATGATGCTTTTTTGATTAAATTTAATAACACATGTTATATGCTTTGAGATTATAAATATTAAATATCTAAAAAAATTAAAAAATTAAAACTTTTTCGATATAGATGAAATATTTATTTTAAAGAATAATGTTAAAATCCGGTATTGTTAATCATTACATGCTATTTTATAGTAAGAAAATATTTTTTTTAAATTAATTTCTTCCTCAGAAAATTTAATTATTAAAATTATTAACTATTCAATAATTCAATTTATTTATTTGATATTATTTTGATTTTATGTAAAAAAATTAATTTTCTATATAATTATTATAATTTTCTATGAAAATCAAGGAAATTGTAAACATTTACATAAGGTAAAAAATATATCTTAATTTCTTTTCGGACAAAAAAAATTAAATACTTTTTCTTTACAGAAAAATTATTTTCTAAATTTTTTTGATAAAATTTGCATACTAAACATAATACTTTTGGAGATAAAAATATCCCCTTTTTTAAAAAAACTAAATACAATTTCTTCGTTATAAATTGATTATTTATTTTAAAAATATGGAATTTCCAGCAAACAGGTGCTTATACAGATAAATATTCTATTCTGTAACCTAAAAATGATTTTAAAATAAGTGAATTTCTTTAGGTAAGAGTAGAATAATTAATTATTTTTAAAATTATAATCTTATAATTCAAAAAGAACATATAAAATTAAACTTTATATGATTTCTGTTATTCAAACCAGTATTTTAATTGAAAATCGTATTTATATGTTATATAAATTTAAAATAAGACAGATTCGTTTTCCTTTTATATTTAAATTCCATTAAATAATGATGAAAGATTAACAATACGTAAAAATCTACTTAAATTAATATATATATATATATATAAAATATACATGTTTACTTTTACCATTTCAAAAAAAAAACTAAAAATTATATAATTTTAAATTAAATCAATCTTTCAATAACCACAAAAAATAATATTAATAATACCTGTCTCATTTTTTTGTATAAAAGTTGAAAATGAGTTACATTAAAACACATAAGAACTTTTTTTATTAATACAAAATTCACTGAATCATAACAAGTTTTCATCGAATAAATAATCGATTACATTACAATTATTAATAATATGAACGCTAGTTTTAATATGAATTTAATTACTTCCTTTTTCATTCGCTTCTATCTTGTTTTCATCAATTTGACACCAAAACTGTTTTTAAATAGTGACAGATGACTATTTTAATTATTTCCTCGATTAAAATATTATCTCTTTATCTAAATGTACGTAATTTTCAAGTATATGCACTCAGTTATTTGTACTTGTAATGGATTTTTATTTTGTAATTTATCAACGTTCATGAATATAATTATTAAATGTTAATTACATTATTTATATATATATATATATATATATATGTGTGTTTCATCTTATATAAATATATAAAATAGAATTTAATTGGTTGAAAAAAAATTACATATATTAAAAATTAAAGAAGAAAAACTAATCGTTCGAAAAATTTGAAAAATAACAATAACAAATGATAAATAATCACTTATTAAATACTTTTTAAAGCCTAGCAAAATAGTCATTTTTAATTATAATATAGTAGCAAATCTATGTTTTTAAGTCATCTCTAAAAATAAACTGAAAACATTTTTTAACCCATTAAACGCCACTACTTAAAATCGTAGGAATTTTTGAAAACGCTGGACATGATTTGATTTCAGGTCTCATAATTAATTTATCGTTAGAAAGAAAAAATTTAAAAATTCTGGGTTTCCGCAGTAAAATGTTTTATATATGCAACACCGGCATTAATGTTAGCATTAACAAAAAAAATATTTCAAAAATGAATAAAAACTAGTCTGTTTAAAATTTTAAATTCATTTATTTCAATAAAATCCGAATCAAATTCTGTGATAGTTCTAAAACATTTCAGGTGGAGAAAAACGTTACATTTTTTACATATATCTATATGGTCCGGCTCTTACAAAGTCTACATCTATAGTGATTTTTTTCTTACTTTCTCAAAAATATAACAAAATAATAATGTTGTTCTATTGCTATTGAATCAATGTTTACTGTTATATAAAAACGTTCAGAAAAAAATATTTTTAGCAGAGAAAAATTATTTCAATTCTTAATTAGTTCAAACTTAAACAGTCTTAAAAAATCTTATCCAATGTTAATTAAGAACAATGGAGTAAAATAATTACAGAATTTACAACTCTATGAATAAATTAATTTATTAAATATTAATATTATTCTTGACAAGAAAAAATTGTAAATAATAAAGTATGACATTTATTAATTAACACACACTGAAACAATAGAAAATTAAATCGAATTTTACAACAGTCATTTGTAGATTTTTCTTTTTTATGAATTATAATTTTCAATTCTAACTTTTCTCTTATTTAATTATTTTCTTTTTGTTATATTTTAACAGACGATTAGCAATTCAAATTCGACTGAGCTGTTTTCTCACTAATTGTATCATTAAAATAATCTTACAAATATATCATAAAATTTAAATTAACAAATAATAAACATACAAGCTAATAGTGTGGTCTATAGAGACAACTCTTGTATTTTTACAATAAATTTTTGAATATGCTTTCACTTTTAATAATCACAATACGATGACCTTTTATGATAAAATTGTAAATCTCATGCTAATTAACTCTGATAACTGAATATAAATGTTTTATAATTTTGTCAAATATATATATATATATATACATGTATGTGTGTGTGATTTAAATTTAGGATTTGAGGTAGAAAAATCACTAAGCCAACAAAACACAATACAATTAAACACAATTTTAATTCGAATTCATCAATTACGAATGCACATATTGTCACGTTTTTCTTAACCTGAATAGCATTATAAAAATTTGCAATTTAATTTACAGCTATAAACTATAAATGAAGTAACAATTAAGGGTACGAGACACGCGAAATTAAGCTTTTGAAATAATTTCAGATCGGATAAAAAAACGATTCTTACAGAAATCTTATGATTTTTTTACGCAATCTTCGTATCACGAAACAATGATACTAACAATAATAAAAATAATAATAAAAGAAAAATACTGAATGTAATAGTGAACAATGCTAGTCATGTGAAGTTCTGTTTTTTTTTTTCGTCAGCCGTGTGCATAAATAGCGGTATAATATATATTAGATATGCAACGTTGATTCTGTTGAGGAAAATATATGAATAAGAAAACACACGTGCGTTAAAAGTTTGATGCTAGAGAAATTTTAACGTTTATGAACCATGAAAACAGTCCGTTCAATTTTTTTTTATTGAATACATTGCATTTGCATAGCATGTTATTGTGTTAGTAATGAAATCTTAATTAGATTTAATTAGAATTTGTGTACTGTTTGTCTTTCAAAATTTTTAAATTGTATTGGTATTATCTTTAGTACATATCTTTCTTACCGAAAAAACAATGTAATATAATTGAAACACTGATTCAGACAAGGGCATGTAATTGAAGATTGCGATTTTTGGAAAAAGAGAAAAATAGAAAAAAATATTTGAATTAAAAATACTAACATTTTATTTTCAATTAGTAATTAAAAAAAATTGAAATAATACTTCTATATTTTATAAGATATTAATGCTATTTTGAATGAATAGAAATTTTATTTTTTAATTAAAATGTATTTCATCTCAATATAATTTTAATACTAAAGATAAATCGTTAGAGAAAGGGAGTGATCGTTTGTCACCGGGGAGAAAAGCTCTCCCAGGGGTTGTCGAACACAGAGTAGATGAGGCCAAGCCCTCTTATATATATATATATATATATATATACACCAATTATTTTTTATACCAGATTTACGACATCTTCTTCCTAACTACTTCATAACGATGACAGATGTCAAGTCACTGGTATCGAAACATTAAATGATGACATTAACAAAATCAGAAGAGAATATACCTGATCCACATCAATGACCATAAACTGGCAGGCAAACAACATCAAGCTTGTCAACTAAAGAGCTATAGGTACCTGGGAAAGAGAAGAGTGAATAAAAGCCGTTTGTGGATATTTAGATTTCTTGACAATTTTTCTAAGCAATAAAATGATGGTAAGAGCAAGAACAACATCTGAATAAATATGAAGACAACATCAAGGTACGAGTATGTTAAATCCTAAAACTCGATCCTAAGATCATGAAGAACAGAGAGAAAGATTATTGATTGTGCGTTTCTATATCTAAATATGTATTGAATCTTAAATTTTAAATATTTTCTCTTAATTAATTTATAGACTAGAGTTATTAATTAAAAAGTGAAATTTCTAGAAACAATTGTTAACTCATTTTTTTTAATATACCGATTAAGAGTTTGTTTAGATTCTGAAAGTTTTAGAAATCGATTGATAATAATTATTATAATATTCATACATAATATAACCCATAACTATTTTATTAATTTTTTTTCTATGACAAAATCTATTATTCAATATTAATATATAAGAAACAATAAAATTAATTTACATACATTAAGTTTATTAAAGTATATTTTCAAACAGTAATCTTTTAAAACAGCATTAATTCAAAATAAAATATTTTATAAACTCCAAAATATTATTTATTACAATTATGTTTTAGTTTAGTGCTTGAATTAAATTAAAGACAAAAATTGTTTTTATTGTCAAAGAGAAAGTCTCGTATAAAGGACCATTTATTGATTCTACATTTAATTCAATTAGTTGCTGATTTATTTATTTCTAATCATATTGTCAAGATTCTATTTAACTGAAAAAAAATGTTATAAATCCTTATCAAATATTTTTTCTAGTAAATATATTTTTTAAACTAATATTCTCTTAATATACTTATTGTAATTCATTCGGCAATTCTGTTTATATAAATAACTCGATTTCCCAATGATAATGAAGTAAGTACGAAAACGCATAATTGTCGGTTTTGGAAATAGTTTTCTTGGTAAAAACATGTTTAATGAAACGCATTTCATAATTTTACATTCTTGGTTTGAGATATAGTTATTCACAACAGCATAAATATCATAAAATATTTCTAGTTTCAATCGTTTAACAAATTGAAAAATGTATTTTACAAATAATTTACTTTCATTTTATTTAGATTCTATATTATATGTACAGAAAAGATATAAAAAAGTTAATACTATTATTTTCTATACATGTGTATTAAGATCGTTATATTTATTAAATTATAAGTATGTTAGGGATGAGAGATTATCTGAAATGATACATGACTTTATAAGATTTATAATTAGTAGATTGATGATTGTATTATATTTATAATTGAATTGGAAATATTTACCACTGAATAATTTAAGTTTATTTATTATAACAGAAGTTTCAATAAAATAATTTTAATATTTTCATAAAATATTTGTTTTCTTAAACTTGAAAATAATTTAATTAAAATTATTTTTCACTAGAAAAAAATTACTTTTAAAACTTACAAAGGTAAATATCAATCAACTTTTCTTGAGTTCTTTTTAATCTTTAATATTTGGATTATATATTTAAAATTATTCAAGCTATCAAAACACAAATCAATAAACCAGGACAGAACTTTGATGCTTTTTTAAAAATAGTATTTTAGTTAACTAAAAAATCAGAATATTGTTAAAAAATGAAAAGATCAACATCGTTAGATATTCTATTGAATATTTTTTTTGTATATATTGGATTTTTAATATTTTTAATTTTTAAACATATTTCATGTTTTGATTTATATAGTAATTTAATTTGAGATTTGAATTTTATCTTAAAATTAAAATGCTTTATATTTTTTTTAAAAAAAAAAATAAAAATTGTTCATATGTTGTCTGTCAGTAATACCCATAACTCCAAAACCATGACATGTAGCTGGAATAAACTATGCAGAAATATTTTAAATAACTCAACTATATGGACCTTGATTTTTTTCAAAATTGTTTATATTTTTATTCCTGGCAGCTTTATTATTTCTTGAACTTTATGTTTGAAGAAATTTCGATTTTTAGAATTTATTATCATTTTTCTTCCTTTTTAATTATTCTAAATATATTGATATATTTTGAAATAAACTTTGAATTTTACAAATTATTCACTCATTCTACAAATAAAGAAAAATTTAATTATAAACCTTTAATAAGTTACTGCTTTTTATCCATATTTCTATGCCAAAGCCATTACACTCAGAGCGATAGAATAAAGAAAATTTTACACAAAGAAACTTTTTATTACCTTAGTGACCTACAACTTGATAAATGCTGTCCTTAACAACGATTTCAGCAGTACTTTAACATGTTTTATGGTCACAATTTGAAATGTATTTTGAACAGAAATGCGTATCACCAAATCTCGCTTGAAGATAAGTGTATTTTTTTAATTAATCTGAAATGATTATTTCATATATTTATAAATATAAATAAATATTTTCAATTAAAAAAAATAGAAAAAAAATTCCGAGAAAACAAATTTACGGTTCAATAATAATCAGCTTACTTCCCTAATTACTACATAAAAACATTTATTATATAATAAAATTTAAAAACATTTTCTGAATAAAATTCAATAATACAAAGTCTGCAAGAATATGAAAAAAATATATAAAAAAATTAAACAAATAAACAAAATATTATTCATATTTTTATTTATTGTATTTTATAACAGTATCATTCACACTAATTAGAATTTTTTAATTCTACTAATAACTTTCTAACTCTTTTACATAAAACAGACTACAGAATACTAATTACATAAATGATATTTGTTTTTCTATCTATTTGAATTACACTTTAACGATTCTGCTTGTATTGTTTACTGATTAAATTTTTTCAGTTTTTTAAAATAATTAATTAGAAGTATTTAAGTGCTAACAGTCGTATAGATTTTTAAATATTGAAACGAATAAAAATGTATTCTCCAAATTATGATATCATAATTAAATAACCAGATTTTTTATTGACCATCAATTAGTTTCAGTACTAAAATCTGTTTTTTACTCATATTTAAATACACTACACAATTGATGAAAGAAGTATAATTAAAAATTACTATATTTCTTGCAATGAATTTTATTATTTAAAGTATTTTCAAATTTAACAATTTTTTATATTAATATAATTGAATTAATTGTTCATTAAACAAGAAAGTACATTGAAATTTATTTTAAATGCTTGTAAAACGAGCTAATTTATTTTATAAGATTTTTTTAAATTAATAAAGTATTGTTTTTAATATTTTAATTATAATATAAAATATATTTGATTATTTTTTTATATAAATGATATTTCAATGCTATTAAGTTTGAAGTATATTGAAATCTGTTTATAAAAAAACATTAAATATCTTACTGAAAAATAAAATGTCATAATTATGTTAATAATGGAAACCTACTTGAAAAATATATCAAATAAACTAATTGTTGAATAAATTAAAATATTAAAATTTTAAAACGTGTAGAAAAATAAAAGAAACCATTAAAGTATTTAATAAAATGAGAAAAAATATGTTTTCCATTTTAAAAATATATTAAAATAAATAAATTCTTTAAAATAGACATTTAAGTTCATAAATTTGAAAAGATATCAGTAAGGTGAATATTTAAATATGTTACATGGACATAGTTCAGGATATAAATTTCCAGTTTAATCAAAAATAAGCTAAGTAAAATGAACAAATTTCTGAACATGAACTCTGTGGTAATAAATTTTGATTACAAACCCTTCTGGTGATTTTCCACACTACATTTTTAATGTACACGATATCGTATGTGTCTTTTAATGATAAAATATAGTAGTTTTCTTACATACAGTTCTTTTTATAAATTATAAGTTAGGAATGAGAATTATAATTTATATATAATCTTGTAAATTAACTATGACTTGAAAAATGGAATAAATTGGAAATTGTATTTAATTACATAACAAGAAGACTAATAAATAAATCTAGAAAAAAGTTAAATAATAATCTAAACTATATTTTTTAATTAAACTAGAGGCCTCTGCCCCCTACTCGCTACGGATGCGTTTCCCCTTGCTCGTTGATGATCGCTCTCCCCTAACAAATGACCGAAATTAACAAATTATACGCATAAATAATCTGCATAAAATGTAAATCGTAAATGTTTAAATGGAAAAGTTTATAAAATTAACAACAAAATACAATGTTAAAATATGTAATATTTTTTACTGTAAAGCTTTAGTGAATATAATATTCTGAATAAATTATGAGGAATTCTGTCTTTTAGCACCTTGATTTTAGTCAAAAATAATTTTTTCTTTAAGAAAAAGAAATAAATGAACTCTGATTGTGACACTATTGATTTTGTTTGTTTGTAACAAAACATTGAGAATAATAAATAAAACAGATTAAATTGAAATAAAGAAGTAAATAGAATGCTAGTTGATATTTTAATTAATAAGACATTTATTTATAAAAATATTTCCTATTATACTTTACCTTGTAGAAGGTTATATATAAATAAATTAGTTTAAAAGCTAAGCTCTAAAATATATTGTTATAATAACAATTATATATGTAATATTATGTCGGTTATCTCCCTTTCAGATCATTTTGATAATTGAATTTATATTTTTCACTACTAGTTTCAACACGTGTGGTATCTTTAAATAGATTTTATTAGATTGGTAGAAAAATAATTGCGGTTTTGAATTGGGCTATTGAATTAAAGACTGAAAAGAAACAAGAAAACCAAGACAAAATTAAAATTTGGAAAAAAACTCGATTTCATCAAATTAAAGACTCATTTACACTGAAATTCCCCTAACGAATTTTCTATAAAAATTCCAACACGTATCCATAATTCATTAATGGACAACAGCATGAAAAAAAAACATTATAACCGAAGTACGAGTAAATAATTACTGATTAAATACAAAGTATGTATTTAAACCGTCAGTATTTACAAATTCTCTAAGCGTGTAACAATAGAATCTCATGCAACGGTATTATTGCAAGTACATTGCGAACGACAACAACATTGGAATCCACACTTCTGCAGAAGACCCGCGGCCACAAGTGGGGGATAATATAAGAATCGCACTGACAACCTCTGTATCTAGTTGCGTGCAACAGGCCCGTACCGCGACTGTTGAATTGACCCTTACAAGTTAGTTTAACAACAGTTATTACGATAAAGCGGCGTCTTACAGATTTTTTTAATAGACAGTTAAACAGAGTGCTGTTGATTTTTTTCAACGAATTCTCAGTGATTTAGTTAAGTGCTCGTTTTATTCGGTTTTCGGATACTTTATCAGTAAGTCGATTTTTTTATTTATTATATATTGTTTCATATTTTTACTAATATTCATTCATGAAGATTATAATGACACAAAAAATTAAACATAAATAAAATTAAATATTTTTATCATTCTAAAACAAAAAGTATTTAAATCAAATGAGAATTATTTCTATTTTTTTTATCGAAAATAGTTTGTTATAAAAATAAAATAATACATTTAAATATATATTTTTACAGCCAAACTGAAATAAGTAAAATGGAATCAAATACATTAAAAATAATAAAAGTGTATTTTTATATGATTTTAACATGAATTTCTTAAATTCCTATTAGTAGATTTATGAATATATTTTTATCTATATAATTATTCCTGAATAAAATAGATAATTGGATTAATAAATGCTGAAATGCCATTAAATGATAGAATAATTCACTAATTCAAATTCAAGGAAGTTAATAGGTACTTACTAATTAAAGATCGGTGATATGTTTTTTTGTATTTCGTTAGAAGAAAAACTACATTGATTGCTTTGAATAGCTAATTAATTCTTACATTTTTTCATAAATTTAGTAACTCATTTTATAAATAGTCATATATCTACCTATCATAACAAAAATAATATTTAACCTACACTTATTCTCCAATAAATAGTCTTGTATTTACCTATTGGTCCATTTCTGAATAAGGACCTCAATCGATATATTATGACACAAATATTTATGACAAGAAAATATAATTTTTATCGAATAAGACGTTGTTATAGTACTTACACTTCAAATAGAAACATTTAAGTTATTATTGTTGTTCACTAATATTACAATATATAAACATTTACACAAATCTTTTAAATTTTTATTTATTTATTAGTAAAAAACAATATAAATAAATACTCATTTTAATATAGTGACAAAATAATTTAAAAATATGTACATAAAAGAAATCCACTTCATTTAAACAATTGTTCAAATATACAACACAGTAAATCAACTCGGTGAGAATTCTTGCAGCTATAAAAAATGTTATAAAATAAGATTTATTCTGACAAGATTTTACTGCACGTTGCAATAATTACGTGTTATGAAATTTTTATGTGAGATATCAGGTGTATTTACTTAACAGTATTTTATATAAATATTACATATATGCATATATATATATATATATATATATATATATATATATATATATATGAGTGTATTGGCAATAGAAATGTAAGAATTAATTAACTATTCAAAGCAATTAATGCAATTTCCTTCTAACTAAATATATAAAGCATAAAACCGATTTTTAATTAGTAGGTATTAATTTTCTTGGATTTTAATTAGTTAATTATTCTAACATTTAATGACATTTCAGCATTTATTAATTCAATTATCTATTTTATTCATGAATAATTATATCGATAATAATATATTTTCAAGTATTGATGACAATTCAATTTATAATATATATATATATACATAAATTTATATAATAAAAATAATATTAATCAAAATGTTGACTATTTTTGCTATAACTGATTTATTATTTATTGCTACGTCTGCATGAGCTAGTTGCATTATCTGATAGTTCTACTTACTATGCTATTTCGATTCTACTGTACTACATTTTCTATACATTTTAAATCAGAGTATATTGTATTCTTGTAATTTAGTTTTCAAAATATATTTAAAGAGAAGAAATCAAAGAGATATCAGTGTTAAACGTTTCAATAATTTAAAGACTTTTAGGAAAAAGAAAAAGCAAAAAACACATTTTGAATAATGATGAAGTCAATTTTGTTAAAATCATTAAACTATCAAAATATTACCTTCTCTACTCTCTTAGAAAAAAATCCGGATAGAGAATGAATTTCTTGGTTAGTATGAGTCTCCCCAGGACTGTAATTAGGAAAAATATTAATACAGATAGTACAACTATAGTGTAAAGATCTTATGATATCATTCATCTGGGACATTATTGGTTTAATATTATTATTTATTGATGCATAAACAAATATATAATTAAAAAAAATTAGTTATTCTGAAATGACATAAAAATCGATATTTGTTTATTTATAGTGAAAGTTACAAAATGATTATTCTAAAAGAATTAAACTGAAGTTTTAAATAATTTTAATAACAAAATGATAATTTTAGATTAACAAATATTCAACATACATTTTTTCAAAACTGATATGTAAAATTCTCTAGTCTTACGAGCCGCAAAAAAATATTTAAAAAAAAAAGGATATCTCAAAAAAAAATTACAATCAAACAAAAACCATTCGATACTTCTATTTCTAAAATAACATTTTTTACTGAATGGTCTCATTTAAATACTGAAATATTAATAAAACACAAATTTAAAAAATCCATAAAATTTGAAGGTTATACATCGATCAATTATTTCAAGCAAAGTATTTAAAAATGTTTTAAGGTTATTTTAGAATGTTTCGAAGGCTATCCTTCGAGCATTAATTTTTGTCATTGCGACTAAACAGACACAGATACGAATTCATGACCCATTAGTCACATGCTAACTAATAAAACCATGGTCGTCTCTCTCACGAAAAAAATATATATTTTTAATGTGACAGTTAATTAAAAATAAAATCACGAGATTAATTTCAACGATTGATCTGATTCGATATATCAAAAATATTCTTTTCTTAAAATTGTATTAAGAAATAAAAGTATTTTTTTATATATTATATAAAAATAAAGATTATTTCATACGGATGTATGGAATATAATTGAGAAATATTTTAAGATTACAAAAATACTTCCTTCCTGAAAAAGTTTAATAAACTTACGATTATCTCCATTGCAGTTCACTATATCATTTCGAGAAAGTAATAAAAAACATAATAAAATTTCGGATAGGAAATATAAATAACTAATCAATAATTAATTGTAAGCATATGTGTCAATTGAATGTATTCAAAATCCCTGAATTAGAATGCAAAAAATATATATTTAATAATGACAGGACGGACGTATATATAATTAAAAATAAAATATATTTGATAGTTTGTTTCATACTTTCTACTTAACTGTGCTTAGAAAAAAATACCTTTGTTTTGATATATAGAAAAGAGTGGCTTAATAAGATAGTAATTTAGTTTTGACATGAAATGAAACAATTAAATACATTAGAAAAAAAGACATAGAAGTCTAAGAAAATTTAATAGATTAAGTATATTTTTTATTGAAATGTAGAATATAACATTTTTTTAATTTAGTTTTCTCAACACAAATAGTTTTAATGCAATTATTATTAATGTAAATACAAAAATTATTTTCAGACGTTTAAGAAAATATCTGTGACATTCAAATTAACATTCTAATAGCAAATTTAGAAAAGAAATATTTATTTCAGGTACGAAAATATTTATTTAAAATTAAAAAATAGTTCAAAATACGAGTAAGAAACTTTTTAAAAACAAAAAGAAAAATATTTGATTAAAACTAATCTATTAAAAAAAATTTAATTGATTTCAAATTTTTACAATAAAATTTTTCTCTTCCCCCAGAAATTATTAAAAATGCAATTTAAAATTTTTTATTTATTGATTTTTGATCTTTTAATTACACTTATACACATTTCTATATTTTATCACCTTTAAAGATAGAAGATATAAATAAATATAATCGTTAGATTAAAATTTAGAATTATTTGCTGGAAAACTATATAAGAGATAATAAAAAATGATTCCTTATCAATTATCTTACATTATTGATGAAAAAATAAAATTGTATTTTGTGAAGTGAGTGAAAAATTCGCTTGTAAAAGTAAATTTAGCTACAGTTCCAAATTATATGATGACCCATATTTTTCATGCTACAACGAAATCTTATAAAAATAAAATTGAAAATAAAAAATTTTGATACTCAAAAAATTTTAAAATAATGAGAGAACAGAGACAGGCAAGGTCCTGTATCATTTTTGTTATATTGAATATATTTTTCTATTATAAAATCAATTTTGTTATTACATATTTAAAGAATATAATATATATTATATTTTAAATTCTCTTAAATAAACCACATTTATATTTTTATAACTAGAAAAAGAATACTCAGTCTTGAAATATTGTATTCCTACTGATATTAAAAAATAAATAAATACAAAATTGAAAATGATGCTATGAGAATTCTGAATTTTATATTATTAAAAACTGTATAAAATATTGATTCAATTAGAGAATATTTTAAAAAAATGTTTAATATTAGTAAATTCATGAGTGGTAAAATAAAAGAACTTTCTAATAAAAATTTGTTCATAAAACTGTATTAGGAAATTTTAAGAAATTGTATTAAGAAATATAGTTAGATTTATCAATAATTCAACGCATTACAATCCATATGAAATATTAAATTTATTGCATTGTAAATCCTAATAGTTTCTATTTAAATATATATTGTAAAAGTAAATATTAATGATATTTGTTTTAATTTTTGAGATATTTACTTGAAAATCTTAATTTTAAGAATCAATTTCAAAAAGTATGTTTTTTTCGGAATATCTGAAAATAATACTTTCAAAAATTATTTCTTCATCCTACAATTTATAAAAATATTTTCTTTTTTAACAGAAATGTTAAAGTTTTGAACATTTTTGTTCTAAATTTTTTTTATTTCTTGTGGAGTGAGAACTAAATTCACTTATGAAAGTGAATTTAGCCACAGTGTCAGAATTGTCTACTGAAAAAGTACTACATCTATTTTTGAAGAGACATTAAACAATTTTATCGATTTTACAATTGACAAAACAATTAATTTGCAGTTTTTTTGAATGTTTTTGATTTCGATTTAAACAAATATAAACATAATACTGAATTATTTTAAAGAAAACGTGCTAAAAAATTAACAAACACAAATAAAATGATAAAAAAGAAAAAATATATAAAAAATCCAATCACACGTTTTATAAATAGACATTTGTTTCATATTTAGTTTACTTCCATCAATATTTTATTTAAGAAAACAATACAATACTCTCATCAATAAGAGTTATTATCAAAATTAGTACTTTAGAACAATATCCTTGCATTCTCAGACAGATGAATGACACACGAGGTCGATTCATAAAATATAGATGAATTAAGTTTTGCATAAATCTTTAATAATGAGTATACTGAGATACACATACATTATCATAGTTTTATGCGTAAATTAAACTATAATTAAAATATTTTTACTTATTAAAACATGAGATTAAATCAGATAAAAGATGAGTTCCTTTAAAGGTGAAATCGTAACACAGACAATAATTATATGTGAGAATACCGAAAGAAGAGGAAATCATATAATCGTATTTTTTATTTGTGCTTGTTAATAAAGAGTAATGTAATATTATCCAGTTGAATTTATATATGAATACATAAAGAATAAAATATTACACAGACGTTTTAACGTTTATATTTAAATTTACAATCGTACATGCTATTTTTATTCTGAGGCGATTCGTGAATGAAAATCATGCAATGACAAATTGTATTTATATGCGGAAGTAGAATTCACTATTATATATATATATATATATATATATATATATATATATATATATATATATATATATATGCTGCTTACTTCCAAACATTAGAAATTTATAGCATCATTCATTAATCTTTTGAGATCATTCCTCACGCATGACAGTTTTTAAGTGCCTTGAACTAATATTGATTTATGTTTTGATTTCATTAATTACAGTTACTAATTTTCTACTCTATGAGTTTTTATCTATTTTCCACGCTTGAGTTTTTTTAATTGTAAATAATCATACATTAGTAAAAAAAAATTCTGAATGCAAAATTTATCATCCATGTTAAAAAAGACTTCATTTATGTGTTGTATATTCTGAGTAAATATTTCTTGAATGTAATAAAGTCTTCTTAACGAACGTATACATTTAGAGTTTGATTGCAATCATTAAAATCAAGAATCGGTTTTAACTAGAAATTGTAATTAATTTTTATGTAGGACGAAAGAAGATGCCATAGTTATTTTTATATAAATAAATAATTTTATTTTTATTTATTTTATCTTTTAAATAAACATTTTAGTAAAGTTAGATAACCAGTTTTTTTATATAGGTGCTTATAAAATAAATAAACATTTTATTCATGCATTTTTGATTAATAAATACTAATTACTATTTCAAAAAGGAATTGATTTAAAAAATGTTAAATCGATCTTTTTATGTAATAATTTATTTTAAAAAAAATTATTTTATAAATAAAGATCATAGAATTAGATTAAATAAATCTATATTTAAACTACAAGAATATTCATTAAATTATCAAAGTATTTACTTTTAAATAATTATCCGTTATAATTCTATATACCTGAATTCTTTAAAAACTGCATACTAATTATATTCAATATATTTTCAAGGTTCTCATTGCACAATGTTTAAGATCTAAAAAAAATATCATTACCTCAATTTTGCTCCAGTACTTTCTAAGTTGTAATCAATCAACTATGTACGCATTCGTATCAGAATAATCTGAACAAACTGTTAATTAATGAAATTATAAATCATTTATCTGCAATTATTTATAAATGACGTGTAACTAGAGATTTAAATGTGTTTATAGATCATACATAAAAAATGTATATTTATATTCTAATTCAGTTATTTAAATGTAAATTACTTGAGTATTGTCTGAAATGAAGAACGTATTTTTTTCAAATAAAAAATTAATTTACTTTCTAGGAATTCATTCAAGGAAATTTCTTAGAATAAAATACCGTTTACTGTTTGCTTTTTATATTTATTTATAAATATGATGTTTGAAAAAATTAATTATTTTCACGAAAAAGGAACAAAATTCTTTCATCTGTGAGCGGTATAAAAAAAGTTATATTTCATTTTGATTAATATTTATCTCGAAGCAGACTTTTAGAGAAAGCTATTAGTAATATAAGAATATATTCATACTTTTTTCTATGTAGTACGACCTACTATGCGTTACATATGAGAAAAAAAGTATAACTAAAATTTGCTTGTGCAATACTGTTGTATATTAGATACAAAAGTTATTAAACATTTTGTATCATCAATCGGTCAGTTCCTTATTAATAGCGCTCATCTTTCTAAATTCAAGGACTGAAGTGTTTCAGATGGACTAGTTTCTATATAAAGATGTATTCATATCCTAGAAGAGAACGCATCGATTCTATCGAAATAAGATCTTCTTGCATAACTGATGTGTATACTCGTTGCAGTAAATAAAATTCTTTCGTGTTAAGTATGTGTGTACATTGTTTTGTGAAGAAACATATTTGGTAAATGTTAAAATGATTTCTGTTCAGGATATACGTTCGAATAATTTTTTCAAATTTAATGGATTCAATTGAAAAATAAATGTGTAAAAATGTTTATAGTTCAATGGCTTCTAACCAGTTGGGAAAACCGACCACTTATGACAGGTTTTACATTACAGGTATAAAACGTACAAGAATAAATTATTATCGGTATAACAGGTAATTGAACAAGTTAGAAGTCGCATAATCATTTATAAGTTTTTTTTTGGCTTCAAGTGTTATAAAATACATATACATTTCATTATATATATATATATATATATATATATATTTCTATACAATTAAAATTATATATCTTCATCTTTTATATTCAAATAATAAAAAATTCAAATTTATTCGCTGATTTGAATATAAAAATTTATCAATGATCTCATTCATATAAAAAATTATGATTAAAATTATATTAATTGTTAAGATATTTAATTGGATAAAAGGGTTTAAATTAGTTGCAAGAAGGAATGAAAATAAATATATAAATTATTGAAAATTAAATATATTATAAATTAATTTGAAATAAAAAATGAAATAAAAAAACATTGGTGAAATAGTAAGAAACGATGAATTTTATAAATTTTAAATAGTGATTTTGGTATAAACATTAAGAATAAAATATAATAAAGTAATATTCTGTCTAAGTAAGTTTATAAAATAGATTATTATCTTAAACAATATTAATTATTTGAATAAAGTGTTTTAATTTTTTAAACAGTTATTTTCAGGAAAGACTGACAATATTTCTAGTAGATGATTAAGAAGCAATTAGTTTCTTTCACTAATATCATCTTTTATTTTAACATATTAATTTGTCAATTCCCTATACATAAATTTCTGATCAAAAATGTTTAACAATTGATAATTGATCATTTTTAATCATTGCGCAAGTGTATTATGAAGAAAATTCCATCGTCTTCAAAGAGCTAAGTTACAGTAAAGTTAAGAATTTTTAAAAATTGAAAGAAAAATATTTTCTGTACTTTATTACTCTGTGGATGAAGAATTGGTTATCAAAAGAGTCTAAATAACAACCAAATATGATTAATCATCAATTATTGAATATGTTTGATTAGAAAACAATTTTTGATTTGTAGAATAAGTGAACTATTGGTTTTTGGAATAAATTTAACCACATAATTAGAAATATATTGTCATTTTTTTTAGTATTTTTATAAAAAATATAAATAAATTAGAATATATTCGCAGTCATCAATTATCGAACTTAAGATTAAATCAGGGTTAAAAAAAGAAAGAAATTTAAGAGTAAATATGACTGTCTATTAAAAATTTATGGATTCTATTTTATTTTCTCAGAGGTCTATTATTTGCTCTTTTGTAATAATTTATTTTGAAAAATAGTTGAAATATAATTTATTTGCGATGCAAACTAAGAATATTTATTAATTGTAGAATCAGAAATAATTGTTTTAATCAAAAAATACTAATTTATAATTTGTAATTATTTTTTTTGTTTCTCTTTTTGATTCCAGTTGTTATGTGAGAATTATTTATAAGCAAAAATTAAAAAAAGAAAGAAAGAAATTACATACGCACTGTTTTTTATTAAACGTGTTTGATTTAAAGAGTACAAGAATTGATGATAACATTTTAATCAATCACATATCTAACAGTTATTATAAAATTTCCTTTAAAATAAATAAACGGAGACGATAGTATATTCTTGTACAGAATTGTTAACATTGTTTACTGAAACTGTGTACACAATATCGTTTTTAATTGAACATGATACTTGAAGAAAATGAAACATGAAAACTTCTTAACTTTTCTTTTTACAATAACTTGATCGAGCACCAATACTAACAAGTGTTCATGAGTAGTCAAGGAAGAACGTTTAATAAAAAAGAACATGTATCCATTTCTTCAAAGCTTTTATCTATGAACTAGTTTCATATTATATTGTGTTATGTTGTGTAGAATTTGCTATAAACATGTTATGAGAATAAAATTAACTTAATATTGTTTTGTAAATAAATAAGCATTGAAAAATCAGTTATTTGTAATAATTATATATTTTTGTTGTATAGAAATATAAAAAATTTAAAATAGTGAAAAAAGGTTTTATTTAAAAAATTATATAAGAAAATAATTTGTAAATTAACATAAATAAAAATGAATACATTTTCCTAATGTTTCTTATCTTTTCGAATTATCTTATTTTTCACTACTAGTTTTGGAATGTGCAGATTTTACGATTTTTAAAAAACAAAGACAATCAGAGGAACAAATCGTTAACAACATTGTATTAAAAAGGCTCTATATTTTTCTTATAAAATATATAAACAGAATATGTATAGAAAATCAATATTTCTTAAATATAGTGTATGTTCGAATAAGAAATATTTTTAGATAAATAGTTTATTGAGTCTTAAAATATATTAATTTTTAATCTAACAAGACATATTATTGATAATTTATATTTTTAAATAATTTAATAAATACACAAAATAATAAGAGAAGACGATTCCAAAAAATCAGGAATTTACTCGGAAACGTTAATGAAATCTAGTGACTATTACCATAAATAAAAGTTAAAATTTATAAGAATATTTGCGATTAAGTAAACAATTTTAAACAATTTAACTTTCTTATGGCTATTTTGTTCAATTTTATAAATATTCATTAATTAGAATCAATGAGATCTCTGTTGCGTTCTTGTTTTCTACAGAATTAATGTTTAATATCAGAAATAAGGATCTAAAAACAATCTCGTATACCTTACAGTAAATATAAACAAGGAATATACAAGGATATTAAATAAGAACGATTCTACTTTTATTTCACACTTTCAATTTTATAAAAATGTTTTATTTATTTGTTGAAATATATATATTATAGTATTAAAGTATATTCTACGTGGAAATATCGAATATCTTATCAAATTTTTAGTAAATAAAAATAAAATCTATTAAATTTTAAAATATTTATCAAACAGATAAATAAATGAACAATATTTATTTCAAAAACTATACACAGATGATTGTATTGTAAGGTCAGTTGCACCACAACGCAAGGTTAAAGAGAAAGATACTTTTTGCTAAGTTGGTTGTTTTGACTGATCTTCTATTTGAATTTTATATAACAGTTTATTGACAGTAAGTATATACATATACATATATATATATATATATATATATATATATATATATATATATATATAATTAAATTCACCATTTAATAATTAATCTAAAATAAAGAATGTACGCTTCTTCACTTGTTTCTGATGTAATAAAATCAATGTAATGACTTTTCTGTATTTATACATGTATATATTTGTGTGAGAAATTACAAAACACTGCGAGATTCAATTTAATTCATTTACAGATGAAACAGAATAACTTCACCAATACTTGTTTTCAGTAATTCGTTCTGACATGATCAGAGAACAAAGCATTCCCGATTAAATATTTCAACGATTTCAAGGGAATTGCTTTTCATAAAGGATATTGTAAAATCTGTTGTATAAATAAATCAGTTAATTAAATTATAAGTTCGGAACTTTTCAATCTAATTTTATTGATCCAAATGATATACAAATATTTGTTTATATATAAAATCATCATCAAATGCCAAAAAAATGTCAGAGAGATTGAAAATCTGTCACTTGAAATTAATTAAATATAATTTTAAACCATTTTACGTTCGTCAAAGTTCAACGTTTGTTTTTGATTTATGTCAATCATGAACACACTCATATCTAATAAATCTCATAAAGAATAATCAAACCAGTACAATTGATTGATTTAATTAATTATTTTTTTAATTAATTATGTTAACCGCAACAGTGATGTGAACCGATTTTTTGTTTAAAACAATTATGTAACAAACAAACTTACAATTTTTTCACTTTCATACGTTCCTCTTTTTTATACACCTTTCAGTTCTATAAAAATGTATATAGGAAGCTTTTCACTATTTGTTTTCGAATGCATCTAACTAACAACAGAACGTGAAAGTGTTTTTAAAGTATGTTAAATAACAACTGAATTATACACTTTTGGATCTGTTACGTATTTTTTTTCAGAATGTTATTGGTATCTGTGTCATAAAAAATAATAATAATTGTCATAATAAATATTATAATTAACTAATAAATCGAATGCTCATAACTTGTATACTCGTACAGGCGTGATTTATTACTAGTTATATATATATATATATATATATATATATATATATATACACATTAAATGTATAAATGTACAAATATGAGAAAATGTTTTCTGTGACTTCGGCAGCATTTTTTCAACTGAAATGCAAAAAATATACAATGCCTAATATGCTGCTTTTCGGACACCATTGCGTTCAGTATTGTTTTGTGAAGTTATGCCAATTACTTTGCCAAAATATATACTGGATTTAAGTATTTGGATTTTTGCATTGAAATTTTAAAACGATGAGAAAATAGTTTCATTTAAAACTGAGTTATGATTGATTCAATTTAAAGGCAAAGAGTTATTTTTTAGACCTTACCTATATATATATAGTTTTAAAATGTATAATTATCTACACACACACACATGTATATATATATATAAGTGAAGTTCATTTTATATAAAATAAAATGAAGTCAAGTTTCTAATGTCTACTAAACATTTTAAAACTGTATTTTGATTTTAATAGAACTCATCTATTATTTTCATTAATTTTGAACTATGAAATTTATTTTTACAAATGAATTACTGCAAACAACACTTATTAAACATTTTTTTTATCAAAATGCTTAAGTGTTTAGTCAATTAAAGTGTATAATGAGAAACTATTCAATAATTAAATAAAGAGAATTTAGTGGCATTTGGTAATATACTGTTATTATTTGTAAAATATTTTTTTTGGAGAAGATAAAATGTTTTAAAACATTTGTATTATGAATAATATGTTCTACAATTATATATATACGAATTATATATCCATATATTTGTTGTAATATATATTTATCATTAACAAGTGTGTGTGTGTGTATGTATGTCCATTAAATTTTTATATTCTCAAACAGCTTTTCCTTGTACAAGATTTAATCTCATACAAAATAATTTTTTACAAGTAATTGAAGATTTATATACAAGAAACATTATTATGCATGCACGCATGCATACATATATATATATATATATATATATATATATATATATATATATATATGTTTGTCTTGCCTATATAATCAATTGAGTTAATAAAATATAAAGTGGTAAGAGTAGCGCACCTTTTCCGGCAATTATCAAAACACACTGACCATTTCAACAATATAACAGTACATTTTTATGCTTTTTCAGTCATAACCAGTGAAATTTGATTATATGTTATTTGGTATTCGGTATGAATCATACTAATACGATAAATGTACAGATTTACAAATCAAATATAAAATCATTCGCTTGTAATAAATATGTAAACTGTGTATTATCACATTATTTATTATTATACTGTTTGTGTACAAACATGTGAATGACAATACTAATTTTATATTGTTTTCCTTTACATTAAACAATTGTTAAAATTATATATATATATATATATATATATATATATATATATGAAGAGGGAGGGAGATGGAGAGACATTTTGAGTGACACATTTACCTTTTTGATGTATCTAAAATTAATTACTGTTTATGTCCTTTTGATTATTTGAATTTATTTTAATAAATATGATTTTTTTATTTTAAAATGGCATGAGAGAAGTTACTAAGTTTAAAAAAGTTCATTACAGACAGGAATTGAAATTTTAAATGGCAAAAGAAGCAAATAACTATACACTATATTTTTTTGATTTCTGTGAATATGGAGCTTCGTGTTCAATTCAGAGATCAATTTCTGTACACACTTTATATATATATATATATATATATATATATATATATATATTTATATAGACATTGGATTACAACATTACTTAAATGGTAATGAAGGTTATTGCACTGGTAAAAATAATTATTTATATGCAAATAAGTTAGAAATTATATATATATATAATTTTCTATACAATTTTCTAAACATTTTAGGCAATGTTTAAGAGGTAGTTTAATTCAGTCCAACAAAATTAATAAAAAATAAAGTAATTAATAGTTTTGTAGATGAATATTTTCCTATTTATCTCTCTCTCTCTCTCTCTATATATATATATATATCTGTGTATGTGTACATAATTATGAATGCAAACCATTAGACATGTTTAAAGTTAATAGAAAAACTCACGACAGCAAATTTTAAAAATTGTAACGATTAGATAATTGAAATAATATATCTTTATAAATTGCAAAATTCTATTATTTACAAAGTTGTGATTAACATAGAATCTATTCTTTGAATAATAATTAACAGATTTTTATAACTTTTATTGCAAGTATGTTTCTTCATCCGTGTTAGTGCACGCACGCACATAATTATTAGCTTGTTGAGTGTTTCAATTAGGTAAGAGAGATTGTTTAATGTGTCTTAAAATAATTCGTTTAAATTACTCTACTTATATAAAATTTTATTAATTGATTTTTATATCAAATGGTGATTCAATTCAGGTTTCCACATGAAAGTATTAAAAAGAATCATACTATTTTTTAATTTTTGAATTTTTTTAATAATTGCATGTGGAAGCCTGAATCGAATCACCTTTAGTATTTCTCATAAAAAGTATGACATTTTTACAAATTATTTTCAAGAGTATTCTTGAATTAAACATTTCGAAATACGAAATTGAATCCAATTTATTTTCACACACTTTCTGGTTAATTAATTACATTTTCAGACGTTCCACTTGTATTCACACGAATTTTATTTTAGTGACCATGGCCAATTTCAAAATGACTAGATTTGAATCCTTGACTTCTCAAAAATTCACATTGAAATAATTTTATGTGTTCTAATTAAATTAAACACATTCGCTAATATTTTTTTTAGTAATAAGGAAACAACGAAAATACTACAATCCAAATGATTAGCCAAGCAAAGAAAACCGTGACCTCTCCATGAATAATGCAGCGTTCTACTTATCTTGTATAAAATTCGATAAATGCTATACGTTGATTACTGATCTAATAAATTGGATAACGTTGAATTCATTCGTGGTTCTACTGAATGATTGATTCTCTGTATAAACATTGAAACTGATATCTTATGCTGATAACAAATATACTGAAAATATTAACAAAAATGTTGAATAAAAAATCAGTTACATATATTAAGATTTAATAAATATTATTTCAAGTATATTTTCAATGAAAAAAATAAGTTCACTTTTCATTTCACTAATTTATTTTTCTCTTGACTTGTTGATATTTTCAATGTTATTATGAAGTAATTAAAATGAGAATTATTTTTTGTTAAAGACTTATATACTAAAATTAATTATAAAATAATATAAAAAAAGTTTTAAATATCTTCACACATAAATTTTACTCAAATTTAATATGGTTTATTAATTTTTACAACCATTTTAAACATTTGTCTCTAGTAAAGAAAATATATCATATAAAGAAAAGCAATAAATAATAAATAATCTATATGCTAGAATTCAAATATAAAACTATTAAATGAATAATTTATTGATAAAATAATAATTTATATTTTTAAAACTATAATTCTGTTCATCCAATGTTCTGATGGTCTTTGTCCTTTTAGTCCACCTGAATTTCTATGCTCCACTATCAGTTTTGGAATGTTAAAATCTATCTGAAGATGGTATACGTGCCAGAACTAGTAATGAAGAACCATTAGGACAAACTTATATCAAAATCATTCATCAAAAATATACTTTCTGAATTTTTAATTTCATTTTATAATTAATTAAGTAACTAATAATCCATTAAAAAGTCAATATTCGTCATCTTGTTCTACTTACTGATTATAAATGTTAATAAGTACATTGAGAAAATACATTCAAGTCAATTTTATGCAACGAAATGCATTTACATCTCAACTTGAACTGATTCAATTTTATGTAAATTACAGCACAAACAAGTTTAGAAATAAAACTGTTTCATGCATCCACATGAATTGATTCAGCGAAAACTTTCGTTGACCCTGAATAAATGAGCAAAAAATAATATAGTTTCTATTAATTGTGATTCGTTTTGTAATATCACACTTTTCTCGATTTGACAGGTGTTTTGTAGAACTCAGTACCTGATTATAAAGAATGAATATGTAATTGTCAATAGAAATTTGTAATTATTTTCTTAATACACCTATTAAAACGTTCATATAACATTAATACGTCTGTTAATTATAAAAAGTTTTTTATATATAAATATAAACGTTACTATATTTGATCATATGTTACCATATTTGTCTACATTCTTTTTATAAAAAATAGCGACTTAAAGGAAAGCATTTTTGTTTGTATAAATCATTTTGTATATTTTATAATAATATTTTATTATTCTTTTGAAAGAATATTATTTTTATTGAAGTAATAAATCTAATAAAGTTTAACAGATAATAAATCTAATATTATAATTTTTTTATTTATAAATTGAAAACTTCCTCAATTTATTTAATTGTATTTTTATTAATTTATATTATTTTCTATGAATGGAATCATTTTTTGTTTGGAGATTAAATTAATTAAATCAAATTAATTTCTTAGCTGCCATGTGGATTAATTTAAAATGCAGTTAATCTTTTATAATCTATAATCAAATATTAATTTAATTCAATATTTGTAGACAAAAATAAATTATTAATTATTGTTTTTTAGGTATTTTGTCCCTTTTAATACCCATGATTATAATATATATTATAAGCTTAACCTACTAATAAATTTCTTCTTCATTCAGGCATTTATTTTACTATTTTTCAGTATATTTCAATGTCTTAAATATATTTCCAAAACAATTTTCAAACCCTATTACGTATTGATTTTTTATCATTTCATCATTTAATTTTCATGCAGTCTGTGTGATATTAACGTTTTAAATATAGATATTCAAACCAACCGTTGTTTTATTTCAATTACACATCTGTTATTTTTGTTTGTGACTGCCATATCAATCATCTATTTTGAAATATATTGCTATTTTTATTTTATTTTGTTTTTAAATAATTCTTTTGCTGAAATTTAAAATTTAAAGATATTATCTTTAATGTATTAAATCAATACACACGGCATTGTTACGTGACTTTTATTTATTCTCGATTTTTCTTTCCACAACTGATTATTAACTGGTTTTAAAATATTTTTTATTTACCATATTTTTACTCTATACACATCGACCCAATTATAGTTCTGATATTTTTGTTCGTACCACTAGATGTGTGATGATAAATACTTTTTTTTATATATAATATTTTATTTAAATTTTAATTGTTCAAAAAACAGTGTATCTAATTTTATTAACTTTCAAATAATAACGATTGAAATATTATAGAATGAATCTAATAAAAAGTTGAATTAAATATGAAAGATATAAATAAGTAATATATTCTGAACATGAGATGAAAAGATTTCATTTCTCTGAAATATAAAATATAAAGTCGATCGGATGACATTTATGTAATACGTCTTAATCTCACATCAAATATCAGTTATTACGGTGGCTTAACACAAATTGTTGTACGTCTTCATCAACTAATTCGTTTGTGTTGCGCTGTATGTATGTGTTCATCCCGTGTCACGTCGATGGCTCGTTTCCCACGCAGTGAGTATTAAACACCCGCACTCTTACAGTTCAGTTGACTACGCAACAGACAGCACGATGAAACTATGTGGTAACTGAGACTATATGTGCGCCTCCTCCGCGTTCCATCTTATATGACAATACCGACGACACCTCTGAAAATGTTGTTTTCCATGTATTTTAACAACAGACTCGACGTTTAGTCTATGTTTGTATTGTGATCATCTTGACATCTATTTAAATAGCGTCGTTTTCGTTCATGTTTCGTGTATGATATACAGGATAATAGAATTATGATAATTTCGTGAACGGAATTACATCTTGTATGTGAGCTGTGCATGATCCTTGAAAGCTGGATTTATTTCAAAAGCGATTTTGTATGGATCGTATTTCATACTAAAAGGATGTTTATTTTAGATGACTGAATTGTTTAATAAATTAAATAAATTTCTCCATTCTTATCTTCAAGAATTTTTTTTAAGATCAATATGATTCATTTTTAATTAAATGCTTTTTGTATTCAATAGTTATGTGTTTGTTGTTATTAAACTAGTTTTATAACAAAATTAATTCAAAAAATTCAGATTTAAAGTAATTCAGAGAATAAATAACAAAAAAAAAACTATATACAAATAAGTAAACAAGTCTTTATTTTATTTCTATTGAAAAATTTAGAAAAATAATCCAATTTATTTTATATAATACAAATTTGATCGACATGTATTTTCAGTATATTTACGAATTTCTTTCCATAAATGTTCAATGGATCAAAAAATCAATCAAAACGAAAACCTGTATGAGAAAGTTTTTACAAGGGACATTTCTTTGAGTGAGAGTTCTATTTATTAAAAGCATTAAATAATTTCATTCTTTGATTTCAAAGTTAAATTATTAAAAACTAAATAATAATCTATAGACATATGTCTATTGTGGATTAAAATTAAATATGAAATATTAATTTAAGATTTTCATTAATTATGTTTTTGATATTTCTTATTTATTTTAATTATTTACAGAAAAAGACAATTTTATAGTTTATTATTTTAATTTTTTATTTACTTAACTTAGTTACCCTAGATTTTTATTTTAAATGAAAATAAATATATATTTATTTCTAAATACAGACGTATTAAAATATTGAATAGTTTCATTTTAGTGCAAAATATTGACAAATTAATAATTCTCAGGAGATATATTTAAAATTTGTTGACTATCTTTTGGAATTAATTTTGACTTTCATTATTTTTTAAAATTAATAACTAGTTTGTAAATTGAAAATTTAACTTAAGTATTTAACTGTCTTTTGTCATTTTCAAAAAAATATATAAGAACAGTTAAAAACTGAAATATTAAATTGATCTCAATAATTAATATTTGTATTAAACTTTTCATTCTTAGTTGAAAAAAATCAACGAAGTTCAGTAGCACGTCTTTTGATTTTTAAAAAGTTTTTTTTTTATTTAAAAGAAGTGTATGTTTCACATCATTTTTTTTTGTCAATTTTAATAACTTTCATAACTCTAAGAGTGTATTACATATATATATATATATATATATATATATATATAAATGTATAAACATAAATTGCTCTTGATGCAATACCACAAATTTACTTGTCTATTCACAACTTTTCTTATTACATTTAATGTAATGACCCAATAAAAAACCCTAATTACATAGAAATATAACTTAAAAACCTTGTTTGGGTAAGCATTGTTTCTTTAAAAAACAAACAATATAATTAATTTGCTGTCGTCTCATACTTCTTGTCTTATTTCTTTCGCGTTTAAAAATTCTTACATAACTTGGAAAATGTTATAAAATAAAATTAAAAGATATCTGAAAAATGACAAATTATAATTTATTTGAGGATATTATTTCAGTTTAGAATGTTTGTCGCTTATTTCAATTTATTTCATATTTTATGTATAGAAATAATTGTGTTTGAAAATTATGTATTTATTAAATAATGGATGATTAGATTTCTTTTCAATTAAATTTAAATCATCATAAGAAAACTGAATATTAAAATATGTAAAAAGCTAATAGATTATTAAACTTATTACCATTAAATTTGAATTTTCATTTGTACACCAAAAAATACTTTAAAAATTGATAATTTGGAATCATTTATAGAGAAAATTCAATAGATTAAGAAATTAATTAAAAAAGAAAGACAATATAAAATATTTTATATAATAGTGTATGTAACTTTTTAAATTTTGGATTCCCTTATTAAAATTCTATTATCTCGGTGTAAATTACACATGTATTTAATTAAAGCGCTTATAAAAACGGACAAGTATGCTTGTAGACAGAAAAATTAATAAATAAATTCACTGAAATAGTCACACAGATAGTATATAAGTAATTGTTCAGATGTGTAAACATACATGAAACAATTTCCATTGTATACAGTGTCGATGTCGGACAGTAAAATCATTTTCATCGTGTTCACTCAAACAGTCGCATTCTTACAACTTATGTTAATGTAACTGGCTTTATAACCGCAACAAGACGCCCGTCATTATGAGACAATATGGTGGTGTGAAAAATAACAGTCATAATCAACGAATGACAGAATAGTTGGAAAAAAAACTTTCATTTTTCATTCATTCTTTATAGATCGTTTTATATGCCTGTAGATCACGCAACATGAAATATAGTGATGTTATCTTATTATAAAATGAAATATGAGATTGATTTTTTTCAGGACTGATGAGGTATGATAAGATTTTTATAAAGAATGAAATAGTGATGTAATTTAGCCGTTGTGACTTTATTATTGAGTTTTATATTGAAAATACTTAAAAGGTTTCTTTTATAAATAATTTTCATTGTTTATTTTCAAGAATGGTTTATACAACAGATTTATTTTTACAAAAATGTTAAACTATCATCAAATAATAACTCTATCCCCCTAATTAAATTTATTCATTGTAAAGAAGAAAAAATCAGTACAAAAAGTAAGATTTGTTTAGAAATTTTAGATTTATCTACTTCTAAGAAAAATCTAAGAAATAAAGAACAAAAATGAAAACAGAAACAAAACATAATTTTCTTCATAAAGAAATAATAAATTGGAATTACAACATTGCTGAGTTTTATTTTATCTGAAATTTCTTCAATTCTACAAACCTAGTTCTGTTCTCTAATATCCGTTCTGTCAGTAATGTTCGTCGATTACAATAGAAATTCTGTTTTAAGTGCGAAGAAAAGCTGGTTTCTTATTGAAAAACGATTTAGACGTCGATTAGTTAGACGCTACGTTTGTAAGAATAATCAAGATTGCCGAAACCCTTTTACTTTTATGCGGGCCATAAATGTTTAAAGTACTCTCTTATCTTACGATCCTGTAATTTATTGCGGCAGTTTAAATAAAACGTATTAGTTTTAATTAGATTTGTACAATTTGAATTAAATGTTTTATTTCGGTGACAATTTTATACGATATCGCAGAGGTTAAAGTTTTATTTATTTATTTTTTTTTAGAAAGTCAATTACAAAATTTAATAATTATTTATTTACTTTTCTTAGAATTTTATTTCTACAAAAACTGTAAATTATTTAATGATTTCTTGATAAATACTACAACCGTGATTTTTTTTAAAAAAAATTTATATCTTATTTAAAATTAAATGGAAATAATTAAGAATATCAATTTCATAAAATGTAATTTCCACATGTTTCTACTAAGTGAAACATTAATTCACAGTAATGATTTTTGTGAAGAATGCTTAACCTTCCATGCAATGTCAGTAAAATAAGGTCAGTATGCAATTTGTAACTTGAATTGCAGTAATGTATTAATTTTTATATTTACTTTAATATGGCATCATTTATTAATATACAGAGTCATGTATACACATATATATATATATATATATATATATATATATATATATATATCAGGTAATTAATGTTTTAACTTGTTAAGTACGTATGAAATGTTTGTCAATTATAAAAAATATTTACTCAATGAAATGGTGATATGAACAATATTCGGATAAAAAAAATTAATATGGAATAAATATTCTCAAATTAATTTAATGATTGCATAGTCAATAAAGCTATTTAAAAAAATGTTGTTGAAATAAATTTCCATGTACAACCGAGACCGTTTAGTGAGCATTAATTTGATTTATAAAAATGATACCTCTTTTAAATGCTTTTAGCTCCATAATAAACTTCCTGCCCCATTAAAGTGATACAATTACACTTTTTTATTACCATTTAACAGTTTTCCGGCGTGAAAGCAATTTTTGGATGCATTTAAGTCCCTCAAATAATATATTGAGTGCGCAATTATGAATTCAATTTCGTTTCAATTAAATTGGATAATAAGTTTGCAATGATTTTACACAGATTAAGTTTTTATATAGTTTGTTCATATTGTAATATACAAATATTCATATAAATATGTTTTAGAAAATAGATAAGACTTAAGATGACAAATAAGTAATTTTTTCTGTAATTAAAAATATTTAAAAAATAAATTTTACACAAACATTAATATTTGCAGAACATTTTCTTTCCTTGTTAATAATTCTATTGTACATGATTATTGTAATCAAAAATACATTAACACAGTAACCTGTTGACTAATTAATTTCAATCTAATTGTATGATCTCAGCTTTTGTTAAGAATATATTTTTTTCGTTTATATTAAAAAAAGTTAAGTAGTGATTTTTTAAAATTATATAAACTGGTTCAAAAAAATGCTGAATTTTATTTTAAATACTTTCTACATTTTCTCCTAAATAAAATATTAAAGACATAAAAGTCCCAAATAAAATTTATAACAAGTTTATTATTGATTTGTCAAATCCGTTTATTTATCATTTTTTTTTATCTTCCTGTGTATTTTCATTTCATGAATATTCTAGTCTTTGGATCCTTGAGAGCACTCTTAAATACTCGTTTTCTACAATTGGTTTAGATTGCAGGTAGATAGTTTAATATTAGGAACGTAACTGATAGAGTTCTAAAATCATCTATATAACGATGCTGCGAGTATAAACCAGTCATAGAAAATAAAAACTTAAGAGAGATCTTAAAGAATTCTAGCAAGGTTACTATATTAATTTTAAATGTGGAAAAAAAATTAAAGAAAAGACTAGATAAAATTTCAATTCATATTTGATATACATACATATATATATATATATATATATATATATATCATAAAATAAAATATGAATCATAACTAAAATTACAAACCAATTGTCTCACTTTTAAATAGAAAAACAAATTTATTTTAAACTGAGAATTACAGGTAGATAGAAAATTAATCTTCACACAAATTAAAAAATATTTTTTCTCTCTCTCTTTATATACATATATATATATATATATATATATATATATACATATACATATACATATATATATATATATACATACATATACATACATAATGTTTAAAGTGTTGAAATCTGATTTTTCAAATTAAATAACCTAACAAGAAATACCTTAATACAATTATGAATGCATTAATATTTTTTGACACAATAATTATTCCTAACAGACTTTTCGTAACTGAATTTCCCACAGGCATTTTTCACATCATTTAATAAACGCGAATCGTATTTCGTTATGATAATTGGTTGTGAAACTTTAAATATAAATACACATTATTCAACAATTAATACATTTTTGATACTTATATTATTGTCATTATAATAACAATGTTTATAGAAAGTGTTTGTGTTGGCGTGTTGTCAATTTCGATTCGATTATTTAATGACATTTATTTATTTTTAAAATATTCAGACATTTATGGAGAGAAATTCTCTTATAGTACATGTTCATTCATTAAAATATTTGAGTTTTTTTTTAACAAGATTTATTTTGTTTGAAATAATTAACAAATAGATTGGTCATACACTGTTCTTTGTACACAAACATCTTTTATCTTTAAGCATACGATATATTTCTAGTTGAATTATTCAAACAATTTAAAATATATGAATATGAAAATCAACAAAATTAACAAGTTGTGTAGCGGTAGCGAAACACAAATACTAATTATCAAAACTGTAGTAGCGACAAAAGAAAAACATAATTAAATTAATAATTATTAGATTGTTGCAGAGTTATGTTCACACATGTAATTTATTTATATATTCGACCTTTATTCACATGAATACAAACAAAGATTATATTAAAGAAATGAAAGTAAAAAAAATGCCAGAAAGTAGTTGTATCATGATTTTTAGATTCGTTTAATTTTTTTATACACAAATATATATGGTTTTGTCTATGCAAATGTGTATAAAATGTTTTTATGCTTGTTTATATTCTAATAACAATCTTCACGCGTTTCTTGGAGAAAGTAATCTTTTCTGTGTTTTATATCAATTCTTTTCAAGACGCGATGAAATTCAGAAATGTGAATTTTAATTTTTAATTATATACAATTACTGAGGAAACTGTTTTACTAGCAGTATATTTATATACCGAGGTTTTTAATTAATCACTTGGCAAAAAAGTATTTTATAAATGTATTTATATATACACACACACATACACACATATATATATATATATATATATATATATATATATATATATATATATATATATATGTTAAATGAACGCATTTCGTTGGTGATCCTCAATCTTTAGAGTGAGAAATACAGAAAATTATGATTTTTTTTTACAGTAACTCTGAAGATGATGACTCATCGTCATCGTTATGCAAATAAAAATAATAAAAAATTATCAATAATTACTTAATCGAAATTTTTAATCTGAATATTTTGTTTCTGGGGTGAGAGAAAAAATCATTTGTGAATGATTTTAAGATAACTTTCACTTAAATACCGAGATATGAGAGTTATGACTCATATGAAATCTTAATCAATAATAATCATTATTTTTTGCCACTACGAATAATTAAAAAATGTACAATAAGACATATTGCTTTAGAATTCGTAGCGTTAAATTTGACTGACTATTTTAGATTCTCTCAATGCAGTGTCTTATTCAAGAAAATATTAAGAAATTTTTCCATAAACATATTTCTATATTTATACTTTTTTCATCTAAGGTCAATTTGATTCTTCAAACCGTAAGATTTCTACTCTTTTAAAGACATGAAAACTTCAAGATCTGATATTTTTGTTCATTGTGATAAACCGATTATTTTTAATTAAAAAAGGAAAATAAATAGTGATCTACTGAGTAATTCTGATAGATCAGATTAAAAACCCTAGAAAAAGTTGTGTATAAATGGTTTTCTGGTTTTACAGCTTGTATGATTCAAAAAGTTTAATTTGAAGATCTGAAAATGATTTATTGAACAATTTTTATTGAAAAATTTGGTTTGATTTTTGGGAAGAAAAAAGATTTCATTTATGAAAGTTAAATAATGATGAAAATTAAATATTTTAAAGGGAAAAATATAGGTGATTCAACTTATGCTTCCATATGAAAGTATTAAAAAAACATGTTATCCTTCATTAAGTATTTTTATTCAGTTGTATTGTAATTTGATATTGAATTGAACTAACATACTAAATAAAAGTAAAAACTTTAAAATTAAACCTTGCACCACCTTTTAATACTTCTATATGGAAACCTAAATTGAATCCCTCTATATTATACTAAATTTAAAAATTGTTAAAATGTTCAGCCAGCAGACAAAAAAACTTAAAAGTTAATTAACAAATTTGCAAATCGACGCTGTAGTATTTTTTTTATTATGAACTTATATAAAAGGTTATTCAAAACAAAAACTTATTAGTTAATAGTGCACTAATCTAAAATAAAACTAGTAAAAATAAGTTTTTCTATATAAACTTTTATCTTTATTTTGATTATAAAATATTTAGTATCTTATTAATAAATCGATTGTCAATATTTTGTTACAATAATCATGAGATTATCTTAGTAGAAGATCAAATCATGAAGAGTGATTTGTTGTTGATTTGCTAATTTTTCAATTCCTATGAGATATCATATTTTGTCTTATTTATTTTTTTATATATTTATTTGTATCTATATATATATATATATATATATATATATATATATATATATATATATATATATATATATATGTGTGTGTGTGTGTGTACATATATATATATATATATATATAAACATTTCGACAAGAGAACAAAAATCAATACAAATGTGTTATAGCATAATTTAAACTGTGTATTAAATACATATTTGTGATTCAAAAATAAGCAAAAATAAATATTTAAATTTCTGCAAGGACAACCAGACTTAAGGTGTATTTTTTTTAAATATAAATACATTACTGTGACCCAAATGTATAATATAAATATTTTATTCGAGGTTATATAAAACAACAATCAGATCAATATTTTTTTTAAAAATAATGAATTAATAATTAATCATTTTAGAGTAAAAAATACAAAAATAATATCTCAGTTTATATTAAAGTTATTAAAAATATTTTATTTATGTAATTATGCAAAAAAATAATTCTTTTTTTTAAAATAACATTTCAAAAGATTAAATTTCACTTTCAATAAGTCTGAATGTGTTAGTGTAAAACGTTGATTTTCATTATATACGTCAGTTATTGAGTTTTCCGTAGTCACACTTTATTAAAACTCGTTCAAAATTTACATTAAAGTAGATCAACGGATCTAATTTGCATACAATTTCAGTAACTTGACGTCAATAAATACGAAGAGGATGCGATTCATCGTGTTTATTGAATCAGAAATTCACGGATTAACCTTTTCACTTCAGTATATAGATTTTGAATGAATGTGTCAAGGCTATTTTTTCAATAAAACAATAATGTTGATGTTACACATCTGCATCAATAGAATAGGAAATATACTATAAATATGTCAATCGGATTTACACATTAAATTATCTTTCATTTGGATAAAAAATATTTTATATATAAAAAAACTTACAAAAAATATAAAAACAAACCAGCGTAGAGAATTAATCCGCGAAATAAAACAGTTGTTACAATACGGATATAATTGACCCCAATTTGAATAAATTGGCAATTTCAATTTATAAATAATTATTTTTTAAAGTATTTTAATCGACGTGGTATATCTAGTCCATGTATTCCTTTATTGTCGTTATTTGAAAAATGTAGAATTGCTTTTAACCAACAGTTAATAAAAAAAAACATATATAATTATTATGACATAATTGTAGAATTCTTAGAGTCGAATCAGTGTAAGGTAACCGCTCAATTAATTTTTTTCTTATAAATATTTAATGGAAAAACCATTAAAATGTCATTGACGTTATTTGTCATTTCTAATTTTTTTACGGCTGATACTAGGAGATAGAAAATTATAAATATAATTTACTATCTGATTATGTTTATGAGAAATATCTGATTATGTTTGATATTTCTTCTTTCAGTGTTTGAACAAAACATTGTGAAATCGTTTATAATTTTTTAAATAAATGTAAGAGATTCGAATAAATTATAATAACAAATATTATACCAACTCCCTTCGCTCTAATAATTTATTTTAAAAAAATAAATAATTCTATTTTATTAAGAGAAATTTATAAATAAATAATATGTTATATTTTAAATAAAGTTTAAAGAAAATTTCAATGAAAATAAAATGAAATATTTCATTATTTATTATAAGAAATATCAAATTTTTTACTTTTAGATTTTTAAATCTATGATAAAGTCGTCTTGAGATTTAATTTGTCTTAAATCAAACAAAAATAAAACACAGAAATTAAAATATGTAATAATTAATAGAGACAATATGACAAGCAGTTTTCATATAAAGTATAATTTATTCAACTTTTACATTTCACTGAAATTAAAAATAAACGTTTTTTCACTGAAATCACAATTTGCTTGAAAAAATACAATATAATGTGTTATTTTTTCTACTCAACTGAAAAAAAAACAGTTGTATATGCACATATATGCTTATTAAAGAGACCTTTTTGTTTTAATTTAAACACCGAACACGGAAAAAGAGGATCTGTGTACGATTTTTTTTATTATTCAAACATAAATGTGTTATAATGATGGAGGATGTTGTACATATATTGCGAAACGAGGAGAGGATGAATGACACACAGACTACAATTGTGTCCATCATTATTTTCGTATTATCATCCAAGCTTGACATTTACTATTCGTACGACGTGTTGTTTTATTTATTTAGATGCAAACAGAATAACAGCATGGTCTTTTATTTTATAGTAGTTTAACTGAATGACAAATAAAAAAAGGATTTAAGAGAAATATAGAATTTAACTTTGACTTTCGAAATTATTGATATAAAAATGAAGACATGTACACAAATAAGTTTAATTTCAATTGAAACTGTTTAATATTAGATACTTTTTTTTTTAAAAAAAAACGTTCTTTTAATTATATTTTATTTAAAAAGTATGTCAAATGATTTAGTAACGTTTGGATGTTATTAATCATCAATGTTTCACTTGTTGACAGAATTGATTAAATGAGAATTACATTATAGCGGAAATAAGTATTACGGATATTTGTATCGATTTCAGGAAGCTAATACAACGAGTCAAATTCTGCGTGAGTCGGAAATCTACTGTACCAAATAATACTCTAATTTCCTGAATTTTTAACGAAAACAGATTTCACTGCTGTTTTTTATAGTCTTGTATTTTCGGCGGAAGTTTTGTTGTAATCATTTGTATACATGTACAACAATTCATTTAAAAGAATATACAAATATTTTTAAATAAAATGATTTTATAAAAATTGGAATAATTTTAATATTTACTATATACATTCTAGTTTAAATTATGAATTTATTTTTAAGAATAAGCTATCAATATTTAAGATTAATATTTCCTTTACAGGTGATTTAATTAATAGAAAAACATTTTCATATAAGTTCTCTCTCTAAGATTTTTAAATAATCTGTAAAAATATGTTAAATTTAAAAAGTATTATATTTATTACTGTCATATATTTTTTCCTGTTGGATTAAAAAATAATAAATTAAGATATTCAGATTAATTTCATTCAAATTAAGATATAACCTAAAATTATATTTAAATTAGAACAATAAATATTAGGTGGACATATTATTTCAGTAACTTTTTTTTAATAGAAAACTTATGTTTATGGAAAAACTCAATAATTTTAATCCTCAAATTAACTCCTATTATTTTATATAATTTTGTTCCATCTGACAGATAACTGACAAATCCCTTGTCGAAGAAAAATAGAGGCTTGGAGTCGATGAAGGAATTGTTTGAATTTTTTTTGAATGTTTTATGTAGCAAACATTTTCCCCCAGAGATGAACAAATCATTCTACATATTTTTTTCAACTAGGATGTAAAAAGTTTACAATCCTTGATATGCTGCTTTTCGGACATTATTGTATTCGCTACTATTTTGTGAAGTTAAGCCATTTGATTGACTAAGATATTTAGTCTATTTAAATGTTTAGGTTGGCACTTTAAAATCCTAAAATTACGAGAAAAAATTTTAATTTTAAACAAGATTATGACTGATTCAATTTAAAGCCACAGAATTAATTTTAACACCTAATAGATACAAAATAAAACAATGTTTATTAATTGAAGTAATTAAAAATAAGAAATTAAGCCAAAGAAAATTAATAATTCATTAAATAATTTAAGTTAAACATTTAATCAAATGTTTTATAAATACTTTTTATACCATATATCATTCAATTGGTATTTAAATATTTTTTATAATTTATTTGTAGTATTTTCATAGAATAGAAAACTAAAAATAAATATTTTATAAAATCTCGATGCTAATCTCAATGTAACTTATTATGATTTATGGGTATCATTAATTAAATTTCTAATTTTTTTTAATGTTTGTTTTGCTGTCATATTTAATTTATTTGTATTTTATCAAATTTATAAACTGAAGTTAAAAATAAATATTGACTATAACAAAAGGTTTATCTTGTTGATAAATCTCTATTATAAGATTTGTTGTTTGAAATGTGTTTGTATATATTTATATTTTTCTATTCGAATTTTTTAAAATATATTAATCTCTTACATAAAAATCAAGTGGTGTTACTAAACAAATAAATTGTATTATTGTTAAAAAAATATTCACGAAATAAAATTAGACTAATTACATATTGTTTAGTTAATGTAAAACATAATGTAAATATTAATTGCCTCTATTTAAAAAACTGCAGTTCCTTATGAAGATAAATATAGTTCCTGGTAGACATAATGCAGTTTCTTGTGAAATGTCAAAAATGATTTAACAAGTATGCGAACTAGTTTATGATCTATTCATTATTGAGAGATTTGCATTAAGAAAAAATTTTATTAAATAATAATACAGCATTTTCACACAACATTATTATACTTGATAATATTATGAATAAATTGAATTTTAAACATAACGGAAATTGAATTATGATTTTTTTTGAATCTTCAATAAACGAGTACTGTAAATGAAATGTCTTTGTTTTAAATTAAATGTACTCTTCACGAATGTCAATCGTTCTATCTTTGAAAACAATTTCAATAAATACCAAGGTCTAGCACGCACTTCTATTCACTGCTTTCTATTCTAAATGTTGGAAGTTTTATAACTTGTGTTTGGTATTTTACATTTTCTAATATTTTTTTAAAAAAATAAATATTCATTCTTATTCAATTAAATTTATATATTAAAAAAATATTTAATATGAATGAATCTGTATTACTATTTTTTGTACAAATATAAATCAAAAAAAGTTGATTTAAAAGTTACAACAGTATTTTATAAATATATAAATGTACTAGTTTAGAATTAAAAATTAATAATATGAAATATAGTAAAGATCTGGAAGAGAGTTAGCAGATTATGTACTTTCATAATACAAAGATCTGAGTCGTCAAAGATTTCTGTATGGAAGTAATTTGTGTTTTTTACTAGTCGATAGCATCTACAAAAAAAATAAGTATGTATCATCCCATCACTCGTGGTCAAAAATCTCACCTGATATTTCAATTCAAAAGTCATCAACCTCAGCTATTAATCGTTGAACCGTACAAATAAACCTCGCCATATTTTTTTTATAAGCAATAAGATATTTATTTACGGACAGATGTTTTATATAATTGGAACTAAAGTGAATCTT
The DNA here is from genome assembly GCA_034766995.1 of Acanthacorydalis orientalis. Taxonomy (NCBI): domain Eukaryota; kingdom Metazoa; phylum Arthropoda; class Insecta; order Megaloptera; family Corydalidae; genus Acanthacorydalis; species Acanthacorydalis orientalis. The sequence goes on from CM068317.1 coordinate 43,158,157, forward strand.
CTAAAAAAATCGCACAGATATAAACCGTTTAAAAAGAAACGAACATACATAGAAAACATGTAACTAATTCGTATTCATAAGTCACGAATCTTAAGTAGTTCATCACCAATACACATCCATGTAGTATGTGGCCTTCTGTCTACTTCTTGCACTACCTCAATAAAAGTTATTATGTAACGGAAGCGTACTAGCTCTTACATACCTGAATAGATACAATTGTGTATTGTTTTCCATGAAACGTTCACCTAACATTAGTCAAACGCTGTATACAGAAAAGGTTGGCACATTATATTATTATTATTTCGGTGAACTCATCCGACGAAGAAGAGATGTTTTAATGTTTGCACTTTTACTTTCGACGGCGACTACGTGTGAAGAAATATTCGAATCACGAAACAGTAATCAAACGAACGAGTTCTTTTTTTCTTCACGTGATGGATTAGGAGTTCGGACAGTAATTTATATATTTGTGTAGAGGTTAGATTCGATTCGATAGTTTTAAAAGAATTTAGATTTTTAGCAGCATATAATTATTTTACAATACGGGCATTCTTGTATGTTTTACTACATTTTTTACTAGCATTGTTATAATTTCTCAACATTTTAAACTAATAGCTGTGAATTACTGAAATTAGTTTGCATCATCTTACATGTCTACATAAATGGATTTATCCTCTTTTGTAACACATACTTTAAATTCTAATCACAAAAACAATACTGAAAGTTGTAATCTAGATATACTTGGAAACTATATTTAAATTAAAAAAAGAGTTTAGATGCAGAGTGAAACAATCAAATGAGTTAAATAATACACACTTAATTTTTATATAAAGAGAGGTAATCCAATATATTTTCAAGATTAATTTTTACAAATTTATATATCTTTTTACAGAATCTATTAATTAATGACATTGAAAACTTTAATGATACATGCAGGAATCCATATCAGTTAAACCCTGTATAATTTATAATATTAGGTTGGTAGGAAAATAATTGCGGTTTATATTTTTTGAATTCTAACTAGTTTTTTTCAATGAAATTGTCATTTCATCGTGTCCATGTTAATATCATTTAAAGTGCATTTTTCTCTATGTATTTTGGTAAAATCGACTATGGTTTTATTATTAATTTTGTTTCTAATTGGAGTATTGAATAAAAAATAAAAATAAGCAAATAAGACTATTTTTTGTATGAGATCGAAACAGGTGGTAAAGCAGCAGAAACTGCTTGTAAAGTATAAGATGCTTTTATTGTGGATACTGTAAGGAATGTAGGGTGCAATAGTGGTTCTAAAAATTTCATGCTGGTGATACGAGCCTAGCAGATAAAGAAGATCTTTCTGAAAATTTTTTTTGTACTTCAGCACTATGAAGATATTTAAATCACCATATAAATGTTGATAAAAACTTTTAAAAATGATCAATAATGATTTATAGAAAATGTGTGTGCTTTGTGGACTGAAAAAATAATTCATTAGTAAGATATTTTATTAAGAAACAAATTTATATATATATATATATATATATATATATATATATATATATATATATATATATATATATATATATATATATGTAGTGTAAGATAAATCAAAAAACATTATTCTTTTCATATAAAAAGAGTGTGATAAATAAATATAAAGTAATTTTTAATAGTGGCAACAAGTAGATCACTGACCTCTCACAAAATTTATATATATAGTGTAGGTCAGGTCAAAAAAGTTTGTTATTCTTTTCATATAAAAACTTACAGGAGTATGAAAAATAAATATAAAGTAATTTTTCTTAGAGTGTCAACAAGAAAATCACTGACCAATCACAAAATTTATATATATCTATATATATATATATATATATATATATATATATATATATATATATATATATATATATATATATATATATATAGTATACGTTAGGTCAAAAAAGTTTGTTATTCTTTTCATATAAAAACTTACAGGAGTATGATAAATGAATATAAAGCAATTTTTCTTAGAGTGTCAACAAGTAGATCATTGACTAGTCTGAACCTAGTAGCATCGCAATTTTCTCACATAATGTGCATAATAAATTCACCTACTTCAATTTCACTCATAAATCAAACGAAGTGCTCATGTACATTGTACATGAAAACGAGCACGAAACAGAATAACAACAACTCGTGCTACTTAATTATGTCTCAGAGGTAGTTGATGACAGTCAACTGTGACAACTTACCAAGTTCCCATTTGACCGTAAAATTACTCAGCTACTATATACACATATACAACACTGAAAGTATGTAATTGTGGTCACTTAAGGGATGGTACATAATGAGTTGGATTAATGTACCACAAGGGACGTCGACAGGGAAAATTTTAGTTTCGAACACATTTCCACAAGATAAATTACTGTTTCTGTCTATGTAATCATTAATTAGTTAGTGTTTAATTTATTACACGGTGTCAAAAAGCGAAATGTAAAAAATATATATTCACAAGAGAAATACGGTAATGATTTGGTAGATTCGACGATTGATTTATTGTTAGCAATTAATTGTTCCTGTTTCACATTATGAGAGATCAGAACCGAATTTGAAATTTTAATAATCGAATATTTCGTTTCTTTTTTAACATTTTAAAGATTTTTCTTAATTATTAAATACAAATAAATAAAAATATAATATTTAAATATATTTTTTAAGAATTATATAAATACAATTTTGCATAAAACACTTTCTATCAAATAATTTATTAAAAATACTGAATATATTTCAACTAATTGTTTATATTATTTCCAGATCGCAGACAGAACTCGATCCATTAATTTCCATTTACGGTAAGTGTATATGTTTTTGATTATTTCCGTTTTAAGAACAACATCAATTCGTTCGAGAGATACAAGATAATAAAATAACCTGTTATTAAGAAATCATGTATATATCGAATTGATCAATTCCACTTAGAACTGTGTATCGATCTCAGTATATGCAGATGAAATGCAACAACCATTGCAATTTTATATTCATTCAGTATAGACAGGTTACTGATTAAATTGAACTTTCTTTTTCTAAACAATTTTCGATAAGTGAATAGTAAAATTATATAATGCATTTATTTTCAACTGACATTAAAGTTTTGAAAAATGTCAGTAATTGACTATTTGCACATGTGTGTACGTATATATATATATATGTAATTATATATTTAAAAATGTATGTTTATATACATATAGATCTAAAAATATCTTAATTGATTTTTAATACATAAGAACTATGTTACTTAAAACGCCTGAAGAAAATACAAGCCTACGCCTATAAGAAAAAATATTATAAATACCTCAAGGGGTTTCAAAATAACAATCTGCCTACAGTATATTTTATATTGACATATAAAAATTGAAGCATTTAAAAAGAAATCAAATATCTATTCTAATAATTACTTCTTATTACAATAACTCAATGCATTGGTCTTTAAAAAAAATATTATATATAAATTCACATAAAAATACTCTAGTTTTGATAAATATATTTTTATTCGTTGTTTTATCTTCTTACCTGCTTGTCAGTAAAAACGATTGTGTTAAAACATTGAGGTCATTTTTGAATACTTGTTTTCTACAGACATTTTCATTTACAGATTGAACTCAAAAGATTAAACCATACAATCATCAGTGGACTAATGGATTTTATTTACCTGTCTATAAATAAAAATTGGTTCTCATAATTCTCCGTGATTTTTATTCGAGTTCTAATTGGCTGATTGAGATTGCATGATTTGTTTTTTGATTGATATTTTAAAGTAAACAATAAATTATTTATTCTGTAAATAATTAATAGTATCTTAACGCACCTTGACAATAAAGTTTTAAAAATGAAGAAAAAAATTAACGCTTGAAGAACATAATAAACGTCATTTATTACGTTCATTGCAGATGTATTGTATAAAACTTTATAAAAGTTAAAAAAATCAATTACATAATTTGTTTTATTATTATCAAGTTACATTTATCAAAGAGAGAGCGAGAATTACCGAGCGAGTAAGGGGGTCTTCCTCCGGGGGTCGGCGGACAAAGCGAGTTGTAGTAATTATTTTAGAAGATTATTAAAACAAGAACTATGAATAGGAAAATACCAAGTGTCATCAAATTATTCTAAGAACGTGTTTTTATTTCACGGAATAAATTATTTTAATGTGCTCTCTCTTTCAAAATAATCTCTTCCAGCTTGTATACATTTATTCTAACGATTCTTTTTTTTCTGGTGCAATTTCAGAATATTTAATTGTTGTACAATTAATGTCTCTGTCTTTAAATTATTTTAGATGGTTAGAATGTTATCAAAACTCTTTAAACTTAATCTTGATTCTTGAAAACATAAATAAATCATATAGAACAAGATCGAGTTAATATAGAAACGCGATATCTCAAGAGTATATTTTTTTGTTACAAATTATTAAATAGATACAATAGTGAGTAACAAAGTGTTGTCAAATTGTTAAAAAATACGACCATTTTCTCACATCTCGCAGTGGTTTCTTTTGATTTTATCTTTCAATCAAATTAGCTAATGATAGAAAACAAGGACTCAAAAGTTGTATTAATGGTTCTAATAAGTCGTTTCTTATCAGTAAAAAAATATTAAAATCCATCAAAATTCGAAGATAAATCTGTATTAAAAGATTTTTCATTTCTACATTTGTATATGTATGATTGTATATTGCCCCGAAGAAATATGAGAATTTTTATTATTTTTCTGATAGTATTGGTCCTGATGAATGATTAAAATATTTATTTATCTTTAATTTACACTCTCAAATAATCGACTAATATAAAATATTTATAGACATAAAGCGATTAATATACACTATTTATAAACAAGTTATCAACAAAATATTAAATTGGTAGAAAAATAATTGCGGTTTATGACATTCAAATTCATAAAAAAACTGAATTTTTTTTCCTAGCGACTTAATATACTTGTAGATAATTGAAGAGTTGAAACTAATAATGATTGAAATACTTTAATGATTCACCAAAACAATGTAATGTTTGCATATAAATTGAGAACTGGATATTTAATAACTATCTGTCTATATTATAAATCTTTTTTTTATTAACCTCCATGATATTTAATTATATTCTCTAATAAAAATAATGGAAAGTGTTATCAGTGGGTAGCTTTTCATCAAACATATTCACATTTAACATCTTTAATTTCACGGCCGAAGGTTTAGTTGAACTTGTGATATCATTAATAACTGTTTCCATTGTTTCAAAGAACGTTCATAAGAGTAAACAAACAGTAGATTCTTATCAAATAATTTGTTTAATAATTTAATTTTATTTAACGCATATAATAAATAACTACATTTTTTATAGACATATATAATTATATTTTTAAATATAATTATATTCTATTTTAACTCTCGTTTTTATTCTTTTAATGTCACTTGTATTTTATATTCAGTTTTCATTATTCTAATTATCTTCTCAGATATAATTTCATTCTGTAGTTATTATATATATATATATTTATTTATTTTAAATATTTTAAAATATGTACATTTATGTCTCGTCTATATTTTCATAAAGTATTACAGTATTCAAATAAGAAATCTCTTTTTTTGTACATTTTTCGGAATAATTAATATTTTCTTTCCTAATTATTATTGTTATATACTAAATAGGAATATTATTTAAAAACATACATATACATAAATGACATCCGATATTTTCTTAATTATTTCTATAATACTATATGAACAATAGTATGACTAGTATGTATTATAAAACTGATACAGTTTGTTACAACAAATGTTGTCAGAAAGTTTATCAATTAACCATACTCAAACTTCTGATCCTATTTTCATTATGTATATATATATATATAATTGTTAAAGTTTGATTATTAAAGTTTCTCCTTAGAGAACATATTTCCACGTATAAACTTATTTAGGTGTTAGTTAAAAACTATAACAGCACAAGAGTGTACACGTGATTCATAATGTAATTATACAATTGTATTTTCAATTTTTTCAAATTTATTTTCTTTATCAACTGAAAAAATGTTGGAAAAAGACACTTAATGCATTATTGAATAATTAATTTCATTATCAGATGAGAATTCTTTTAACTGTTTAAATGGTACATTAAATTGGATTTTTTGGGCAAACATTATGTTTAGACAAAACAAATAATTATAATTAATTAAATATTATTCCAGTGTATTCAGTGAAAAATAAATATTTTTTATCTTAACAAATAAATATCAATATAAATAAAATAAACCTTTATTCAGATTTTTTTATGTGAAATTATTTTGAAAAAACTATAGTTTTTTCAAAATAATTTCAGAGAATGTATAAATCAAATATATTTTATTTATACATTCTCCGAGGTTTAAATATTTATAAAAGGTCCACAATCAACAATAAAAATAATTAATAAAAGATTGTCGGTCATTTTTGATATGCAGAATTTTATGTGACCTATGGAGAATTCGAAAAATCATTTATGAAAATGACTTTCCTTCATTCAAATTCCAGACAAGAAATCTATTATTTGACTTTTTCTTTGATTTAATAAGAATTTTTGTAAGAAATTTATTTTTAAGTGAAATATTTAATAAGACAATTATATATGAGGATAGTGCTTTTAAATTGAACCAATCATAATCCTGTTTTAAATTAAAATATTTTTCCTCGTTTTATGATTTCGAAATACCAAACTTATCATTTAAGAATACTATATATCTAAGTCAAGCAGTTGGAATAATTTTATAAAATAGTAATGAACATGATGGCGGCCAAAAAATATAATATTGTTTTTTAAACATTATTGAACACTCCTTGAGTAATTGAGTTAAAAAATTATAAATTAAGGAGATAAAGAGAGTAATCAGACTATATTTTATTGTAAGTTCAGATGTGGTTATATTTATCAGTAAATTCTATTCTCTATTACTTTTTTTATGCTTTTATTAAATTCTTTTTCTTCTCTGAACATTTCTTAGAGTTCATAAAATTTAAAAGATTCTGAAAATGCATTATGCCTTCATTGACCCAAAATAGCTACCTCTTTTTCGACAAGGGATTCATCATTTACCCAACAAATTGAACAAAGTTATATAAAATAATGTCGAATATATTTTGACGATTGAAATGTATTCAGTTTTTGTATATTTTCTCTAAAAAAATGCATCGAATTAATTTGTTCATCTACTATATATATTCGAAATAAATTGGCATAAGATATATTTCTTGTATAATTTAATTATCCGGATATTCAAATTAGAAAGAGTTCTTATACATGAGAAATAAAATTTTGATTATTTTCAAAATGAATTTATTTTATTATATAATATAAATTGTATACACTTTCTTTACAAAAAAGTAATTAGAAAGTAATTAATAAATATATCGAGGAAATAACATTTTATAATCTATCAAATTTTTCTAGAATCAAATAAATGAGTCTCATTTGTTACCGTTCTTTTCAAAAGGTAACTGAATTTATTTTGATAAAAATTTGTATAGAAATAAATTACGAAATAAAATCGAACAGAAATATAATTAAATATTTGAATTGATATAAAACATGAAACTAATGATGAATAACTAAAATTTAGTTACACTTTCATGTAATTAAAAATATATACTCACAAATTTTGAGACCACGGGCAACGTATCTCAAATATGTCTCAACACTACATCTGAAATGATTCGACGAATTCACACATATATATGAGAACATATATCGTTTATTGTATAAATTATTGATATATACATTACGAGATCAATTTTCCAATTATCGTGCCTCAAATTGATGCGAACCGTATAAAAAATTCAAAACGCAATCTGACAGTGTGCGGCTATCATTTGAGGTACAGTTCGTTAGCTTCGATATTTGAATTTTAAATGACGAAATTTTCATGAAAGTACGCGTAAATCACAAGTAATGTGCATATATTAATGTTTAATAGAAATTGTTGTCAGCCAGTGATGGAATAAATTTCCATGCGTTAAAGAAAAATTCATTATTTTCAAATCATGGCAGACTAATGAACATCTTCTTTACAATTTTCATACAAAGACGATTGAAAGATAAAAGTTTAGACAGGTAAACATAGAACTTATCTAAAAATAATTCCATTTTTAATTTTAATCGGGTCTAGTGAACTAAGAATGATAAATTCTTTTTATAAATATCTTAAAAATATCCATTTATCACAAAAATGTACAGTGTAAGTCATATAAATATTTACATTTTGTTCAAATAGAAATATTTAAACGAACATTTTCTGTATTCAATGCATTTTTACTGTTTGAACTTTTTATATATGTTTAAACAACGTTCACGTTAATTAAAATACAGCAATTTCTAGTCATTATTTTTAAATAAATATAAACGAAATTTATACGCTCATGCATGTACTTGCTGTAAAGGAAAATAAAATTAATTATTCTTAATTAAACTGTATTACAACCTCGTACATTTCCTACAAAAAAAAATAAAGCTATAGGGTGCAAACAGTTAACAAGACTTGAACAATGTAGAACTATTGTTATTCAGACGGCATGTATGCACGAGTGAATATAAATAATGTATGAGTAATACTGTAGATTCAAAAATGGATTTCAAATTGGAATAGTTTTTATATCATTTAACTTTAAATATAAAAGCTTCATATATGAATATTAAACTAGATTGTTTGATTCTAAATTATTTTTTCAATTATTGTTTTAAATAAAAGATAGAATTTATATATATATAGGATGATTCAATTAAGGCTTCCACATTGAAGTATTAAAAGAGGACGCAGAGATTAAGAAGTCATGTTATTTTTTATTTAGTATTGTAGTTTAATTCAACACTAAAATAGAGTTGAACTTCAATACTAAATGGGGATAACGTGTTTTTTTTGATTTGTGCTTTTTTTAATACTTTTGTGTTGAAACCTGAGTTGAATTATGCTGTCTCTCTCTCTCTTTATGTATATAATATATATATATATATATATATACACAGTGTTCTATAAATGTTTAACAAATTCAGAGATTTTATATACAGAGTTATCTGTGTTAATCAATATTTAAAAAATGGAGTTGATGCTTTTATTTATTTTGTGAAAACGCAGACGATTTAAGCATTTATTCTAAGTTTGTTTAAACAAGTACATGTTTTCAATTAAATTCAGAATGTCTACTAACTAACAATCAATTATAAAATAAATAACATTTTGAAAGAAGAAACTAAAAACAGGTCATTATAAATTTTTAAAAGTTTGGGTTATTTTTCTACGAATGTTTCAATTAAACTAGAAAGTTTTTAATCAAAAATATTGAATAATTGATTTTTTATTATTTTTATTCTTGCTTATTTGTATTTATTGGTTTATGGGGTGAAATAAAAATTCATTTAAGCAATTAAATTTAGCTTCAATCAGTAAACTATTGTAATAAAATGGCTTCTAGGTCAATACAACTAAATGTTATAAAAATACGTGTAAGTAACAATGAAAATAACTAATTATTGATGAGATTTTTTTTGTAATTTCTAGTATGAATGAAAAATTCATATATGAAACCATATATCAGTTTAATGAAGATTTAATGACTACACGTTAATGTACAAAATTTTGTTCATATTTTATTTATTTATTTTGTATTAGATGTACAAATCAATTTGGTGCTTTTTATAGAAAATAGATGTTTTCGGAAAGATGGAGTAAACTTTAGTCATCAAAAAAAAATAACTGATGAAATGTTTGGCAAAAAAAGACGGCAGATTTGAGTTAATGAAGTTACAATGCATTTTCGGGTCTCTTCCACTTTTTTAGCATTGTTTTCAGATTTTATGCAACACAACACATTCTTCCAAAATTGAACAAATCATTTTCGCTGGTTTTCCAGCATTTTTTTAACAAGAATGCGAAAAGTATGCAATGACTAATATGCTGATTGTAGGACACCCTTGTGTTCACTACTGTTTTATGAGGTTATGCCAAATGCTTTACCAAAATATACAGTCTTTATAAACATTAATGTTTTTACTTTGAAATTCTAAACTGACAAGAATATATTTTAATTTAGAGCAGAATTATGATTGATTTATTTTAAAAGCACAGAATTAATTTTCACACCTAATATATATTTAATGTTATCACAAATTTGTATTTTTCTTCGTAATTCTAGAATAAAAGTTGAAATATGGTAGATAGATATTAGAAATATGCTAGATAGATGATAGATATGACAGATTTAAGCTACGAGAAGATTCCATTAAAATTTTATCCAAATCAGACAAATATTATTTTTTTAATAGACTGACTACATGTCTTTATTATCCTATTTTGTAATTCTCTTGTAAATGCATAAAAGGTATGCATTTTTTAAATTTTCACCTGGCTTTATCAATATTACAAGTGTTCAATGCAAATTATGAAAATTTATAAAAACAATTCACAGCCCGAATTTCAAATTTTTGTAGTACTGTTATTATTGATTTTTTATTCCATTTATATATATAAATATTTCTGTAAGGAATAATCAGAGGAATTTCTACCAAAAATTATGAAAAAAATTCTTCAACAGTCTATATATATATATATATATATATATATATATATATATATATATATATGTATATAAATATATATGTATGTATGCATGCATGCATGTATGTAGAAATGTATAATCAAAGAAATGAATTAGAATGTGTGTCTAAAATCTAAATATTGTACATACTTTCAACAGTCTTATCTAGAAAATCATCTCTTGCTACACTTATTATACACAATTGATGACCTTTGTGATGCTGCAACGCCCAAATTATGTAATTAACATGCAAACGTTTCGGCTGAATGTCAACGGACCAGAAACGAGTTTTTTGTCCACTTTACGTATGTACAAGCAACTAACACCTTGATAAATATTTACATGATAAAATATAAACAGTTGTATGAGAGTGCATTAAGCTTTTTTATGAGTAAATCATGTATTTTTTATTTACAAATAAATAAGAATTATTTACAGGTTGTCATTAGTATAAATTATAAAGAAATTGATCTGATTATAAACAGATATAAAAAAAATCAAATTGAATAATAAAACTGGATGTTAGAAATATTAAAAGATGACTATAAAAAAATGCTTGATTAAAAAGTTATTACATATTTAAAATTTAAATCCGTAAAATGTTAATATTCTTATTATAATAATTCTGAGAATAAGTGTATTTTTAAGTAAAACTACATTTTTAATATTCACTCAAATATAGTTAAAAATTGAGAAAAAAGATAAATTTAAAAAGAAAGCTGACGATATTATAATACAAATAAATGATAATTGATTTTCAATGTTCGGCTAGTAAAATTATCTGATTACTATATTGTGTATTCAAACAGAACAGTTTACGCAATGAAGAAAAAGTATCTGGTCTATAGACAAAAAAAAGATGATTTAAAATGAATCTTTTTGGTAATCGTGTAAGTTTCTATTTACATAAAACACGAATAAACGTGATATATATCTACATCGTTTTTATTGTTATTTCACTTTCATTTTACATAAAATAAAGTCATCTTCTTCCAAATATTTATTAATATAAACATTGAATAATCGAAAAGGAAAAAATAAATATTATAATTTTGTGTTTATACTTTTAGGTCTAGTATCAGTAGAATTAGCTATAAAATTAATCTTTAATATCATGAGTTTAATATTATTGTTGAAAAGATATTTAATTAAATCTTGTTTTTATGTAGGAATATAATTTTATGTTTACTCATTTTTAGTTAATTAACTGAGATGAATCGCAATATTTTATATGGATGAAATATCTTTGAATCTTTCTTTCTATTAGGTTGGTGAGAAAATAATTTCCGTTTTTGTTTTCTGAATTCTAATCTTATTTTCTTTAATAAAAAAGAAAAATATATTCTCAAATATTTACGAAAATTTTATTTGTAATATATACAAAAATTTCGCGCTGGGGACGAGAGCCTTGAAGATGAAGAAGGTCGCGGGTGTTCTTCAGTTCATAACGACCAACTGAAGGTGTTAGTTGAACCAGAACCACGCACAACAATTCGAGAGCTTGCACAAAAGTTAGACGTTAGTCATCCAATATTTCTGGACGACTTAAAACAGCTAGGAAAATCAAAAAAGCTTGAGAAATAGGTGCATGAACCGCAATATTTTTCTACTAACCTAATATATTATAAAAATGAAATAGTGATGCCTTTCAGTGATTAATTTACTCTCTGATTGGTTGATAACAATCACGTGGCCTATGTTATGACTCTACCATGAATTTCTTGATAAAATAATCTTCACCATAATGAATTGAGAAACTTTTCTGATAAAAAAATTATGATTTACATTTTATGTCTATTATTTGTATGTATTATTTCTTAATGTTAGTTATTTGTTGGGGGGGGGGGGGGAGCTAGCATTAGAGAACGGAGTGAGAAGTTTCTTCCATGGGTTGGTGAACGCAGGGAGCAGAGCCTCCTAGTTTTATTTTAATTTTTTTTTTGAAACAAAAAAAGTTATATAGAATAAAATCAAATGAATAAGATGCATTCATAAATAAGTGCTTTATTGTTTTATAACTGAATGAATTTTAATATTATTAAAAATAAGTTGATATTCCAGTCTATCCGATTTCATTCTGTCAACTATAACAGTTAATTTGTAATTAAAGCGATAAATCAAACACAAAAATAAATCAATTTAAATACAAGTATTATATAAGAAAAATCTAATCAAGATATTTATATGTATGTCCCTAGTAATAATATTACATTTCTCACGTAATTAAACAGTTGTGGTCAGTATTAGATCATTAATCTAGAGAAAATAGTAATAAAAAACCCTACAAACTAAACTACACAATTTCGTAGACAGGAAACAATCGATTTTGAATACCTGAAGGCATTATTTGATAGCATGTCAGTTGAACCAGATAAATAATACGAATCAATTACGAAGATAAAATGCGTATTGTGAAACATTATTGCTACGGCTATTTTTAGATGAAAATAAGAGAAAAGCGGCAGAGTTATCAGTTCATTCACAAGACATTTCATCGTTAGCGGTCGATTATTGTTATTTTACTACAAGATTAATTATATCCAATCGTGTTGTTACAGAATCGATTCTTAATTTAACGAGAAACGCGGTTCGGAGTGACGTTTCTGACAACATGACAGTTTTTTTAATGAATTTTAAAAGCGAATTCGCCTGTGTCGATTCTGTCGATGGAAATGTACGTTTCGAAAATGTGTATTGTTCGAAATACTGAACAAATTTTAAATTTAAGCAATCGTGTACGTACGCACTCGTTTTCATATCAATATATATATATATATATATATCGGAAATTTGAATTAGAATTACATTCGCTTTCATTTCTATTCTGTGTTTTATTGAATGAGCTAAAAAAGGGAAATGGAAGAAAGACAGTATTATTTATATTTGAAATAATACCGATCAACATATTTATGACTCACAGCTGTTACACTTTCGAATATAATTTGAGAAATAATCCTTGTGTAGCTATTAAAATATATTTACATATAAAAAAACCAATCACAAAACCGTTATTTGTTTATTCGATTTTATTGAATCAATTTGAAATGTTATATATACATTTTTGTTGTTTTAAATTAATTATAAAACAATTAAGCATGTGAAACTAATCAATTAATTATTGGTAATAAATAATTAGTAATTTCTTAATCAAAATCTGTCAAAAATAAACTAGTTTCTTGAATAAAAAACTATAATAATTTCACTAAATATAAATGTATTATCAAGAATAATATTAATAAATAGAAATGTAAATAGTATAAAATATTATAATAATGAATTGTACCGAAAAATATTGAAATGATATTTTCTTGGAATCTTATCAGATTTTATGGAAGAGAAATAATTTATTTAAGAATTATTGTAAAATAAAAAAAAACATTTGTTCATCAAATACGAGAATTATTATTTGGAGCACTGGTTAAATTCATTTTCATAAATATTTCATATGTATCAATTGGTCCAGAACTGTTGGATAATAACACCTAACTTTTGTGTAACTTCTCTAATTGTTGTGCGAGGTTCTGATTCAACTAACGACTTCAGTTGGTCGCTATGAATTAAAGAGGAACACCAACCTCATTTTCTTCATCTTTAAGGCTCTCGTCTCCAGTATGAAATTTTTAGAACCACTATTGCAATTTACCTGTTCCTTAATAATACCCACACCAAAAGAATCGTTTAGTTTACAAGCAGTTTCTGCTGCTTGAACAGCCGTTTTGAACTCAGAAAAAAATTGGTCTCTTATTTGTTTCTTTTCCATCTTTAATTCGATAGTCCAATTTGAAGCAAAATTAATACAATAATAAAACCAAAATTAATTTTATCAAAATACAGACCAAAAATGTACTTTAAAATGATATTAAGATAAACACGATGAAATGACACTTTTATTCACCAAAATTAAGGGTGGAATTCAGAAAACAAAAACCGCAATTATTTTTCTACCAACGTAATATATATATATATATATATATATATATATATATATATATATATGTATGTGTGTGTAGTGGATGTGTGGGAGGAGATTTTGTATTTGTATTAAATCTATATCTACATATTTATTTATATGTAATGTTGCAATAAATCCATACAAAAACATCATAAAATATCCCGTTAGTATACAACACGAAAGTAAAAATATTTCTAAAAAAAAGTCAGCAAAAAATAGAGACCTTATAGGAACGTGCAAGGTGTTGTATATTTAAAATTCGGCTACTCATTTTCATCAAATTCATTGCACATGTTAAAGAAGTTAATAATTCATTTGGAAAAAAACTCGACCACATAAAGTCATCTGAAGGCACGTTTTTGTAGACCTGTGATCTAACTTGAATAACCGGTCTGCGTAATCATTAAGCCTATAGAACTGTTGATCCATATTCGTCGTCCTGATGCCATTTAAAACTGGAACAACTGATTTTCGGATCGTTTGATACACACGAAGGTCGATCGAAATGTCAACGTGGTTCGGTTTTTTACGGAAATTATTTATAGGTTCGTCTAATGCATACCGAATAATAGTAAAAAAAAATGTATATCATAATGATCTTAGAAATATTCTTAACAGTATCACGCGTAAGATTCGTGGGACAATAGTGTCAGACAGAATGTCAGTACGAAAAGTCACTCTGAAGAACGTTGTATATAGCCATTGATATTTTTGAATTTGTTTCGAATTACTGAAGGTATTTTGATTTTTGATTTTCATTATCATATCAGCATTATTTTTGAGAATAAAATATTCTTCAGACATTAGAGTGAACTCTCAGAATATGTCATAGAATAATATTTACTAACAAATGAATATATTTATATCATGTGGGATGAATGTGTCATTCATAATTTATTACAATCATTTACAAAAATTAATTCGTTATATAATACCTTTATATTTTACTGAAAATTGAAAAATATCATTTTAAAACATGTATAATTATTTAGTCAATCAACTGTTATTTTCATTAAGAAATATAATTAATCTTATTTTAACCTAAATATTTACATTTCTCAAAATTTTGAATAATTTTACAAGAATTGAATGAAATTTACTTTAATAATACTTTAATTAAACACATGGTTTTTGAAATAAGATCTTAAAAAAGATTAAAAAAAATATAAATAATTTATTGAAATTTTTATTAAATTCTTTTTCTTAATTTATTTACAGTTTTAATTATAGCTTACTTACTCTATAAAATTTTCCAAAGTAAATTATTTTCATTATTATTTAAATAAGAACATAATTACTAACTGAATATAAAAAGATAATACTAAATAAAAATATACTAAATAAACCATAATAAAAATATTCATTTCACAAATCATTCCCCATAAACCATATATTAAATTATTAAAATTCTCAACATTAATTATTAATACATTTATTTGTTGAATATCCTAATTAAAAATTTTAATGTGTTGAAAATGCTTTATTTCTGAAATTAATTAAATAACTATTTTTGAAAGTTAATTGATACACAGTGTTAAAATTAATCATAAATTAGATTCCTAACTATAACGAGAAAACTTATAGTAAGTTCTGTAATTATCTGTCATTGAGTAAAAAATAAAATTAATAAATAGTAAAAATAAAATAGTTTGAAACTAATTTATAGTCATTTCTAAAATTCAACTTTTATTCTTATTTTATTCCAATTTTTAGTTTAATTTTGAATTTTATCAAAAATTATATAACGATTGTAAAAAAATTCAAGAAATCACTATAATTTTTAACAAAAAACTAATCATTTTTTCATTTTATATATATATATATATATATAAATATTATATTTATATATATTTAAATATTATATTTACAGGCTAAATACACGAATTTTCCTTTTTTCATGAGCAACACAAAACTGAATTTCTATAAATATTAAATTCAAGAAACTTCATGTACAAAGAAGATATCTGTTTGATTTTTTCTAATCGACAAATAAGAATTTTGTAATTCAAGTGACTTAAAAAGAAATATTTTACGAATTTAAATAAGTAATCAGTACGAAATCAACATTTATTTGCAAAAGGATCAATTATTGTAAAAATTTTCAAAGAAAGGTAAGAAAATTATACTACAATCGAATAATGAGCACAAATATATTTAATAGTGTTTATTTAATAATATAACTGTTTTTAACAAGAATAAAAAGGATAAATTACATATTTATACTCATAAATAATATGATTAAGATCTATAAAATATTATATATATATATATATATATATATATATATATATATTTAACAAATTATAAACGAATTATATTTTTTTAAAAAAAATATTTCGAGTTTCAAAAATAATACACAAATTCTCAAGAAAAAAATGTTACTAGTGTTAAATGTAATAATTAATTTTAGTTATTCCGTTCATTATTTATTAATTCTATTCTAAAAATAAAATATTTACTAATTAATTTATAAATCAAAGTTCAAATTGACAGAAATGATTGATTAATCAATTTTATTTGTTATTTCTTAAAATAAAAACAACTATTACATTAAACTTATTTCAAATTCAATAATAACGTTCACCAGAATATATTTTTTAATTTCAGTCATTTGAATAATGTTTAAATCATTTTAACTTCGAATTCGAATTAAATATACGACCGTATCAAAAAAAATAAACATGATTTGCCGTTTAACAAACTGCATTAAAATCAATATCATTCAGACATTAAAAAGGTGTTACATATAAATCTGATTTATTTTTAATACCTATATATGATTTCAACAAAAAATGATTTTCGTACACGTAAACACATTTTAAACCATTAACAATACCGTCAGATCAATCTAAGTGTTTTATCTAAATTATGAGAACATATAATCGTACCATAAAGGCCACTTAAATTTTATTAATGACCTTTTGAAACGATACTTTTAATTTGTTGTCTTTGTATTCTCATGCACGATACAAATATCATAAAACCTATTCGAAGAAACTCTCTTATTCATGAGTATTTATTTAATGATTTTAACATACTATTCACATTTATTTATATAACATAATAGTCTAGCAATTATGTATATATATATATATATATATATATATATATATGAGTGTGTATTTACATTACCTGTATATAAATATAAGTACTAGAATATTGTCTGTAATAAAAATACTCTTAGAAACTATTAGAACGTGATTGAGATCAGTCGATGTGTACAAACAGAGTTCAAATTGCCTACAGGTATTAAGTACCATTCACATGAATGAGTAGTACATCGAATATTTTATATAAAAATATGTATACATGTATGTATAATATTTATAAGTCAGTATGAAATAAAATTTAATAAATACTTAGACTAACTATATTATAATTTACTGAATAATTACACGGTATCGTTTTTAAGTGTATACAATTAAAGTATTATTTGTGCAATAATTTATCGTGACATTATTTGTTTTTATGTTTTATTTAATGATTTTATAGAAATAGACTAGTGATAATAGAACTAATATCAGTTTATGAGAGAATAGACTAATCAAAAAATGTAAATAAAAGAAAAAAATGTAAATTTAAGAACAAAAAACACACATTCACTATTTTTAAACAGAGTGTTAATAATTACTTATGGAATAATTGTTACATTAATAGCTGTTGATGGATTATTTTTCTACTTTCACAAATGAATTATTTTCATATTCCACGAAGCATAAAAAAATGTTTCTGTTCTAAAATGCTTACTAAATTATTATTGATTATTTTTGATTGTTATTATCCGAATTTTGGTCGTAACACCATCATCATTAGAGCGCTAAAATATAGCATAATCTTTTTTTAATTTTATACTATTTTTTCTGTTATTTTGGAAAATCTGATGTTTATTCCACTGTTTAATCTTCATCGGAAGTCTTAACTTTGTTTGTTAGAATTCAAATGCTTTATTTTGATATCATACTTTAGTGTTGATTATAGTAATCTTTAAGGAGAGTGTGAGAGGATATAAAGTTTTTTCTCTTCAGGAATTTTGAACTACGTGCCTTTTTTTTATCATAATGAACATATTTCTGTTACGATCAAATTAACTCTACTCTGAATGAACAAACATTAAATTTATTCACCGACTATAATATAAATATTTTAAACGCCAGAAAAAATATTTTAACAATAACGATATTTTTTAAAGTATATAAATAATTAATCTATTTACAAATACGTACTCATGGCTTTATTTATTTTTTTGTTTCATTTTAATATCTTAAACTATTCAACAGTTGTGAACTCTGGCAGAGATCTTTTCAATTCTCTATCGTAGCTACAATCTTTTTTAAATTATTAAATTTTAAATTTAGAAATGTAATTCAATATGTAGGTAATTAAAAAAGATTTTTCTAGAAAACACAGTACTAGTTCTATAGACAATTTTATATGTCAAAATAATCAAATTGCAATGTAAAAGAAAACAAGAAATAAAATATTTAATATAAGAATATTTTTTTAAAAAATTATATTTCTGTATTCATATTAGTGGAATATACTTTTTATACCATGTTATTTAATATTCATTTTTATTACAAAACATGAATATATATATATATATATATAATATGTGAAAAATATTATATTTATAACAGGCAATGAAATACTTTTATATACTTTTCTATTAGGTTGGTAGTAAAATAACTGAGTTTTCTTTTCTGAATTTTAACCTTACTTTTTTTTCAATGAAAGTGCCATTTTATCTTGTTCATGTTAATATAATTTTAAAGTGCATTTTTCAGTCTGTATTTTGGTAACATCGATTTTTTTATTATTAATTTTGCTTCAAATTGGGTTATTTAATTAAATTAAAGATGGAAAAGAAGCAAATAATAGGAATTTTTTTGTATAAGTTCAAAACGGGTGGTAAAGTAACAGAAACTACTAGTAAACTAAAGGATACTTTGCTGTAAGAACTGTTAATTAACATCGGTGCAATGGTGGTTCTAAAAATTTCTCGCTGAGAACGAGAACCTTGAAGATGAAGAAGCATGTGTCCTTTTTCTGTTCATAACGAACAATTGAAGGCGTTAATTGAATCAAAACTACGCACAACAATTCTAGAGCTTGCATAAAAGTTAGGAATTTGTCATCAAACGGTTCTGGACCACTTGAAACACTTAATAAAATCAATAAAGAGGAAAATGTACATGAATTTGAAAGTCATAAACCGGAATTATTTTTCTTCCAACCTAATATGTTATTATGTTGGATGAAAAATATATATCAAATTATAACTACAATTTTTATTCCATTCTTATATTATTCAATACTAAATTATATTCAAATCAGATATAAAAAAGTCCACTCCTGAATGTGAACGTGCCAGCATAAAAAGCAATATAAAAGAAACTAATCAATCTCTAAGACAGAAATTCGTCAAGTGAGTGACGCGCGAAGGAAGTCATGAGCGAACTTACGCACAGTACTAGAATCAGCACCGGTTCGTAAATGGACAGGGGTGGATTAGATAAGAAATATATCTACATCGTAAAGAAAACTATTCGGTCACTTTCTCCGACAATTTGTGGTTGTCACGCACAGTAATAGATTGATAACTTCATTATGTTCCGGAAACAGTAACAAAATAGATTTATTTCTGTAACAGTTGTCTTATTTCACTAGTTATATATATTTATGAGCTTCTGAAATGTTACAATCGATTTTATTGAAATACAAAACTATCTTCGATAATAAATTAATAATCAAAGTATCAATTATTATGATCAAATTAAAACTTGGTCGTTTTTAATAATATTTATATGAGATTAACATAAAAATTCAATTTTAAATTAGTATTTATGTTTGATATATCGTTTTATATAAAAATATTTATTAATTAAATGTAAATAATATTAATTGTAATAAACTAATCAGTAACCTAACTAATAAAATATTTGATACATTCACAATTATATCGAATTTAATACCGAATGAACAGTTAGATAAATACTTGTTATAAATTCAGTCATAAATAAATCTGTTAAATATTTTCATGAATATGTATTAAATTTAATTAAACCCATTCCACTATAACTGAACAAAATATCAACTTGACAAAATGTCACGTAGATGACATTTAATCTCATTTTTTTAAAAAAGAACACATGACGAAATAAATATAATTTTAAGTGAAATACTTTACAATTTATGTCTGAATATTCGAAAATAAATGTTACGATGAAACTTTATACTTCAGCAGTTCGTAATACACTGACAAATCAGAATAATTATTTCAATTTTGTATGTTTCGATCTGTTCTTATGTTACAAAAATATATTCGTTAGACAAGATTAAATGATGAAAGATCTTTAAAAATATTCCTTACATCCTTTGTCTCTATAACTCATTTAATATATATATATATATATATATATATATATATATACTCTTATAGAATTAATTATATATAAATAATATTTTTAATTCAGTAAAAATAGTTGTAATAATAAATAAACATTAAATAAGAATTTAATGATGGATAAAAAATAAATTTTATATTTATTAGATATTAATACTTGAAACAAATATCAACAACGTACATTTGAATTATTATTTACTATTTCAAATATTTCAATAAATACCAAACTGAATAATGTTATAATATATGTAGGCGTAAATAGATTTTAATTATATTTTTTTTATTTCAAAGAAATGTTTCTATATAAAATAAATATTAATGAAGATTTTATGTGGTTTTCAAGCTGTATATTTAAAATTATTAATGTAAAATTTAAAAGAGAGATAAAGAAGGGAATTTTAAGTATAAAATCTAAAATGTACTACGTTTTAAACAAATAAATATATTATTTTGATTTGAGATGGTGTCATTGTTGAAATGTGAATAATCAATAACCAAATATGATCAATTTTTATCAAAAAAAATGTTTATGGTTTTAGGATGAATGAAAAATTTATTTCTCATAATGAATTTGGATTCAGTACTGAAATTATATTATGACCCAAACCACAATAAATATACACATGATTGAAATATAAAAGTTTTGAAATTAAAATTTGTTCTTATCTAGAGATTAATTTATGTTAATAAATATTTACTGATTTTATTAGAACTATCTTATAAACAATCACAAATATGTTATATTCAAGTACTCTTAAGCTGATCAAGGTAACTGTAGTTGAGATAAAGAGTGAACTGATCTCGGAAATACTCATCAAGATCTTCAGATTAAACTATTAAAATAATTGAACAGTTGTAGCCGTAATTATTATAAATTTTTATTTTAGACTATTAAAAAAATTATATTATTAAGAATTATTTTAAAAGTTAACTAAATATTTAATAAACATATCCTTTTTAAAACAGAGTACATTTTATGCGATATTTGTAATTTGTTTTGTTCCTGTATACTTAGATTTGTAGATAAATGTCTTATTTCTGCGGTTGCTAATATTTGTTTTTGTTTCTCCATTACTGGTTTCATCCTTTAATATCTTCAGATGGATATTAGTACTTATATGAAGATATCGAAAGATGAAATCGATAATGAAGGAACAAAAACATAAAATAGTGATATTAAAGATAAGAAACAGAACTTAATTCTATATAATATTGGTGATTTTTTATTTGTTAATATGCGGAAAAGCTTTTGATTTAAACATTGATTTTTTAATATTTTTTATTTTGTTTATATATATATATATAATACTGTATATATTTTTTATACCGTTACTGGCCAGATTTTTATAATTTTCTGATTTAATTTTTAATGCATGTCGTTTTAGTCTATAAAGACTAGAAGTTATTTTTTTTATTAAATTTCTCCCTCACTGAATATCAATCAAGAGATTTAAATAAACAAACTGAATTTGTAAGTTTCATTGATCTTATTAAATTTTTTATACCGAATCCTTGTCGATATGGAAATTAAAAAAAGTTTAATTTGTCATTGAAATTATTTGGTTTAAAAATGACATGCTGAAATTCCTGATTTTAATTCATTCAAAATACAATTTGACTAATAATTAAAATACAATGTTGAATCTTTGGCTGAATGAATATAAAATGTTTTCATCCTTAAATACAAACCTTGTAAACAAGTAAACTTCTTTTAGTGTATTAAAACATTATTAATATACAGATGTGTGTGCACGCGTATGCATGTCTGTAGCATGAATGGAAATTAAACTTCGTATTTAGGACAAAATCCAAACATCCAGGCCGAGAATCACGCGTCAATTATCATGAACACTCGACCTTCGTCAACCGACGACGTCAAATACACAGTTGAGTAGCGCGCGTTCGAAAAACCCGTCTTAATTAAAAATTCATCGTCGAAACACTTAAGCCAGATTAATTTCCGTACATTTTAACGAAACCACTCCATCATCTATACTTAATATTTAATCCGTTAAAGCACGGTTTTATTATTAGTGTGTACGGAATGTGTACGTGTGCGTATGTATGTATGTACTTATAGTACGCATGTAACATTTAAGCTTTTCAATTATTTATATGTAATCAGTTCAGCTGCTAGATTTTCGTTAACTATATAATTATTGTTCGGATTTATATTGCGCGTCTGTGTGTTTTCCATAGATTAACAGTACGAGCGAACTGTGCAGCGTTTTTGCGTAATTGTTGAATATTTCGTTATCTTCGCAGGTCAGCTATAATGAGATATATTAATCGTGATTATGAACCAAATAAATGGAAATGTACAGCTGTGAATACATAAAAACGTTCGTACGTTTGCTCATAAAAGTGATTGATGGTAGAGAGGTCGACGACGCAGTTCTGTACTGTCCATATAATAATTATTTTTTTATATCTTACCGAATTAATATTCATATCAAATAATATTTTTATTAGAGAATCTGTTAATCATTCTTTATAAATATTAGGTTGGTAAGAAAATAATTGCAATTCTCGTTTTCTGAATTCTAACAATTTTTTTCAATGAAAGTGTCATTTCATCATATTCATGTTAATATCGTTTTCAAATTCATTTTTCGGTCTGTATTTTGGTAACACCGACTTTGGTATTTTTATTAATTTCGATTCAAATTGGGCTATTGAATTAAAGACGAAAGGGAAGAAAATAAGAGCAATTTTATTGTACGAGTTCAAAACGGGTGGTAAAGCTACTTGTAAAGTTAAACGATGCTTTTGGTGTGAGTACTGTCGAGAACGTACGATGCAATGGTTGTCCCAAAAATTTCATGCTGGGAGCGAAAGTTTTGAAGATGAAAAAGTTTTCAGGCGTTCTTTTTCAGTTCACGACCAACTGAAGGTATTACTTGATTCAGAACCACACAAAACAATTCGAGAACTTGCACAAAAGTCAAACGTTAGTCATCAAATAGTTTTCGATCACTTGAAACAGCTAGAAAAATCAAAAAAGAGAAAAATTCACATCGATTTGAAGGCCATAAACCGCAATTATTTTCTAACAACCTAATGAAAATCAATTACTGTAAGATCTTTGTTAGTTGACAAAATAATTACTTAGGAAGTGAAGCTTTAAGTAAATTATTATACTGTGGCACACTCAAGATTTAATCTTGAGAGGCGAGTTAACCAGTTAATTTTTTTTAATATAAATTCAATACATTTTATTGGGTGATTATAAAAATTTATTTAAAGAATAAAATACAGTTTTCTTTTCTTTTCACAAAACTCTTGAATTACCTCAGTCTTGGTTACATTAATCTTTTTATGTATACATAGAGGATAGTAATAGGAGATTACATTAATCTCTGTGTTTATAGAAGCTTGGGCGAGGGCAAGGCCCCTTGGCTCCCCCCTCCCGGGTACTCTATTTTGTTGAAGTATTATAAAATCATTAAGGTGCGTAATAATAATTATTAAAAGTAATGTACTTTTAATAATTAATGTTCTATACAGTGGACAGTAGTAATAATCATAATTAAATACAATTAGTTTCCTAATAGAAACTAAGCTCCTAATCTCAAGACTACTATAAAAAATCAGTGTAAGAATAAATAACGTTAATGAGAATCATTGTTTTTCCACAAATGTCTTAAAATCAACACTGCAATTATTAAATTTATATTTCAGGAAATATCTATCTTATTTACATACAAAATATATATTATTAAACTATATACATATATACTTGTTAAAAATATTTTAGAAATCTTGTATAATTGATGAACCGTAACTTCATAACTATTCATAATATTCGAATGTGTATATTCATATTTATAAACACTATGTTTATTAGAACAGCTGAAAATTCAATTATGCAAATTGGTACAACGCTCTACCAAGTTCGTCTTCGTTTGGAATGAGAATTATTAAATGGGAAATGTTCATACATTTGCGTATATTGGTTGTACATAAATGTTAATCTTGGTATTTGTACTTTGGTTCGAAGTAATTTAACATTCATAATGGATTAATTATGGTTTTGTGGAAAAAGTAAATTGTATTCTTATATATATATATATATATATATATATATATATATATATATAATTTTTAAGTTAATTCGTCTATATTTAAATTCAAAATTCATAATTAAAATATACATTAACGTATAATAAAAATAACTGTGAAAATAAATGCATAATACAGCCAATTCAATGGCAAAGTTTCGAATAAGATAAGATGCTTTAATTTTTACTGTTTTCCATTCTGCAATATATTTTTAAAGGCTTTCACTGAAGAATAATCGTTATAATACACAAAAATATAGTAAATTCTAGACAAGTATATCACTATGAAAAGTTAAACATTTACTAACCAAATTTTTATCATTTTATAATTTAATTTTTAATGCAAGATGTTTTATCCTATAAAGACTAGTAGTTATTTTATTAATTAAATTTCTCCGTTGATGAATATCCATCAAGAGATTTAAATAAACAAACTGAATTTGCAAGTTTTATTGTTTCTTATTAAATTTTTCTTCGACTATCATTTTTTCTCCAGTATTAAATGTTTTTTTTTTAAAGTAAAACCTACTGTTTTCCTTTGTATTCATTAAAAATTGATGAATTTTTTAAATCACTTAATATTTTTTATACAACGGTTTATTTTTTTTATGTATTTTCATTATTTCCTGCTGACAGTTTTGTTTCAAAAATATCAATCAATGTTGCATGATATAAAACATTTTCAGTTTTTAATACTTAGCCATTTAGACATTTATAGAATATGGTCAATCGAATTTTCACAACTAAAATTGTATGTAATTCTAAAAAAAATATTTTCGATTACAGATAAACGTACAAAATGTCTTGTAACTGTCCTCTACCACCTCACACGGGTCCAACATTGGCATCGACATGCGGAGGTGCACCGTTTATGCTTTTCATGGGTCTTCTTGAAGTGTTTTTGAGATCACAATGTGATCTTGAAGATCCATGTCAACGTCCACATAATAGACAACAGCCACTAATTCAATACGATTTTATTATCGCTGGTGGAGGGTCGGCAGGTTCGGTGGTAGCGTCCAGGTTATCAGAAATTAGTGATTGGAATGTATTACTAATAGAAGCAGGTAAAGTAACTTTTTTAGTTATGAATTAATTAAAATAATTTAATAGAAAAGTAGATATTTGAAAAATAATATAATTAAAAGATTTTTTTTGAGAAAGTTCTGATAAAGTTTGTCAGATAAAGCTTTTCAGAAAGTATAAAACACTAAATTTTAAATATAAATTTTTTATCGTGTATGTTATTCATTAATCTTCTAAATTAATTCTCTAAAATCAAAATACAACACAGAAAATGTTTTTTTTCCCATTTTTTAAAAACACATTGAATTATATTTCAAATTTTTTTCATTTATCTCTTCTGTACCTTCAAATTACAATCATTTAATCAATATTTTCGTTTTTGTATTAGAAATATATTAGCAGGAATAACTAATACAAAATGAGGATTAAAGGAAACGAGTGATTTTATTTTTACTTACAAATTAATAACTTATCATGACACCTTATTACAAAATCTATTTGATTTTATTCCACATTTATGCCTGTTAAATTTTTTAGTAATATTTTTTATTTTATATAATTTGTAAAAACTTAATTCTATATCAATCCACCACAATCAAAAAAGACAATGAACATATTTACATTTTTATAAATTAATTTTATCTTGCATCACACTATTCTTATTTGTAAAAATCTACATATTGATATCTGTGCTAGAATTTTTTGCTCAAATCTCATACATGCAAAAAGATTAAAAGTACAGAAACATTCTTATACAAAGAAGATCCATTGAGAATGTCAAAATAAACAACAAGTATAAAATTGTCTGATAGTAACAGTCAGTCGTCTTAATCTTTTTGTAAAAGTACGAGTAACAAAGAAAGTCAACCTTAAAATGAACTCTGACATCTATCTTAAAATTCTATGAGAATAGATTGATACAAAAGTGAAATTTAATTCCTTATGTACTTCCTTACAAAATATTTTTTATTAAATGTATTATCCTTAAAAGGTGTGTTCATATTAATAAAATTATTTTTATTATCATTCTTTAAAAAATACTACTGTAAAAATTCTAAAAGAATCCTCAATGAACATAGAATAATTAGTTCAAAAGTTAGATTTATTCTACTATCGATTTTAGTACTCTATAGAGAACATCAATACATAAATAATAACATTTAAAATCGTGATCAATTATTTCCCTAGCGAAGCATAAAAATACGTGGATATTTTTTACACGACAGTGAAAAAAAGATAAATAAAATTCAGCTCGAATCATTCATTCAATTATAATTTATATCAAAGCATCTCAGTTTAGAGAAACTATATAAAAAAAGTAGACAAAGAATAATAAAATTGATGCGATTTACTGTCACGAACTTTAAATGGTTACGAGATAGTTCTTTGCCAACTGAAGAAAGTTTTTTTCTATTGAAAGAATGATGTAGTTTAATACATTGATAATTCGGTGCTCAATTTGACATCAATGAATAATCTATTGGTATTCTCTTACTTATTTCGAAATTGATAGATGTTTAGTGAACTAAAACAAAATTATATAAACTGTAACTAAATAATACCGGTGTTTTAGTCAACATAATCTGTCATAGATACTGCGTTTGAAAATGAAAACGCACTTTTTTAATAATTTATATTTATTTATAAACCGTGACAAGTTTGTATAAAAGTGAAAATAATTTAATTTTAGAATTTAATCTTAATCTATGCTTGTTATTCATGGTTAATCACTTTTAATCCTTAAGGTGTTTATATAAAAAAAACCTTAACAGTTATCTTAAAGATTCTAACAGATTAAACATGATTTTTTTACCCTACCATAGTATTTCTGTTTAATAAAAATATGTTTTAATCAAATTTAATAATTTTACTAGTTTATATATTTTATCATTATTTTTTTTTATAAAATGTAACATCTTTTTGAACACATAAATAAATAAAATAATAAATACATAAAATAGAAGACAAATACTGAAAAGTTTGAAATAGTTTCCAATGTTTCTTTCATATTTTCTCTCGTCTAGTAAACATGTGCTAAATTAACGCCATCTAATATTTTTTTAGTGTTGAAAAAAACATTTTCCCTTAATAAAATATCAGTTGACCTCTAAGCAATATCATTAGTTCACACAGAGTTACTTGTAACGACGTAAAAAAGTACTTGCTTTTATAGTCAATATAGTGATTTTTCTGAAACTTCACTAATCTTAACCATATAATTTTTTTTAACAGCTTATAAATTATATAAAGCTTACTCAACTATAAAAATGTATTACTCTGATAAGAAATTTTATTATGTGTTATAAATTCACACTTTAATATCGTACGTGACAATATATATGGATTGGATATGTATAATAAATTTAATAATACGTCAAAAATTGTAAAATAGTGTTCTTAATTGTAATATCGCTATAGTTTAATTTATTTTCACAAAAAAATTAAGCTCTCAATGATTTGATGTATTGTTTATTAAAGAAAAGAAAATAAATAAGGAATTAGTCAACATTTTAAGAAAGAAACCTATGATTTTTGGAATGTTAATTCATTTGTAAAAAAATATATAATTAAATAAATTTTGTTGTATTTTACTTAGGAGTTATTTAGATAGATAAATAGGCGGTTAAAATATTTTTTTAAAAAAGGATACAAAATCTAATCAAAGTAAACTCGTAAAATAAAATATGACATTTTAATTTTGTATTTTATTGCATATTGTATTCATAAATAAAAGCTAATAAAAGCTAAAATACATCACTGAAAACATATTTGAAACACTTATTATAGTTCTTTTCTAAAATCTCAATCAGAATCTTCCATTTTTATTTTATTTCTTCTGCGGTTATTTTTTTAAATGAAATATGAAATTATAAAATATCAAATCAATAAAGAAAAAATGATTTTTCTTTTACTAAAGTCTAATATTTTCTAATAATTTCTTGCATAATAATACATCATAATTTTGGGTATAATAAAAAGTAATTCAACTTAATTAATTTATATAAATGAATACTTTTAAGACCATAGAAGTTTAGAATAAAATTATAATTGTTTTCTATAATATATTTTTACATTCTTTCTCTCTTTTATTATATAGGGTGATTTAACTTAGGCTTCCACACGAAAGTTTAAAAAAAACACAGAAATTAAAAAAAATATTATCCTCTATTTGGTATTTTAGTTCAACTGTATTTTCATCACCTATATAAATAAATACACATGCTCTACATGAATAAACAGTCTTATTTAAAATTTTAATTTAACTGATTTCAGGGCAAGATGAACCTACTGGGTCTCAAGTTCCATCTATGTTTTTAAATTTTCTGGGCTCCGATATCGATTGGGGTTTTCATACCGAACCTGAAGACATGGCATGTCTAGGTGAACATGAAAGAAGATGTTACTGGGCAAGAGGAAAGGTAATTTTCAGAAAAAAACACCTCACGTCTTTAAGTACATTTTTAAAAAGATAAAATATTTATAAACAAATTTTTAAAATAAAACATTAATTTGCCTATATGGATTTTAAAAATACATTAAGAACATTCATTGTATTTTTTTAAAAAATTATGTTATAGACAGAATAGTAATACTTTTCTTACAATTTCGTACATTAGAAATAATTAATACAGATTTTTTTATGAACGAAATTGTGTATTGTAAGTATTAAATTTTTTTAAAATGTAGAAGGTTTTAACGTTATTTTTAGTAATTTTTCTCACATAAAATCTATTGATTTTTTTTCAAAAAACGAAAAATGTTAGAACTATTTTCTTTTAGAAACGATTTGTTAATCGACATCAATTAAAGAGAATCAATTATGAATGAAAAATACTTGCAAAGACATCTATATTAATGATTTGTGTATGAATACTGTTTTATGCAATAAAAAAAATATGAGGTGTCTTTCTAGAGGTCTATTATAAAATTTCCAATTAATACGCTGTAATATTTTAAATATCGTTAAAAAAGATGTTTTTACTTGAATACTTCCATGTAACTCATCAATATATTAATTAATTTAATTGATTTTTTTTCTAAAAAGAAAACAGTTCTAAAAACAGTGAAAAAATGAATAATATTTACATTTTTCAATTGTTCTTTCTTGTTAGATTTATATTGAATTGTACAAATAGTTGTAATTTTACAGTAAAGATCACATTTGTCTTAAGCTTCGAACAATTTAACTTAAATCAAACTATTAAAATATTTTAGGTTCTTGGCGGTACATCTGTCTTAAACGGAATGATGTATATAAGAGGTAGCAGAAAAGACTTCGATCAATGGGCAACATTAGGAAACACAGGATGGTCATACAACGACGTTCTTCCATATTTCCTAAAAAGTGAAGACAACCGACAAATGGGACAAGTCGATCCTGGATACCACGCAACCGGTGGACCTTTAACAGTTTCACAATTCCCATACCATCCACCACTTTCCGGCGCACTGTTACGTGCTGGACAAGAACTTGGTAAAAAAATATTCAAAAAATATGAAAATATATATATATATATATATTATAATACTTTCTACAGGGTATAAATCGAGAGATTTGAACGGTGTATCACGTACTGGTTTCTCAATTGCTCAAACAACAACTAGAAATGGGTCTAGATTAAGTACAGCGAGAGCATTCCTTCGTCCAGCATCGAACAGACCGAATCTACATATTATGTTAAACACAACTGTTTCAAAAGTACTTATTGATCCGACGACAAAGACAGCGTATGGAGTTGAAGTTATAACGAACGGAGGAAAGAAAAATATCTTAGCAAGGAATGAAGTTATCGTATCCGGAGGCGCTGTGAATTCACCGCAAATCTTAATGCTGTCTGGTGTGGGGCCCAAAGAACATCTCGTTAAGGTAAATTGCAATAATCAGCTTAGAGTTTAGAACTGAATGATTGGTTTATCAAATTATATATATATATATATATATATATATATATATATATATATATATATATATATATATAATATTATTATTATTAATTCGGCATAGATAGTATTAAGAAGAGTCAAAAACAGGTTATTAACTTTATATTTAAGTATATTTAGTTAAACGAAAAGAAAAATAGATCTATACTTAACATTCGAAAAAATAAAATAAAATAAACATTTCTTCAGAAGAAGATATCTATTCAAAACTATATATTATATAATAAATATATTGCAGTTGACGATCAGAGATTTATTTCCAGTATTCAATGAATAAATACTTTTTCTTACAATAACCTTTATTCAGAGTTAATAAACTACAGATACTGAATATCAATGAAATTTTATTATTTAACAAAAGCAAGTAAATAATTAAAATAAACAGAAGGAAAAAAAATAAAATCAAAGAAATTAAAAACAAAATCATATTCGAAAAATTATTATTCTAACAAACAGAAAATGAAATCAGTGTTAAAACAGTTTCATTACGTTTTGTTCTCTTGAACTATTTAAAAAAATATTTTACATTAATTATAAATACATAATCTTTTGAAACATTGTTAGTTATAAAACCTGGAAGGTAACGATAAAACATCCTTATCGGATTTATTAAGTAAACACATCATTAAATTTAACCTAAGTATTCTTTTATCATATCAGAAAGAACTCGTTATAAAGTTATATACATCGAAAAGCACTAACTAAGTTAATTAAAAATGTTCTTCAATGGTGATTTACTTGTAAACGTTCAGTATTTTTTAATATTTATATTATTTTATACTATCGTGTATATATATATATATATATATATATATTAAATTTAGTACATGAACATTAATATAAGCAACTTCTTTAACTTGTAATTAGACAAACCCTTAGAGGCTTATACACTACGTAGTAATACTAGTAGTAACTAAGTTCTGAAACTTTATACAAGTACCGCAACGGAACTATATTTATAACAGGAAAATACTTTATTCTCAAATGTACAATTTCAGAACATAAATATGAAACTTAATGTGAAAAATACTTGAAATTTACTAAAAAAGATAAAAATATATATATATATATATATATATATATATATATATATATATATATAGATTCATAAAGAGCTAAAGATGATTTAAATAATAAAAAAGCAAACAAACAAATCTCGACACTTTAAAAGTTTTCTACGGTTCTCGTTTCGTTTTTATTATTTTTTTCCAAGCAAGAAACTTTTAATGGCTCGTAAATTTAATTACAATATAAAATCATAATAGAATGTGCTTTTAAAGTGAAATTAATAATTCGGAAAATATTTAATTCAATTACCCGCATTACGTTCTACACTCGAATGTATTTTGTATTACTATTTGGTTTTTATATACATATATATATATATATATATATATATATATATATATAATTTCTGTAATAAATTAATTACATTAATGTATAAAAATCAGAGACTTTATTTACTAACGAAATGTGTTTTTTAATTAAATAAACAGAGAATAAATAAAAGTTTCCAAATGAAAAATTGTTTCTAATTTAATTATTGATTTACTTTTTTATAATTTTTGATTATTAATTTTTTTTATTATGAATTTAACTTATTTTTCTAAAATTGGAATATTTTTTCATTGATTAATAACATAAAACAAGGATAACTTTACAATTAAATAGTTATAATTTTGAACAAAATCATATTATTTTTTTTTACTCAGAACTAAAAAAAATATTTTTATATAAATAATTGCATTGAAGAAAGAGTTTAAGAAGAAATTTATAATCGTTTTCTAATATAATAAGTTCTTTATTATCAATAGTTCAAGTTTTTTTTGTTTGAATAAGTGATTTCGAATTTAGTAAACAAGTTACACAGGAACAAAATTAAACACAAATATAGCTGCGTTGAAAAACAGATATATATATATATATATATATATATATATATATATATATATATATATATATATATATATGAACTTCTAACCATTTTGTTTAAATTTAATTTTTACACTTTTCCCTCGTTCTTTAGCTATAAATATAAGTGAAAATTTGGTCAAAATTTAATTGGATCTTTGACAAATTTTCTTTTTGATAATTTTTTTTAAATTATTGTTAAGTTATTAAAATTCTACAACCCAACTCAATTTTCAGAATTGTGCCAATGAGAAAAAAAATGATTTTTGCTTTTATGATTTCACATAATCTTAAATTTTAAAAATAATTTAGCAAATTTAAATTTGATAAATGGAAAAGATTGATTTTTAGTCTGAATTAAAATTCTAACCTAAAAACCTAACTCAACTTCTAGATTTTCATAATTGACTCGAAATCGATTTTTTGATTTCATAACTCTTTCCTGTTTTTCTGAAAAAATGGTTTCGCATAATCAAATCGATCCAAATATAGGAAAAAAATTAGCAAAGTTCTCTTGTCAAAATGGCAAACGTTGCTGTTTAGTTTGAATTAATTTTCAAATATAATTGAGGCAAATTTGTAGGCTTTTAGTACTATATATATATATATATATATACGCCTGTTCTTTCCTATATTTTTTTAGTTTTTTAAATATTTTCAAATTTTTGAATTTGTTGAAATTCTAATTACTAAAACAAAAACTTTCTCATGTGGTGAATATTCATAAAATTACTTACGAATACATTAGAATATGCTTATTAATAATAAATACTGCATACTGAATTATAATAAATTATTCAGCTTAAAGAATGTTATTCTAATATTTCATTTTTAGTTTCCTTTAAAAACTACGCAATACATTTTCAACATCATTTCAATAAACCTTCATCTAGACATCAAAGTTTTTTTCTATTTCCTCTGTACATTATTGTGTATATTTTTTAATCTATTATCAGTCTACAAATAAAAAAAATGGTTCTACTCGGTGACTTCTATTTCGAAAGAATGAAACATAAAAGAAAACTTCAAACTAATGATATTCAAATCAGTTACAATGCATAACACTGAATGATTAAGATAATAACTTGTGAATTTTTATACATAGTAATATGAATTTGGATTAGAATATTTTATCGCCGTTTCAAGTTACTGAAATTTTGTCTTTTGTTGTAATTCTTTCACGATTGATGAAACGCATTTACAAGAATGCGTTTTTATGTCAAGTACGTGCATAATTATACTTTTTTTATGTTCATGTAATTTTTTTTCGACATTAAAAATAACACAGAATTAATATATATGTTATTTCAAAATTATTTAATTTCATCAATTTATGTTTCTATTTTTTATATTGTTTAGAGAATATAAATTGCTGATTTGTAATAATAATCACATTGTTTTCTTATTATTTTTTGTTAAAAAAAGTATTAAAAAATTTATAATCTTTTTAATTTTAAAAAAATAAAATATAATTAAATAGTAACTTCAAATTTAATAATATGTGAAAAAGAAATAAAAATCAAGAAACTATTTAAATAAATATTAAATATTTTTTAAAAATTCAATAAAAAGGTGTGAATATTTGAAAAAGTTTATTAGTTTATATTAAGTTTATTTTTAATTTTAAAGCTTAGAAATAAATATTTTTTTTAGTTCGTATTTTAGAATAGTAATGCGATAGTCAGAAAATATCTATATAATGTTTCGCTGTTCTTTTAAATTTCTATTTTTTTTATCTAGTAAAAAATAAAAGATTGACAATTCATAATTTTGTTAACTTTTACAAATATTTAAATACTAAATTCAAATAAATATAAATACGTGAAAAAATAAAAAATACAAATCACAGAAAATACTAAAAAGTATAAGCTTTAAGATTTATCATTAATTTAAAAATAAATGTTTATTTTATTTTTATTTATTTTAAAAATATGAGAATAAACAGAATTTTCGTTTTCAAATTTTAAAAAATATTCCCACATAATTAGTAATAATTGTTTAATTATTCATTTACAAGGTCGGAGTCCCTGTTGTCCATGATTTACCTGGAGTTGGCAGAAATCTACACAATCACGTTGCATACTTTGTCAATTTTCATATTAATGATTCAAACAGTGCTCCATTGAACTGGGCTACTGCAATGGAATATTTGTTATTCAGAGATGGATTAATGAGCGGTACTGGTACGTATAGATTTCTGATACAACAAAATTTTTTATAAAATCAAATATATTTAATTTATATCTCCTTTTAATAATTTTATCCAAATCTGTATCTTAAAAACCTAAAATCCTATTATTTTTTTTTATTTACTAACAAAAAACCGTTTACTCGAATTAAAACTTATGGAAATGATTGTGGTTTAGACACTGACTAAATTCCTATTTACAAAACTATTACTCTAAAATCATTCGACAAATCTTATCACAATATTCAATAAATGATAATTATACACTTTAATTTCAACTTATATTCATTTAGATGATATTGAAATCATCTTCAAATTGTAGAACACAAGAAAATCTTGTATAAGGAATGATTAATTACTAAAGTATATTGACAATATCTGAAAATTTAAGTAATCTAAATCATGATACAAGAGAAAACTTTCTTTTTATAATATATAACAATCTGTTTCTAATTTAATAAATAAACATTGAATTAGAATTGATTCTTTCTGTTCTGTTTTATAAGTAATTAGTTAAAAATAAGTATATTAAGTGTTTACTTAAAACCGTTTAGCTTTCTGGAAAAATTTAAAAATTTTTCAAAAAGTATACTGTAAATTTCAATTATAATATTTTAGCATACACAGTAATGAATATTTATTTAAAAATTTGTTTATAAAAACGTTTATTTAGTAATAATTGTAAAATAAGTAGAATATTTATTAAAATATATATTTTATACGATATACACATTTGTAATCTTTTGGGTCAAAGATTAATAGGAATTAAAATATTATGTTGGTAGAAAAATAATTGCAGTTTATTACTCTCAAATTTATAAACATTACCGCAATTATTTTCTTACCAATTTAATATAAAACTCATATGACATAAGAGAAATGTTAAAAATTAATAAAAAATGTTTTTTGTACAATTTTAAAGATATATAAATATTTTCTTTTCTTTAAGCTATCAGACATACGTTTAGAATATATTTTATATTAATTTTATCTTTGAAAAAACAAAACATGACCAAATATTATAATATTAAAAAAAAATCTGGCATATTATTTATTAAAGTTATTAAAAAATCTAATCAAACCAAGATTTTTATATAAATTTCTCTGTAGACTATTTGTTATTTAATTTTAAATAATGGCAGTAAACACTAATATATTTGCATATTATTTAATTTTCACATTTGTTTATACAAAAGAAAAATAAAAGAAATGATCAAACAATGATTTCATTAAAAAGGTATATGCAGTATAACGTATGAAAGGTACTAATTAATTCGCGTGTTCATAAAAAAACGCAATTTACGTACAAAAAATCCAAAATACAGAGTTCCTCTTTGTTGAGTATTTGTCAGTTTCATCGATATTTTTATCAAGCCAGAGTTAACTGTTCAAGCGGATCTACATTAAAGATTTCAATTTAAAATTTATGCTCAGTCGAGCATGTTAGAATCAAATTATTTCTATTAGTAGGAAAAAAGTTGTATACATATTTAAACCTGGAAAATCATTATCGGAAAATGCTGTATAAAGTTTACTGAACTGTTAACAATTTCCAGAGAATTTAGCATTAACGTTATTACATTCCATTATTGTTATTTTTAATACAGTTTACTTTTTCTTTACGGACATTCAGATATTAATTGTGCACGCATTTGGAAAATATGTACAACTGTACGTTTAAAAAACTTACTTTTATTATTCATACATACATACATATATATATATATATATATATATATATGAATTTGTATGTATGTAAATATAATTATTGTATACAGGTATTTCTGAAGTAACAGCATTAGTCAATTCGAAATATGCAAACCCAAATGAAGATGATCCAGATCTACAGTTCTTCTTTGGTGGATTCTTAGCAAACTGTGCTAAGACAGGACAAGTAGGAGAGAAAGTGGACAATCATTCACGGTATTAAAACTTATTAAACAGGTTTTTAATTAAAGAACGAAATTTAATATTTGAAAGTATCTGCTACAATCGTCTTAAGTTTCAAAAATATTTTTATTAAATATTTATTTCTACAATCGGCGTTAATTATACTTTTTTTAATTAGATTTTCTTGATCGAATAATTAAATTAATTGTTTATAGAGTTATCAATATGATTCCTGCTGTGATCCATCCGAAGAGTCGTGGATATTTACGTCTCAAAGACAATGATCCGTTATCAAAACCTTTAATTTATGGTCGTTATCTGACACATCCAGACGATGTAAAAGTACTTGTTGAAGGTGTCAAATTTTCTATTCGTCTCTCAGAGACAAGAGCTTTAAGAAACTACGGATTCAAGGTATTATATAAACATATATTTTTTTAGATTTTATTTTAGATATAGATTTGTGATTTTTTTCTAATTAAATTAAAACGAATTAAATTTTTAATCAAATATTCGACTACAGTTGTAAATTAATGATTTTTTTAATGTACAGTTGGACAAAACGCACGTTAAAGGTTGTGAACATTTGAAATTCGGTTGTGATGAATATTGGGAATGTGCTGTAAGACGTCAAACAGGTCCAGAAAACCATCAAGCCGGAAGCTGTAAGATGGGACCATCGAATGATCTTAGTGCTGTTGTCAACAATTTATTACAGGTTACAATGAGATTTAATTATAATCGGATATATATTAAAGAATTAGAGGAATTAAAAACTACATATAATTTAAATCTAGTTGTTATATATATATATATATATATTTAAAAAAAATACAGGTTTTCATCCGTGATTAAATAAGTTTTTTTTTATAAAATGTTCTAGTTGAAGTAAAAATCAATTATTAGATTTTTATAAATTACAATTATTCTTAAACTAGTTTCAAGTTTTTTTAACAAAATACTTCATCTTTATTGAAAATTTAAATTTAATTTCAATACATGTTATTCAGGTTCATGGAATAGACAAACTTCGTGTGATTGATGCAAGTATAATGCCTAGTGTAACATCAGGGAATACAAACGCACCTACAATAATGATTGCCGAAAAGGGCAGCGATCTTATCAAGGCTCGTTGGTTGAATGGCCATATTCAAGACCAAAATGGATTGTTTAGAGGTGCCAGATCGCCTGACATTGTGTTAAGAAACGCGTACGATACCGTCAGAGTCGCAAACCCATGGAGCACGTTGCCTTGGTGAAAGTGCTATTTGGTATATAAATGATATAAATGATTACAGATCACATTAAAACGTTTAGTTTATTAGATGATTTGTTTAAAAACATTGTGCCTCAAATATAATTTCTGTTAAACATATTTGAAGATCAATATGTGATGTGGAACATTTTTAATTACACAGTGAATTGATTCTAAATTCCGTAAGAATTACTAGAAATTTAAAGATCGAAAACAGGTATTCATACAATAAGTTTAAGAATCGTTCTGAAATATTTAACTTAAATACATAATATTAAATAAATATATCATCTTAAATAATATGATCATTAAGGAGTGGATCACACATCTTCCAAATTTTTTTAGAATTTGTTTCTAAAAAAATATAGACTTTAAAATAATTGTTTTCAGTATCAATTTATACATCTAATATTCGTATTTAGGGAAAAATTTCGGAATACAGGGTACAAATCAATTGTTAACCCAAAATTAGTTATTTTTTGTAACAGATCAAATATTGAATGAAATCTATAACTGTATATATATATATATATATATATATATATATATATATATAAATAAATGAATGTTATAAATCCATTTATAAACTATGTATTTTTTGCAGTATAAAGTTATTATAAGGATATATTTATTACCTTTTGATTTTTGTTAATATTACGCCAGTATTATAATTTTTACTTAATGCTAATATTCTCTGAAATATGAATATTTTTGTAACATATAATTGTAAATTAATTCTAAGTTGAAATAAAATATACTTAATTGGATTTGTCTATTTTTATTTATTTATTTTAAAATTAGAAAGTCTCATAGTCGAAATTACAATGTTGCTGGTTGTCTGTGAATATTTATTGCATTTAAAATAAATAACAAGCATTTACTTTAAAATTGAAAAAATACCTTTAAAAAGAATTAATACTATAAGAAGTATAGATTGAAAATAATTAACATATATTTTAAATACTGTTTATAAGATATATATATATAATCATATTTTTTATTATTCCATTTAGCACTAGAATACATAATTTCTACGATAAATGTGTTAACATATATAGAGCTTATTCAAAATAAATCATATCTGGTTTCATATTTTCCATATCGGTTTGGCTTAAACATTTTGTTGCTGTCAGTTATTATTTCCTAAGTTCTTGTTTGCTAATATCTGTGTAACATTGAATTTACCCAAAAGAGTCTTATTTTTACTGATAAACTCTTCAGTTTCTCCAAATTGTCCGTCTTTATTATTAATTATTATATTTGTCCAAGATTGAGTAGACCCTTCGTTATTATTATTATTTTCTTGTGAATCACATGGACCGTTTGAATCGCCTGTTTTAGAAATTATTTTTTTAAATATTAAAAAGGTTTTATTAATACTTTTTTAATAAAATAGTTTAATAAATAAATATAAAACACTGATTTGATTTTTATTAATTTCACTTCATGAAAATAAAAACAGCTAAAATAATTTCAAAATTGGAAAATACTAGTAAATATTACTTACAAGAAATCGCCATAATACTGACTCCAATCAATAGAAATTTGAAGAACATTTTTAATATAAAACAACGTTGTTGTACAATGATTAATTGAGAAATGTATTATGTTTGTAGAACAAACGTTACTGCTTTTATATGAATTTTTCCTAATTTGTATGCACGGAAATCATGTTTTTCTTTCAGTTTTTTCTTAGTTACACTTTATTTTAATAATACGATAAATAATTAAAGTATTCACATGAAACAGTGATATATTTAATTTACATTCATTAAAATAGTTACTCTGTTATCATTTCCACATAACTACATATTTAATTTTTAATATCTAACGAATATTTAAAATATATTTATCATAATATTTTCAGATATAGATATATATAAATAACGACTTCATAAGTAGAATATGTATCGAATTAGTATTAGTATGCTTAGTTTTCAATATTTAAAATTGGAAAAAAGGTGTAAGTAAATAATAAATAGATTACTGAATTCAAAAAATCCATTTGTTTAAAACAATCATAGCAATATTAGCTAAAATATGAAAAGATTACTCTTGTATAAATTCTGTAAGATTTTTTAAATTATATATTTCTTTATAATTTTATTAGATATTTTATTTTAACTCATACGTACTATCATGTCATGTTTACACCATCTGTATTCAAGTAGCAGAATACTTTGTAAAAATATTTCAACTGGATACAGTTTTCTAGTCATGTAGATGTTTTCAATCGATTTTTACCATTTTAACCATTTCAAAAATTTCATAAACTGATTAGTTTTCAATTTAATTATTCTTTAACAAAATATAATGAATTGATACCTTAATAGTTTACATTAAATTTATAAAAACAGAAACTGTGAGTGTAGTTCCTACGATATAATAACAATTTGATTAATAATAAATAATATATATATCTATCTATATATATATATATATATATATATATATATATATACAACTCAAAAATTAATTATCCAAAGCCTAATATTTTAATCTAAATATTGATAATATAGTTGCTGACAATTTTTCATTAATAAAAAAACGTTTTATAGTTCATAGTATTATATTAGATAAATATGTTAAAAAAATTTACTAAGACAAGATGAAAAAAATCTTAAAATATAATATACCTTCTATTTAAGATTTGTATATACACAGTCCCTTTCAAATTTAATTTCACTTAAGAATAATACAGTACTTATAAAACAGTAAAGTACAGTACTTTCTGTAAGCCTAACTTCTACTATAGTACACTACAGTATCATAGTACTTACACTGTGGTACAATATAGTACAGTAATTTCTATAAACTTCACTTCTACTATAGTATACACTATTGATATTGTAGTACATAAACCTAATATTTATAAATCTTCATATAAACCTAGTTTCTACTATACATAGTATTCTACTATACTTACATTAAAGTACAGTATTTCCTATAAACTAAACTTCTACTACAGTACACTACTTATATTATAGTACAATAAAGTACAGAATTTCTTAAAATCTACCTTTACTATAGTACAACGCGATATTTATATTATAGACAGTACAAAACTTCATATTAAATAAATGTTTACTGTAGTAATGGTCCATAATTAACATCTCACATATTATTTATAAATTTCCATTCATAAATCAAAAATAAGCTCAATGTCTTATATATTAATAATTAATTCCATAAGAGGCCAATAAAACTCCTATCACCTTTATATACACAGCTTGCAATGGAAGTAGTATGTTATTTTTTAATAAAAACCACCACATTGGAGAGGTAAAAAAATATGAGCTGTTTCGATTACGAATCCTGTTTGCACTGTTTATATAAGAATATATAATATATAAAATTGGAATTGCTTTCTTTCATTTGTCTGCTACGACTGTGTATTATGAAGGCATGAATGTCGGCACGAATTGAATTTCAAGATTAATACAAAACCCTAATATCAAATTAAATAAAGATGTAACAAGTACCAAACCTACAACAACAAACTAAACTAAGAGTACAACTCTGAATATAATAATTTTCAATTTATTTTTACTATATCTTCGAACCGTTTACTTATAATGAATATTCCATATAAACTCGTTTAAACATATTCAAATATAATATATATGAAAACAAAATATAAAAATTATTTTTAAAAATCTTACTTTATTGTTGACATTTTTCTAACTGCTGGACTACTTCTATATCGATATTGTGGAACCACTTTTTGAGAATCGTTCACGGTTACATTGTCAAATTATTTTAAAATTCTAAAATAAATCACGACGCGCAAGACAAAATCTTTCAAATAATAAATCACAGACATTACGCAATCTATTTATTGTCTATTAAATAGCAATAGTGAATGTACAATTATGAATCCGTAGAGAATTAAAATTAACACATCTCTAAACCCGCACATTGATTTTAATATTAATCTAAAATCATATTGTGTAGAATTTCATTGTGTTGTTCACATATTACTTATATAACATTACCTCGCATAGTGTATATAAATGTACACGTTACATAAATCATCTGATCATAAAAGTAAAATATTATTTTTCAGTCTGATTGATTGATTTATATATATATATATATATATATATATATATATATATATATATATATATATATATATATATAAATATATATAAAAGAAATATTATTTCATATATTATGATATTCTTTCATTATCGAGAGAATTTTTTATTAACATCTAAATTTTCTTAAATTTAAAAGATTACAATTTTTTAGTTTGAGATTTGAAATTGTAATATAAAAATTATAACAATAATACTTTAGTAAACTAATTTTCAAAATAAGAAAATAGGTATTATATTTTTAATTACTTTTTATAAACGTGTACACATATAAAAAAAATAAAAACAATAACACAAAATTATATTTTGAATTTATAGCACTGGTAACACAAAAAATACACTTATTTCGGATTGTTCAATGTTTTTACTGATAATAATTCAAAAAATTATCATAGCATAACCAAAATGTATTGTAAAATAGTTTTTTTTATAGATTTGTAATAAATTTGATAAACGAAATAAACCAGCTTGGACTTAATTGAGATTCTAATACCGACTGAATCGATTTAGAATGGTTTTTCGTTCTTTTTGACCTTTTATTTAAATTGGATAATCTGTTCGGCTCTACATGTAACGCAACTTACATCACTTCCTTAACTAGTACTGGACGTTAGTTTAAATTTTATTATATGTATATATATATATATATATATATATATATATATATATATATATATATATCTATGTATATATATATATATATATATATATATAAATATATATATATATCTATGTTTATATATATATAAATATATATGCATTTTTCGTTCTCCAAGTCTATAAACAAAATGTCTGATCAAAATTATTAACATTTAATTATTAATCATTTTTGTTTATTGTTTATACACATTTTGATAATAATTCTGTAATCCTCACACACTAATGAGTAGAACAATCAGATTATTTTTAATTTATTGCTCTAACAATGATAATGTCACCGTCAAAGTAGTAAAAATATGATGAATAATCCACTATTGAATATTTTTAATCAGAAAAGTATTTTAGAGTTTGTGGGATGATTAAAAAACTGCATTTGTCAAAGTTAATTTATCTATAGAACTAAAACTAGTTTCTTATATTTTATGAGTCACATATTTGTATACTTCAACCATTTTAATTGTTTCAAATTGAAACATTTACTAATTTTTATTCCACATGGTATTTCTAGAATTTTTTATAACTGTAGCTGTGAAATTTGATGTTATCATTTATTATTATAAACTAATTCATTTGACAAGGAATTGTACATACACAAAATTAAATTATAATACTCTACTAACTGCATTTTTTGAGCATATTATATTTATTTAGTTTTATTTATATTTAAATTATTTTTTTCCAAGAAGCTTCAATAATTATTTTTCCTATATATAAAACTTACATTTAATTATATTTAGTTGAAATTTTACTACATTTCTTTGAATATTCCTTTAATAAAACATGAATGTGCAACACGT
Source organism: Acanthacorydalis orientalis (assembly GCA_034766995.1). Lineage (NCBI taxonomy): Eukaryota > Metazoa > Arthropoda > Insecta > Megaloptera > Corydalidae > Acanthacorydalis > Acanthacorydalis orientalis. Next base: position 43,201,914 of record CM068317.1, read on the forward strand.
TCTTTTATAATAAAAAAATAGTTAATCTTTAAGGTCTATAAGAATTTTAAACATATCATTTTCCTTAAATTAAAATAAAATACATCTTTAATTAGGCCATACATCTATTTGCATTCTGTGTCTTATGTGCACTTATTTTTATAACTTATTTTTATTATTTCTGTTAATCATTTTCTATGTGAATTTCTTTCCAATTTGCATACTCGATAATATTCTCCTTCATATCAAATACTTCTTTAGTCTTATGGATGCTGAATAACGATTTATAAATATTTAAAATAATAGAGAAAATATAAATGTTAATAATCATATATAAATTCTTTTTTGATAATACAATGTCTGTTATTGATTTAAATTTAAAACAATTGTTAAACCGAAATTTAAATTTTTTAAATAATTTGTAGAGAACATCTTACACTAAACAAATAATTAATGAAAGATGAATTGTCCTAATGGTTTTAATTTTTATGTATCACTTGAAATTCTGTTTTTCATTACTAGTTCCGGTACGTGTGTCATCTTCAGATAGCTTTTAGATAACTGATAATTATTAAAAATTAAATTAGTTTCGTAGCAGTTTTCTCAAATCTATCTGAAGAAGATAATCGGATCGAAACTTATAGTGGAAGATAAAAACATATATATATATATATATATATATATATATATATATATATATATATATTGAATTTAGATATCTGCAAATAAATAATTATTTTTTAAAAAATAGGATCCGTTTTACGACTAACTACATTTATTTATTCAGTATACACAAATTATAGTTTATATTACAAGTATGGGTAAATATTACAATTTTACATCGATTAAAAAAAATAAAGTTATATTTTTTTGTATATCATATAAAAAAAATCGTATATAATTACAATAAGAAGTTTTACTCAAAAGTGTATTATAAAATTCTAATAAAAATAGAATTTTTATTTTTGTTATATATATATATATATATATATATATATATATATATATATATAAATGACTCAATATTTGTTATACATTTTTAGGCAGTGATTAAATTACGAATTATTGTTGTATATGAAATCTTTATGAAACTTGAATCTGATATTTGTTAAAAATAAATCGGTATTTCTATTTATTAAAAACTTTATAAAAATTGTATAAAATTGTATAAGTTGATCTAAAAAATAGTAATATATTTCTGTAACAAAGATGAAAAAGTATGTACATATAAAAATAGTTTGTAGTTATGTTATTCAGTTCTAGAAATTGGAATGAATATGTGTTTTAATTAATATAAATTTATTATTAAGAAGGTGTTACCTTAATTCTTTATTATTCTATATTTTACACTACGATGTATTTTCATTGAAACTTATTTCTTTATATATTTTATATCTATTGTTCATATTATAATTTTATTATTGAATGTTATTGGCTTTTATTGAATTGTAAATTATTATTTAAACTTAAAACATGTTTCACACGTTTATTAAATATTCTTAGAACAAATATTTCCGAATCAGGAATTATAGTTACAACAAAGCCTCAATTCAAAAAAATATACAATTTAATTATTTTTCTGTTATACAATAATAAAATTCTGATTTCTTAATATTTTCTTATAACGTTAATATAAAAATTATTTTTGAAATATTCATGTTTTTAAATTATTAAACTATGGTGGATTTTTGCGCCAGATTTATGAATTAATAATTGTTTAATTCAGTGTAGTATTATGATAAATTAATAAACATGTGAAACATGAACTGTTCTATATATATATATATATATATATATATATACATATATATATATATATATATATATATATATAAGAGCTACTGATTATTATGTATAAAAACAAACGTATATAAAACTTTTCACTGCTAAAATGTTTAAAAAACATCTTTTGTAAAAGAAGTGAGTTTCTAAAATAAATATAAATTATTTAATGTCAAAAAACATTATTAAATAAAAAACAACTTAGTGTTAACCTTCTCATTGACTGTTTAAATCTAATTAAATTCATTTGATACGTAATATTTCCATCTCTCTTGGTGCACAGCCTATTATGAACTTATTTATGACAGTAATGAGGAGGTTAAGACAAATTATAAATTAAGTCGGGGTCATTCAACTTCAACCATGATTCACAAATCCATTTATTCTTGCCATATGTCCGCGTGGCTGTTGGTTACTAATCCTGAAATTTGGATTACTCACTTCGTATACTCTGTAAGTAATATCCGAACTTGCTTGATGTAAGGGTTCGAAATTAATTAACGGTCTCTGAAATCGACTCCATGTATAATCTTGATCTCTCGATAAAATAAAACCGGATGGTGGATGTCTTTTCGGTAGATTCGGTATCGTCGGATTCAGTGCATCGTTTAATGTGACATCGTATTCATTCTCATTTATATCTAGAGGATTTCTAATACTGTCTGATTCTATTTTTCCTGGTTCTGGTGTTGTGATGTCTATAGGTTTTGGTAAACTCCTGTAAGTGTTTTGATTTTGTTGAAGCGATGAAACTTGACTATTGATCACGTTCTGCTTCGTACGAAACGGCTGTTGAATTGGTGTAGTTTGTGGTTCCTTATAATTGGTTTTTGTTTCAGTATTCTCGGGCTGAAAATTCGCACCAGCTGTTCTGAAATTCCGTCCACCGGCCACGTTAAAATTTCCTTTTAAATTAAATTTAATTGAATCAGGATCATTCCCTTGTCTAGTATTATCACGATTCTTTAGATTTATAATCCTTACTTCTTCATCAGCACTTTTTGCCCTTCCAGAATCAGACTGAAAACGTACATCGATTTTTTCTGCTTCTGAATCATCATCTGAACTGAATTTATTTTCTTCGGTTTTATAAGAAGAAGAACTTGAATTTGGTTTTTTTGTTGTGACCAATTCAAGCGCTCTACTGCCTACTGGTAGCAATCCTCTAGATGCTAGCGGATTTCCTCCTCTACTCGGTAAAAATGGTCTTTTAACAACTTTTATATACGTTTTAGGAATATTTTCAACACGGGTAGTAGTCTCTTCTTTCGTGTTGGTATCTTTTATGTTCGAACTGACATATCTTTCTGTTTCTCTATCATCGTATTGTTCATTTGGGTATTCTCTGTCATTTTCTTTGTTTGTCGATTTAGGAAGTGGTTCTAAATCATAATCATCATCGTAATAATCATCTTCAGCAACTACTGGAGATTTAGGTTTTGCTGTAGTGGTAGTAGTCGTCGTTGTCGTCGTGGTTGTTGTTGTATAAACTGGTTTAGATCTAATTTGAGTCCTTTGCCTATATCTCGATCTATCATCAGACGATGCACTTTTCGGTTCATCACTCTGATATGGCTCTTCAATAACAGCGACAGGTCTTCTTGATTTAAGTTTCTTATCATTGTATTCAGGCTCTAAATCATCTATTTTCGACGGACTTCGTTCAATATCATCACGAGTATCTCCTTTCGACCCCGTACGATATTTATAAGGCTGCGTATTTCTCGACCGTGGCTCATCTACGTCGTCTATGTCATCAGCAGGACGTTTCTTTGAAACAGGTTTTGAAGGAGGATCATATTCATAAGGATCATCTAAATCTATAGGCCTTCTTTTATTCGACACCGATTCAGACAGTCTTTGATTTGATCTTCTTTCATTGCCATATTTTCGTGTTGCTAAACTACTTCCTGATCGTTCTTTATATTTCGGTTCGATCTCATCCACGTAGTCATCATCATCATCATAGAAATCTTCCTTAGTTGCCACTTTCTTTGATTGTGATGGAATCTGAGTAGATGTATAATCATATTTACTCCGTTCATTTAATGGTACAGGTCGTCGAATAATCGGCGGTGCTCTTGGTTTACTGAATATCGAACTTCCACTTGCTGGTTTCACTGTTACTTTTGGTTCAATTGAATCGCCGGGAGCCGACGGATATTTTCGGTTGTCATCATCTGAAATATTGTTGAGTTTAAACTTATTTATTATTAATGTCTTCTTGAATAAGTTATTAAGGTGGAATTTAACATTTTTAAAAATAAAGTAGTTTACTTAATGTATGTTTCTTAATATAATCACATTATTTCACTGCTGTAAACTGATTTTGATTATGAAAAATTGTAAAAATGATATATCAAGTATATAAAATACTTAAGAAAAGTATTCTTAAAAATGTAATTTATATAGATAAGAAATACAATTATATTTTTGTTAGTATTTAAATAATTGGAAAAAATATTTTTGTCGCAGCTAGTTTTTAATATAAGATTTAAATTGATATATGATCATTACAACAAAATCTACATTCTTTTTATAGAAATGTACAGGAATACTATTTTAATATTTGAATTATTTTAAAGTATAAATGAAAAGTTATACTTAATTTAATATTTTTAACGAAACAATGTGTTTTATCCCATAAGTTTAGATTTGAACTCATAACACGTTGATCACTAGCTAAAAAATTACCAGGATTTATTTATTTATTAAATAAATCGAATTTTCAAGTTGATTACAATATAAAGATATATATTTATATATTTCTGATATGGACACTAAAATGGATGACTTATAAAATATTTGCTTGCATGAAAGAAAAATATGATTTATGAAAGTAAAGCAGAACTTAGCTAATGATCGAATCGGGATTTCTGTTAATTAAAAATGAATTATGTTACATATATAAAACTCTATAATCAAGTAAAACGAATAAGATTTTATTGAAATTGTAACATATACTTTAGCAGTCATGTCAACATCATTAAGCATGTATGTCAAATTCTAAGCATATCACTGTTTCAACATCAAACATAGGTGGTCTAATGACTACTCGACTGTATTCAGTCCGCAGTCATTATGTTAATAAAATATTATAAGAATTATATTTGTTTAGTCTTTATTTATCACGTTGTTTTTTTTCCTTCACCTGTACGTCTTGCTGGCTTTTCTCTCTCATAGACATCGTCGTCTGAAGTTTTCCTATCATCAGCACTTGTTCTTCTATCATCGGAAGGTCGACGACGATTCGGTTTCCTTCGATTGTACGGTCCACGTCTGTCCTCATCATCACTAACTCGTCGACGATCATCGTACGGTTTTCTATCTTCGAGATCTGAATCATCATCTAAGTGTTTGCGACGATCTGAATCAGCTGGACGTCTTCTGTCGTATTTACGATCATCAATAGCTGGTCTTCTTCTATCTTCACTTGGTATTCTATCTTCAGGCGGGCGACGGTTATCATATGGTCTTCTTCTATCTTCATCTATTGCTCTATCATCAGATGAACGGCGGCTATCAGGGACTCTACGTCTCTCTTCATCTCGATCATCGAGTGGACGACGACTGTCGGGCGGTCTTCTTCTTTCTTCGGACGGTTTTCTTCTTTCTTCGGACGGTTTTCTTCTTTCTTCAGACGGTTTTCTTCTATCGTCATAAGAGCCTATTTCGAATTACAAATTTTATTATTATTCTTATTTCATATTGTACTCCTATCTAAATAAGCTGAAATATAAATATAAGTAAAAATGTTGAATTAACTATTCTCAATGAAAAATACATAATAATGATGATCTAGATCATTTCTTTTATGTTTTTACAGTAATTGCCTTTTAAACAATCGGATAGTTTGTCTCCTACTGCAATTTTTTACACAAATTTTAATTTTTTACAAGGGAACAAAAAAGTTCATTTATATACAAGACAATATTAAAATAAATAATACGAATTCAAAAGGCAAAAATCATAGACTTGAAAAAATAGATTTTAAACATTTTTTGGATATTTATAATGGATTGGCTTATTTCAATTATATTTTTTCATTAAAAAATATTAATCTTCACCCAATACCTCTACGATCAAATCTAGGATCATAATCATCTTCATATTCTTCATCCTCATATGGATCAGGTCTTCGGCTCGATGGTCTTGGTCGTCTACGACGGCCTCTTATCGGTTCATCATCATAGAATTCATCCTCATAGTCTTCCAATTCATCATCGTAATATTCATATTGTGGTCGTCGGCGACGATAAGGTCTTCTACGTCTTGCGCTTCCTACAATACTTCCACCTCCACGTGAAGATAAGAGTGGTCTGCGCGGTGCGATTGCACCACCTGCAGGTGCAACTGGTGCTTGTGTAGGTGCAGGTGTCGGCGGAGCTACTGTTGTCGTGCTTGCAGCTTGATACAACGCATCATTTCTTAACAAAAATCGAATGAATTTTTGAGAAAATCATTAAATATTATTATTGTAAAATAATAATTTTTATATTAATATGAACAATTTTTTTTCTATTCAATTCAGCGTTTTATTAATTTAAAAAATATTTGTTCATACAAGATATATTTTTTAAATTATAATATTTATTTAAAATTAAATGGGCAATAAATGATTATTTGATTTTTATTTCTTACCGATGATAATATTTAGGCGAATTCACACAATCTACTTCAGACACAAAATGGCAGATAAATGTCTTCTGATCGAATGCTGTGTAATTAGCACAAAGAAAATCGTATCTTGTGCCGAATAAGCAATGGTGGTAAACCTGAAATAGAATAATAATTGTAAAGATTTTAAATTACTGAATAATTTTGAAAAATATTCTATATAAAGAATATATATATATATATATATATATATATATATTATAATGGAGTTTATTTTTAAACTTTCTTATTTTTTCACTTATCTAAAAAATGCAATTAGTATAAAATTCATTTATTAAAAAAAACAATCTTCTTTATTCTTAAATTCTGTACAATTTTCATTACAAATTTAAGGAAAAAATTGGTACAAATTATAATGTGACATGACTTTTAATGAATGAAAGAAAATAACAACCAATTACAAATTCATGACACGAATAGTAATTTTAACTATTTTGTACTTTCCATAGTTTTCTTTAACAAGCCTGAACGTAATTGAGATATTATTGAGATATTATAGACACAAATTTCTAACACAATTAAATATTTTTCAGAACGATAATAGAAACATTTGTGTTAGACGATTTTGTTTAAGAATTCTAAACAGAAACACTTTCATTAATGTTGGACGTGCGCTTCATGGTTGAATTCAACTAAAATCGAATTGAATTCACACTTCACACATACGTGCTTACAATGTTTTATTTTATGTCGATTTATTATGTGAAATAAATTTAGATATTAGTGCTGTGTGACTTTTTTACATAGGAAGAATGTTTATTTTATATTATATTGTATTCAACAGAACACATTTCTTTTTTTATGGACAGGTTTATAGTTCTTAGATATTTTATGACATTTCAAAAAAAATATTAATAACCATATTTTATTACTGCTTTAAGAATATAAATGTTTGAATTTTAAGACTGATACCTAGAAGAACAATTTCTGAAAAAAAGTTTAATTAATTCAAATAAAAATATTAAAATGCTAACTCTCTATTTAAATATATTTTCTTTATAAATTATGATTCTTTTCTTACAATTTAATTTTTTGAATTCATCCAGAATCAAAATAAACAATGTTGATTATTCTGTTAAAAATATTTTATTTGTGGTGTATGGAGAATGATTCATGTGTGAAAACTGATTTTTTTGTAAACAAATTCAATTTCAAATGGCTTTATTTATAAAACAAGATGAATATATATATATATATATATATATATATATATATATATATATATAAATGACGTCATCACTTTCAAAAAAATTCCAGCCAGTTTGGGCAGATAATAAATTTTCAACATGACTAATACTAAGATTACCATTTTTATATTTAAAAAAAAAACATTTCTACTGTCTAATAACGTACATTATGATAAATGATTAAGAATATGCATTGATCATGAATTGTTTGTATAATTTATGTATTTACATTTTCGATAAACGTATTTATTTGATTTTTTTGAGTTTCACTAATGATACAAATCCGGTATGCCACCAGCTGACAGTATAAAACACTTTCTTTTCATTTTTATTTCATTAAATCAACTCGATACAAGCGCAAAGAGTGAAACAAAACCATTATTACAGACAACCAAGCGTTTGTAGAAAGCTGGCGTTTAGTATACATTTTTATTAGAGCACTCTTTTTTTCCATTTAAGCACTTCGTGATCAAATTTTTTACTTTTTTATTGTTGTAAGTAATTTAATAAGAAAATATACCGTGTAATAAAGTTTTCTACGATTATATTTCTTTTAATTCGACACTGGTGTTATATGAATAACATTTTTTTTGTATTATTTAGTGAAAATTATATTAATTTTTTAACTGTCTCTTTGAAAAATAATGAATTTGTTAACAGAAGAGACTGAAAAGAGTATTGATAATTACATTGAGTACTCATATTTTTTTTCACAACGTTTTCAACGATAAATCGTTAATTTACGTGTTAAATGAAATATCAAATCAAGGAGTTTATATTTGTTATAAAAATCTATGTCAAAAAATTCTAAAAATAATCAAAGCTTTTACTTCAAGTGAATCTATTAGAATTGTGCAAGAATAATATTATATGAGGATATGGAAGTACTAGATAGCTACTGTAGATGGACTTATGCACAACAATTATAACTGTTTGTTTTTAAATCTATGATTCCGTAGATGAATCCACTTTTTCATCTTTTAGGATCATCTAAGTTTCTGTTCGCCACTACTAATTTCATTCGGCATGTTTATGTAGATTTATGAGGTTTTTAGAGTCTCTAAAATCTATCTGAAGAGAGCACACAAACCAATATTAATAACTGAGAACAGAAATATATAAAAAAGTTAAAAACACATTGTTTTTGAACCGAAAAATAATTATTAATAAATTTATATTTACTGCTATTAACAAAACAATTATAATTTTCATATTTAGTATATTGGAACAACTTTATCAAATTCAAAATTTCTTATACTCTACAAAAGAAACAATTATTTTCGTAACAAAATCTATAATTATTATATGCCAAAAAGTAAAAATCTAATTTTAAAAAAAACAATCTAAAGATACTATTACCTATTAAAAAACATTTCCAAACAAAATTGAAATGATAAATTAATTGTTTAAAAATTATAAGTTATTTACAATTTAGTTTTTCAATTGAATAGAACTTCTGACCTTTCATAATATCTGTTACATTCAATCTAACTCTTTTAATTTATATTCCGTGAAGAAGACACTCCTATTTGACCGTTCTCTTCAGATAAAAAATATAGTTCAACAGTTATTTTTATACAAGCAGCTAAAAAGTTTTCAGTTTTAATAATAGTGTTCTTAAATGTTTTGTTATATGTTAAATTTTCTGTTTTCGTGACTACAACTCTAATGTATAAGATATTTTTTTCGATGAAATATTTCTAAATAGATTCAAATTATCCACTAAATCCTGTTCATATTATATATATAAATGTATGTATATATATATATATATATATATATATATATATATATATATATATATATTTATAAAACATGTGTTTGATTGAGCCATGACAATGGCTTCAGGTTTTTTTAGAGTAACTGAATTCACATCAAGTGCTTCATGCCAACAGTAACACAAAAAGTAGTTGTTAAAAATCACATACTTTTCCAAGATGTAATTTGTTACAAGTTTAATTGGAAATACGCCTGAAGTAACCTTCAAATTTACAGATCATGAAATACTTTTAAATGGAAATTGTTTAACCGTCTATTATTTTAAGTATAAAATTGTTTAGATTATTTAAAATAGCGTTTATTAAACTATATGTTGTATTTCATTGTTATTTATACCTATTAGATGAATTAAAATATTTTTAAAGGAATAATAATGATGAGTACATACTTGGCATTTATGTGGCACGCTAGCATAAAAACCGTCATGTAAACCATCGCATTTGAAATCCATCTCTTCAGGCGGTGGTACTGTAGCATAAAATGGATATTCAGTTAAGTTATATCCATTGAGTTCGCGTGGAAGATTTGGATCTAGAACATAATCTTTCTGCGGGATTCCAGTATACGGTGATTTTGTAACGGTTGCATTTTGATTTTCGGCATCTGGCGAATTCTATAAAAAATACAATTTTAAAATAAATTAAAAAATAGAAAAATGATATAAGAATATTTAAAAATAAATATTTTATAGATGAATTGTTAATAGTACAAAGTTGTTAAAATTAAATAAAAATAATATGGAAACATATTATCTGTTTATAAAAGAATCGTACATCAAATCGATTTTGTCAACGTACAGTCCATAAATTTTCAATACAGACAATTTGCGCACGAAGGTCAATGTTTCCAGGCAAACGAACAAAAACAACATTCCAATTTCGTTCCTGAAACCTGTTTTTATGTGAATGTACTTTGTGTATTGTTTTCAGAATTATTCGTGATTGGAGGAATTTCAACAAACAGAAACGAGTAAAAAGTTTTATTTCAATCCAGATGACCAGCCGAACGAATGTCATTGAACTGAGTCTTAAAAACATTTTATATTGACAATTTTATTGATATTTGTTAAAAACAAGCTTTGTTAAAATTATTGGTTTTTATTTTTCAAAAACTGCTAATTAAAATTACTCAAAAAAGATATGTAGTTTCAAATAGCTCCGTTATTACTAATATGTATATAATAATTATTAATTATTTACATTTTATTAAAAATAAAATTTCAACTGAATAGAATATAAATATAAGTAATGAAAACATTAATTTATAATTTTTGAATACACTTTTAAATCGTGAACATATTATCCTCAAAATTAATCATAAATTATTTTTTATAAAATCAGAATTCATATGAGAGAACGTGGATAACAGAAATGAAAGGAAATAGCAAATAAATAAGAGAATTTAAGCTAAATAAAGAACTGAAGTATGTCAAATATGTTTTAAAATGATGCGAAAACTTAAAAGATGAAAATATAAAAAAAGATTGAATTAGAAAAATACAACTTTTAAATAACTTGAAAATTTTAAAAAGAAACCATTAGAATTTAAAAAATATGCTATAGTTTCAAAAGTGAAAACACAAAAAAAATAACTACTAATGAAATGGATGATGTAATTTTTTTCTTTTCATTTTTATTATTTTTTAAATCTAAAATGCGAGTATTAAATAAAATAATTATTTAAAACAATAATTGATAATTTTTCTTTATGATCCTATTTACACATTTTCATAGTGACTTTCGTTCTTTTGGATCACTTGATTTTCTGTTTTCGAAGTAGAAAACAAAAATTCAAGTTATTCAGAAATGTGAAGACCACCAGGACTAATTATATAAATCTTATTTTCTTTTAGAAAATTAACATTCTCAATATATCAAATTATTTAGTTTTTACACTCAATATTTTATAGGTTTTATATCGTTATGTTTATTTGATTATTTTTTAAAATTGATGTTATATTTTTGCATTTTATCATAATTTTTTTGAATTTTAATTATCTATAAAAACATATCTCATTTTATTATATTGTGAATCATCCTAATTCAAACAAATCGTTGTAGAAAAAAAGATGAATATGTTAGAAGCATTATATAACTTTTTAAAAGATGTTTAGCAATGATTAATTCCTGTAATAATTTATTATAAAAGATTCTCATTTAATAATAAAACAGATATTCAATTTAATCAATTCATCAAATTGATTTAACTATAATCTTTAATTTTTTTTCGATATTGGAAATATATAAAAAAGTTTACATTAAAATTATACAATAAAACTTGTCTAGTATTACATTGAAAAAACATCTTTGCAAACAAGATTAATGCCAAAAAGTCAATACGTTGATCAACTCTTAAATCAAAGACATATTATTGAATCAGTTTCTTATAGACATTCATGTAATACTCACTTCATCTGTTGCCGGTGCTTCGGTTGTGGTTGTTGTTGTTGTTGTAGTTGTTGTTGTTTTTCCAAATATTAAGGAAGTTGCTCTCAAAGAATTCGTTTCTTTTATTGAACACAGCCATAGCACACCTATTACAGAAATAAAAATACGAATGTATTATGTAAAAGTATTATAAGAAAGTGGGTAAACTTCAAAAGTGTAAATACACATACACACATACATATATACATATATATATATATATATATATAGTTGCATAAACTTTAATTTAATTATAAACTATGTTTGTAGTGTCAGTGAAATAGTGTCAAATATAGTTTGGCTACTTTTGCATATGTTATAGGTATGTATGTGTGTGTATATAAATCTCAATATATATATATATATATATATATATATATATATATATATATATATATAACTATTGTACATACATATATTAGAATGTCATTGATTAAATAGTAAGAGATAAATACTTTTTATTTTTTATTGAACTTATGAAAAAGAAATGTTAAAATTCTATACTGCACTTTGCTTACGTTATTAATTAGCATTATTTTGAGATATATCTGACGTCAGATACTATTAAGTAATTTTAATAACAGTATTTAAGTTGAAAAAAAGTACGTAGTTAAAGCAAGTACTTATGAGAATAAACTTTGTTTCAAAATCGTTCTAAATAAATTGTTTAGAGTGTTTTAATTTTGATTAGATAGTAAAAAGTTAAAATGTTGTTACAAATTTGCTTACAAAAGTTCAAAGAAAATTCTTACACTTTAGTTCATATATTAAAATGATTTGAGAAATATGTAATATTTTATTCATATTTTAGAATAATGTTTTAGTAAAAAAAACTTTCATATTTCGTTAAATATTTTATAGATAAGTTAAAAATTATATTTTCGTCGTAAAATTAGACTATTCGATGTATAAATTGGATTTTTTTGCGACTTGTTATTTATACAAAATGTCACAGTTATTTAGAACAATCAAATTTAAATAATCATGATTTTTCTTCAAAACTTCTATACTATGAATAGTAATATTTTTTGGGTCAAAAATCTAAAGTTTTTTTTCTATAAATCGATCATATATATCAACAATAATTTAATTCTATCAAAAAGTGATTCTGGAATATGAAGAGATATTTTTATTATCAATATCCATATTTTTAAAAAATCGATTTTTTCAATATCTGAAATTCCAAATTTTATTTTTTTATAATTTTTAACAGTGCTTACTTATTAACCCTTTGAGTGTCAGTGGAAATTTTTATACATTTACAAAAAATGATAGACAATTTTGAACAAAAATGCATCGTTACAGAAAAAAAAAATAAATTTAGGTCAGTATTTTCAAAAATCCTAATTTCGTCCATAAATAAAACAATCTTGTATCAAAAATATTTTTTATAGTTATGATTTTTTATTACTAACGTATCAAAATACATAACTGTCTATAATAAAATATAATTTTTCAATAATTTTTGGTTCAAAAACTAAAATTTAAAACCATGAACTTATTCAATCAAAATAATAAATTATTTATATCAAATGTATACAATTTATATAAAAAGATAAATTATCTACTACTATGTATGCATTTTCTAATTAAAAATCAATTTTTAGGAATTATATTTTCTACCACAATTTAGCAATAAAAAATTATTAACATTGTTCCTAAATTGGCTTTTATTTTTCTATAAAAATCACTGTCTATGATAAACTGAATGTTCTGTTTCATTTTATTATTTTACCCATTATTGTACACCCACACCCATATATATATATATATATATATATATATATATATATATATATATATATATTTATATATAAAGATTTTTCAGAAAACCTTGAAATTAATAAGGACCATAAATAAAAATTGTTAATTAGAAAAGAATAATTAATAATCAAATTTTGTTTATTATATATATATATATGTATATATATACAATAATATATCTATAAAACAAAGAATTTATAGAATATGGCGTTAATATAAAACTACCTAGAGGCAAATCATTTTATATTCTATTATAAAGATGCGTTCGACCTTTAAATAAATGTTAAATTAACATATATAGCTGGCACTTATTGCGATTTGTAACTTATATATAAAATGAATGCATTTTATAAACCTGTTGAAAAATGTATTTTTAAATATGATTAACACAGATGATGGCTCAAGGATATATAACACCATTTACCACTGAAACACATACTTTTTTTATAAATATGGTCTTATCATTTACATTAAAAGAAGATTCTCATTTCTAGGTCTATTTGCAAGCTTGTACATGATTTAGAAATAATTTTTTTGTATAACATCTAATTTATGTGGCATGTACTTACATATATACATACATACATATATATATATATATAATATTTCATATTAAAAAAATATATAACTCCTTATTTTCAGATAAATGACTAACAACCAAACTAAGAAAGTGGACAATGAACTGTAAACGATTTTATTTTTAATAAAAAGGAAATATTTGAAAATGTCTCTTAGTTAATACACTAACTATAAGTTAATTAATAAATATAATAAAATTCATATATAATTAAACAATTATAAATAAAGATATATTCCGCATTCTTATTTATAGGAAATTGAAATTTTACCAATTACATTAAACGTTCCCATATTTAAATATTGTAAAGCATTCATGTACATAATTAAATGAATCTCAAAATAACTTAAAAGATCGTTCCACATAAAAAGGAAGTAACGATTAAGAAATCGAGTTAATCAACTCGGTTCGGTGATGAGCACATATTTTAATTAAACTGACATAAAAAAATAATAATTCTTCAAAATAATATTTTTTTTAATTAATTTAAAATTATCATAGATTAATATGTAGTAAATTAAGAGATTAATATCCAATCATTTTAATTAATTAATATATAGTTACTATTTATTTCTTCAGTCCAGTGAATGTTAGAAAATTATCGGAAATAAATAAATAAATATATTATGTAATACGTTATTAATTTTTAAATATTTATACAGGTGTTTTTTTAATACACGAAAGGTGTTTTTGAAAAGTTTGACAGTTTATATAATTAATGTGTTAGATAGATAGATATTTATTTTTTCTTATTTGGCCAGAGATGTGTATTACATAGTTTAATGTGTATTCTTTTCAATTTTATTTTATTTTAAATATACAGTAAGAACTTAACTGTAAAAATAGTTTAATATATTATTTATGAAATATTTAATTATGATTATAAATTACTCAAATAAATAAAAAATAAATAAAAATTTGAAGAATCAAAATTTATAGCACAAAAAAAATAAAATGATTTATTCATAAAAAATGTTAAAAATATATAAGATCTGATATTATTCAGGATTTGTTTTAAAATTAATAAAATATGATCCATTAAGCACTAAATGTTTATTTTTTAGACCGATTTTTTTTTTAAATATTTTATAAATATCATATAAGTTCGTAATTACTGAATATCTGATATGTAAATTATATACTAAAATGTATAATCAACTATTCTAGCATAAAAGAAAAATGTGAGGAAAAGATACTTCAAATTTTAGAAAATCAATGATTAATAAATATTTTGATTTTTAAAAGAACAATACATATATATTATCAATGAAATATTTTTTTGATTTTGATTTTAAATAAATCATGAATATATTTTTCAATAATCTGCTACAAAAAATATTTAAATACAAAACTATAAATTTCATAAAAAAAAATGAAAAATCAATATGTGTTAAGCTTTAAGATACCAAAAACCCATAAAATGTTAAATAAAATATTATGATCAAAATGATTTATGATTAAAATTTTAATGATCCCCATTTCTCAATTATAAATTAAAATTTATGAAGTTAAAATCATTTATAAATAAATACTTTTATGAATTTTAATATATAATACTTTTTGGGAAAAATATATAGACTATAATAACTGTTTATAAATTTATAAGATTTGTATTTTAAAATTCAGTTATATATAACTGTAATTCTACTTTTTTACAATTTTTATGACCTCTTGTAGGATGCTTGAAAGTCCCAAGAAGGATTTTAGCAACGTATTTTTATATAATTAAGTAGTAATTTTTTTGGAATATTTTTATTATTTGATTTCTGCTTTTAAAATTGAGAAATATATTTGAAATATCAAATTTTTCTTTATTGATAAATATCATTGTTGATTTTATCAAAATAATTTACATATTTCATACATAAAAATATTTATTTATTCCACCAATCCTGTTTGTTAGTGTACATTTAAACATTTAATTAACTGTTGAAAATAGCTAAATATACTAATTATATTCAAAAGAAAAGTAAAATAACGGAATATATAAATATTATTTAAATATTTGATCATAAATCTGCACTTAATATTTGTTAATTTGCGAAATACACCTAGCGAAAATATAAAAATACAGTTACACTAATTATAGTCTGCTAATATTCATCTTTTTTCAAACTAAAATATTATTGACCTGTTAATAAACTGAAACTGTTGAAAGTGACTTTTTTATAGTTTTTGTAAGAACCGATTAGTATGTACCAACCTCTACCACTTAGAAAAATGATTATTTCTAGTACACAATCATACTTTCAAATCTGTTGATAATGAATATGATAGATTGTCAATGGACTAAAAAGTAAACAAAAAAGTTAGTCACGATACACGAGCAAAATGGTTTTTAAGATATTGATAATAATGTTTCTAAATGAGAAATGATATTATTATAGTTTTTTAAAAATGCATAATTACAGACTTGGATATTTTTATCGAAATGATGTTAATAATTTGTCTTTAAACGTGACTTTATGAAAGAAAATGTTTATTTTTGAAATATATATTCTTTTACTTATTATATTTTCTCACCGTTTTTATCGTTATAATTATTTTTAATCTGAAAAATGACAGAAAAAATGAATTTAAGGCTTAAATAATCCGAAATGTAATATTGCTATGATAGTAGAAATTTTACACTAAATAACTAAAAAATTCATTGTCAGAAGCGAAAATTAAAATGTAATTAAGGGTCAATTTAAAAGGATTTTCAGAAAAATTATAGTTTTTGTATATTTGTCATTTTTATATCAATTGTTCTAAGAATCAGTGGTATGTATTTTTAAAATAATTTTCTATAGATGACGAGTTATATAAAAAATATGCCAATAGAAAATGTTCTATTAAAATTATATGAAAAAGGATATTTTTACATTTTAAAACACTAAATAATATTTTCATTGAACTTCTATTTAATTAATATTCTAAAATGAATTGAAAAAAGTTAATAATATTTTTTACAATAAAATACACTCCACATTTTCATACACAAAAAAAAAACAATGAAAATGACTTACCTATGATGACTAGAAATTGTAGTTTAGGTCGTTTCATTTCTGTAAAAAAAAGAATATATTTATTAGAATTTTAGAAAAATGTATGCAATTAAAATTTTAAACAAATAAAAAATTGTTCTACTATTTTCTATACATTTCTACAATTTCTATGTAGAAATTTTGAATATGATTAAAACCTATAAGTATTAAAATTACAACTTTGTCTAAATATTATGTTTTGGTGTGCGTTTGTATGTGCGAGGCAAAGAAATTTAATAAAAAAACAGGACCTAGTGGAGGAGAAAATATTTAAAGAAAAACATTTTAAAATAAATTAATAAATAGTGGTTATTGATTATCATTGTTTAAATGACTTTTGAGACTGATAAAAAATCATATAAAATATTATGTATCTTCAAAATACATAGTTGATAAGAGAAAACGTAGGAGAAAAATATTATTTACGTATAATTAAAATATTCTTTGTTCATTTCATAAACTTTATCAATGCTTAACCATGTATAAATATTAAAGAATAAAATTTACCATTATTTTTTTTCTCAATAAGCATACATTCAAGTATACAAATCAAATGAACAATTCAAAATAGTATTTTAATATACAATAGTCTTGAGAACCATTTTCTCATCCAGGATCACATGTATTGATACACAATTGGCTTATGTATTTATATATAACGTGTACTCATTTCAATTATCTTCTGACAAAAAACACACACATATGAAATAAAAGTTTAACGTCCGTAATACACTTAAAAATTCCCAAAAAATATTAAAATATTTGAAATATTTGTATATATATATATGTATATGCATGTATATATATATATATGGATTTTATATAGAAATTTATTAGTATTGTCCACATATTAACATAAATATTTATAAAATAACCCAATGTACTGATATTGCAACATGAAGTTGCAATAAAACTATAGAATTATGAACCGTAAATAATTAATATAATTTCTAGCTAATAAATTCCAATAGAATGAATATATATATATATATATATATATATATATATATATATAATAATCATACACGTAGTTTCCCATAATAATCATACCTTACTTTTATTTCTTGTATATTTTTTTTCTAGCAGAAATTTGAATAAATATTGAGAAGTTACAGCACTATTTTGATTTCAAATATAAATACACTATATTTAAAAATATGAATGCATTTTTAATTGTTGAAAATATAATAATTAAATTTTACTGACCTTCTGTAACATACATATTAGTAGTTTTAAAAACGCTATCACGTCTGTTCCCATTTGGAACAAGAATATATCAGTACAAGAATAGCCTGAAGGACGTAAAATGTTCATAAATGTAACACATATGCTGTTTGAAATTATTCAAGTGGATTGAAGTGATAGTGATTTTAAGTTAATACACAATAATTTTCAACAATCTTACAATTAGATTGTTTTTTTAAAAAAAAATAAAAATTTATACATTTTTTTATCAAATAGGAAAATAAGCACTTTGTAAACTAACTGAAGTTTGAAAAAACAATGTTACTATTTTGATTTTAATACATTCCGACAGAATAATAATTACTGAAATGTTTGAAGCTGATACGATGAAGATATTTTCTAAAAAGTTCTCAAACGGAACCAGACATTTCACTCGATCGTCAAGATACAGAATTAGAAAAATGGGTATAATTTGTTCACAGTCGAATTAGGAAAGTAACAGTATATTCAATGTAAAATAACTAGGTGATGGTATATTCACATTAAATATAAAAGACTGGATTTGTCTTCTCGTTTATCGTTCCATTGTGAAATTAACATAAATCAGATTTCATTCAATCATACATTTTCTTAAACAGATTAACTTTCGTTTCTGTAGATACATACGTTCAAGGTTAAACGATGTACTTGCATCCTTTCACTTTTTGAGGATGCAACTGAGTATAAATACCAATAAATATATCACAATAAGTATTGTATACAAGAGAAGAAATAAACGGTATAGTTATTACCACACATAATGCAAATATGCTAATTATTTCTACAAATGGTAAACTGAGATGATGCATTGTTTAATTCTGAAATTAGATAGTTTAATGTAAATGCTGTAAAAGATGAGTAATTAAATGGACGATGAACTTATTAAATTACATGAACTTAGTTATTTAATATACAGTAACTAATTAACGACTTTTCACTGCAAAATATACATGTTCTGCAGAAATACATAACTATAAAACTGTAAAAAATTTTTTCAAATTAATATAAGTAAAATTTTGCTACTTCAATATACAAACTCGTGTAAAATCATCGTACTTCATTGATTTTATTTTTTTATAATTATTGAAAACACTGTTTTCGTTTAGATAATTAATAAGAAATACGAATTATATAATACGTACAAAACAAACACTCTGAAAGACAAAAGAGTAGATAAAACAAAATTAGTCAAAAATAAAATCCCTTAATTTAAGAAAAATCAATTATATACCAAAAACAAATTGAAATTTCAATTTAAATTCAATAAATGCTTTGTTCACTCACACATTCCATTTTTCTGATCAAAAATAATCAATAAATGATTATTGATTTTAATTATTGTTTATGTTTATCATTGCTAAAGTATAGAAAAAATTAATTTACTTTTCAATTTTAACTCAAGTTAATTATTTGTATATGCAGAGTATTTTTTTAACATTTAAAAAAATAATGTTCAGATCTTTTTAGTAAATTAGGGAACAAATACTTCCATTCGAATCATAATTACATTAAATTGCTAAACTTTTCATAGTTATCAACTAATATTCATCTTTAACATATCATGCATTTTTTCATGTTTTTATATTAACAATTACTTATTCTCTTTCTTGTTAATTTTTTGTTCTTTTAAATAGAGTTGTATTTAGCTATATATATATATATATATAAATATATATATATATATATATATATATATATATATATGTATATATATAGTTTTAATTATAAATTGAATAAAAATAGTAATTTTTTTTAATGAAAAATAATCATTTAAAGCATCCTTACTCAATAAAAATAATATCCAAACAGGTTAAGGACGAAAAACATTTGCAAAATAAAATAGACTTTTTGTTTACAATAGCACGAACTCAAATCGTGCAATTTTTTTGATGATATTCAAACTTTTTCAAGTAAGAAATTACATCAATTTATTTTTCAAACAATATTATATCTTCATGACTTTAATAAAACAATGATGCATGAACCACGATTTGACATTTGTTTATTTTCTTACTAAACAAAAGATCCATTTTATTTGTTACTAAAAATAGATATAAGAATTACTGTAAATTATAGTTCAGTATGTAAACAATTAAAATAAATAATCATGCTAATCGTTTTTATTTTGATTTTGTTAAAGGCGGAATTTTAAAAGAAACATACAAGATGTGAATATTTAAAAAAGTAATTACCTTTGATATTTCTTACATGAAACAGTTTAAATATACAAAATATTTATAAAATATTTTCTTTCTAAATTCTTAAAACGTTTTCGAATATCAAATGAATAATGTTTCATATTCCAAATGCTACAATAATTAATAGATATTTCAAACCATCACCGATAAATTAGAATGAAACAATTAAATAGTTTTATAAATTGTTTAATAAAAACAATAAATTATATTATTTAATATCTGATTAAACTTAAAAAAAAGTTGATTTCTTTTTATATCAGGATTTGAAAATTAACTCTTGTAATTTTTACTAAATGCAAATTGTATTTTAAAAAAATACTTTTTTATTAATATATATATATATATATAGATATATATATATATATATATATATATATATATATATATATATTAATCAATTAAATATGTACGATCAATATCAGTTCAATAAAATAGAAACTATGTAACACAGTCATGCTCATTAGAGGCAACGAATATTTTCGAATAATAATTTTCATATATATTTGGACTGTTATATTGCAGAACCGTTACATAAATCGATAATTAGTGACGCAAGTGCTGTTATTGTGTTCAGGAAGACTTTCTTCAATACATTTGTGTTTATCGATACCATAAGAAATAATTAGGGCTGATTAATATGCTTGCCTTGTACTTTTGAATTCCGTTATTTCTTCATTGTGTCTTAGGTTGTAATATAAATCAATAATCATTAAAAATTGTTTTGCAATCATCATAAATGTATATTTTTAATACTTATAAGAATATACTATTTTACTAATTATCGTTCAAACTTTCAGTGTAAATTACTGAGTACTTGTTTAATTTATATACAAATCTGCTATACAACAAATCGTTTCAGTGACTTAACACCGGAAATATTGATGATTAATTAAAAAATCTACGTTTGAAAATTGATTCTAGATTGTTCATTGTATAAAACATTTTTTAATAAGTGATTAATAAGTTATATAAATAATTAATTAATCATATTCTTCTCTCCAAAAAATATATACAATTGTAAAAGAATATTTTAAATAATATTTCAAAAATTTGATAATTATATTTATGACCGAATTTGAATTTGAAATTTCTATCTAAAATAATCGTTTCTACATACTAAATTTAATAATTTTAACACTTATTACATAAACTTGACAATATTTCTAAATAACATAGATAAAATTCAGTAAATTACAAAATTAAATAATTTATGGAAATGATATAATTGGAATTAGAATATTTTATAAATAATTAATTTTTTAACTATATATATATATATATACATGTATTATTTAATTTATTATAATATATTTATTAATTAATATCACGTATTAAATAATTTTATACTTTTTTCACGTTCAACTAACTTAATGAATATTTAAAAAATATTTTATAGCTGAATTAATTCTTCACGCTATTTTATTTTTTATTCAGTGGTATTCGTTCTAGAATCGCATTAATACCACTGTTTTTTAAAAAAATTCGATTTACAGTGTAATATTTAATATATTTCACAAATCAGTATATTTTTTTCTCAATTTTAACCTGAATTTTAGTTAATTAGCGTTATTAAATTTTATCCGCTTTCAGATTTTATTCAATACATTGTTCCTTATCGCAAACAGTATTTTTAATTTAAAATTTAAAATTTATTATTTTTTTATTCCTACATTGCATTTTTTGAGTATTAAACTTTGAAACATGAGAAAACACATATTTTTAGAAATTAAAATTGAAATAAATAAAATAAAAGTATTTTTTTATTATATTATTTTATTTTATAACTAATTACACAGAAAAAATTAAATATAAATTAATAATATTTATTCCTGACCTTTTTTTATTATGTTCTATGAGAGTATTATTTAAGTTTAATTATGTAAAATTGGTAATTGTAATTTAAATATTATCAAAGAAACCTAATACTGGAAAAAACATTTCACAATAACATCTCGTTAGAATAAATCATTTCTAATTTACAATTTTATAACAGTCGATGAGATTCGTTTGTGAATTAAAAATTTGAATTAGAATAAATTTTAGATGTCAGATAAAAAATGCATTTGTCTTCAGCAAGAAAGATTGGATTAAAAAAGTATTAAAAATACTAATAAACACAATTATATAGATGTCAATTCTGGTGTCAATATTTTAACTTAATTATTTTTCTATTTTATTCATTTCTCTGATAATGTAGCAAAAGTACTCATTTTACTTTTGAAAAAAAATATGTTCTTAATTAAAATTTACAAAGAAGTAAACAAAACAATATTATTCTCTTTTCATTTTGCATTTTATTACCTGAAGTACTTGATAATGATTATTCGAAGAGAAGATTAGAATAGATATAAATATTTTTATTATATATATATATATATATATATATATATATATATATATATTCGTATACAGAAAGATAGATAGTTTTGTCATACTGATGTGTAAAAAAGCATCAGATAAGTAAATAGGTCAAGTACAATAATTGAAATTCTCATCAAAGGACAAAATAAACAAAAGTGACATTTATATGACTTTATCAACAAGAAAAAACATTACTCAATTCTTTACTCGAAAATGTTTCTTTTACAATACCTGTCTACTATAAATAATTTATTACACATACTACCAAGACTGCTAAGTATGTTAAACGTATAAAAATCAAAAAGCAACCTTTCTAATACAATTGCACTTGTTAGTGATCTAAATAAATAGAATAAAAATACGAAAATAAAACGAATTCTTGTATCAAAATGTTGAAATATAGTGTGTAATGTGTGAATTGAAAATAATGCTTCAGGCTTACGTTGACAAATCCTAGTAGTACGTGCAAGAACTGTGCGAAAGGCATGCCTACCACTTCTGTCGACTCTATTGACCGGTGTCACGTGCCGAATGTATTTATCGTTTACGTTTTTAGACTACTTATATACTGACCAATATATATATATATATATATATATATATATATATATATATATATATATATATCACTTATACAATATTTCTATATTCGATCGAAAATGGAAAGTATTATCGTTACACAACAACGAGTACACAAAACGGTACCTGATACAGTTCAATTGTCGGATATATACGTTTTTCTAGTGTCCGTACTTGTAACGCCGACACACATACACACACATGTGTGTATGTGTATTTCCACAGATTATCTCAAGAAATGTTTTACAAAACTGGTCGACGCCAAGTTATTGGCACTATACTTTATTGGCCAATATGTAATGATTTTTAATCCAACCTTGTAGTTGTATTAAAAACCATGATTTAGAAAACGAATACGTATTGTAAAAAATATTAATGAGCATTATTCTTGAAATGTTCCACAGTAACTTTAAAAAAATGTATTTATACGAATAATGAAATATACGAATGTAACACAATTCTCAAGAAAGGTCAGTTTTTGGCAATGTAACTGAAATAAGTTCGTGTGATTTATCTCAAGTGTTTAAAAATATGGTTTTAGATACTGTATTAAAAGGAAATGTGTTATTTTTTAATGCAGAAGCAACTTTTTATATTTTATTAAAAACGTTTCCAAATATTAAAAATATTTTTTATAAAAAGAATGTTAATAAAAATATAGCAACATAATAAATATGTGAAATTTTTAATGAATTCTTGTGATTAAATTTCATAGGAATTCAAGCAAAAATTATTAGAATAAATAATCTCATACACAGATCAATAGTTTCTTTATTTTATTTCTAGTTATGAAAATAAGTAGGTTTGAAAATGTATTTTTAATTAAGATCTTATTGTTTCAATTTATAAAACTACAGATTGAAAAAAATATTTGAAACGGATTTTTAAAAATGATAGATTAGAAAAAAATGTATAATAATCTAATAAAAATACATAAAAGATTTTTCAAGTTATAAAAAATTGTAGCAATACCACATTAAAACTGCATGAAATTTGAGTAAAATGGAAAATGTTTATTTCTTTTCTTCTCCAGTTCTTTGCGGATTTATAAATTTAGAGCGAAAAGTGATACAGAAAACAATATTCAAAATTACTAAATGCAACTCAACTTCAAATTCAAAACACACATTTTAAAAAATAAAATGTATTCATTTTCCATATCACCAAAGAATTAAACAAAACAGAAAAATAATTATAAATAATTGTGTTAAAATAATGAATACTCTTTATTACGAGCGTAAGGTATATTATTTTTCTGTTAAATAAAATTGGATATAATAAAAAAAAAACATTATTAGAAATACTTCCCACAATTAGATTCATTTTAATATTAGAACCTAAAATTATGAAAATAGTCATATTTTTAAAAATCGTAACAAGAAGTTTCAAAAAGCATATAAATAAATTTAATTATTATTTAATATAAAAACCAGAAATAGATTGTAACTTTCATTTTAATGAAATTATTTTCTTAAATAAGGATTGCTTTAAGATTTGTCTCTAATTTATTTTTATTAAAAAAAAACCGTCTGCCAAAAATCATTATTCAAAATTCAGTACATCACTTATTTATTATTCTTTAATTCATTTGTGTGATTAATAATTTATATTTTTTAAGCGATAATTCGATTTAAAATTTCAATTTAAAATTTTTCTTTTATATATATATATATATATATATATATATATATATATATATATATACTAACAAAAATAATAAGAGTTAATTTGAATCGAGTTATTGTTTTCAAACTTGATCTTCAATCAAAACGTGCGAATAATCGCGACAGATTTTTTTAATGATAAAAGATAAACTAGTTCTGTTTGTACATCATTTAAAACATTGAATGTCTGATGAGCAGCAAACGAAACCAGTTCCTTTCTTTATGCGTACCAGCACGCTGTGAAAACGAGCCCAAGGTGAATCTGACACATATGGGTATTCGATGGAAAAATAGCTTTTGTTTATTCAAAGAATGCAGAAGAAGCTAAGTAGAAATCGTTACAAATCAAATAAATCATTTTGATCTTGTGTACATTCGATGAGTTTCAAAACACTTTTCCGATACTATACTGAAAGTCATTTCGAAATAGCAATTATATAAAAAAAGAGTGGATATATTACATATTTATATACGTGAATGAATAGTGCATATAGTCAATTCGCCGACTTTCAGTTTGAAATTAATGTATTTTTAAGTGAAATTTATATTCAGCTGATTTAAATGAGTTAAGATTGAGAAATCAATTAGAATCGAATAAAAACAATTATTACATTCCGTAACATTTTCTTAATATATATATATATATATATATATATATATATATATATATATATATATATATATGTATGTATATATAAAGAGATAGACTTATGTGGAGTTTTGCATGTAATTAAAACTGAACAAGTTGTAGTTTTTTGACAGTAGTAATTCAATTGAGATAAGAGTAAGGTATAATTTAAATGCACTTTCTTTACTAAAAGAGATTTATTAATATAATAAAAATATATTATCCCGTGCATATTTAGATACATAAATTATTTGAACTTAAATTAAGTCGCACTTAAATTTCATTTACTGAATAGATGTAGATTTTCATGATTGGTCTTTCTCTTAATTTTTAACTTAAACATAGACCTATAAAACAATAAATAAATATCTATCTTTAGTTTGATTTTTATACCAAAAATTTACTATCTCAATCAAAAATGTAGATATAATTTCAAATTATGTTCTCGGTACATGAAATCCTATTTATTAAACTTATTCATTTATATTTTCCATTGTCCGGTCGTTTATTTTATATTGTTTTTAACTTAAAAGTTTTGGACATATGAAACTTTTTAATTAAGTTTAATTTAGACTGTAAGATCCAACCTGTATGTAGAAATTTTTGTGGTACAACTGTTTCACTGACAAATTCTGATATATTTTATGGCCAACATCATACCTACAATAATTTTAATAGACAGACTTCAACGACACAATCATTGTATAACAAAAAATTCTACTTGTAAATTTGGACCAAAACTATAATCAATCAAATGTGGACAACAAAATCGTTGTACAAAAAAATCGGGTGCTAATGACCTTTGTTGTCGACACGCCGTTAAGCCCCAAGTAATCAACCAATCTATTATAACAAAATTTTATTTATGACTGTTATATGTGAATTTTAGAAGCTACGATCTCATTTTTATGATTTCTAGGATTCACAAAGAACAACCACGAACAATTGATACTTAAGAAAATATGAAGAATAATTTATTAAACCAGTACGAAATAATTTTACCTAAATATGACCTAAGAAATAAAACTAGTATTATAATACAATCAAAAATATATCAATACAAAGAAAAAAAATTATTAAGATTATAAATATTGAAACTGAAATATTTAACATGAAAAATCTTTAAAACACAACGACATTGTATTCTTATATTCAATTCTTTATAAGAAAATGAAGAATACATACATACATATATATATATATATATATATATATATATATATACATTACACAAATTTATATCACGGTAATATAACTTCCATGTAAATCTGACTTCTTCAAATAATCAATTAAGACACTGAAAGCTGTTTGAAAATGTAATTTCTTTAATCATATATTCAATGCAGTTATTGCTTTCATGTTTGATAAATATCAATAAACTTTCCATTGCAATTACATAATTTGGTTTTAAAATTAATTTACGCCAACTAATCTATGTAGCATGAATGTGTTGTAAAACTGAAATTAATTTACAGTCCAGTAGTCTGAATTAAATTTACTGAATATTAATGAAAAATAATTGACTGAAGCTGATTTTCAATTTTATAAAATTCAAATCTAGTTCAATTAATACTTTTTACTTTTATTTTTTGCAGAAAAAAATAAGTTCGGATAATTAAATCTAATGGAATAAAATTTTAATAGAATGTATTGAAATAGTTAATATTATAATAATATTAATTCAACTGAAACTAAATAACAATATGTTTCGTTCTTGAGTATCTGATATTACAGATAGAGTAACCACTCAAATGCCTTTCTAAATTGTAATTTATCATTTTATCTGATTTATGAATTAATATGTAGTGGGAAACTGGAGTACAAAATACATGTTCTTAAAAGTGTTATATGGAATACCAATTAAGAATTTTTAATTATCAGTTCATATACATAAACATTATTGGTATTTGAAATAAAAACTTTCTTATATTCAAAAATGTGCTCAATGAACCATTCAAAAATTCGAAGATTTTTTTCTCATTTTTAATTACTATAGAATGCAAATTATTAGCCTAGTTATAAAAAAAATTAGTATCTTTCATTGTATTTATATGTAAATTTTAACATTGAACATTTTATGTAAATTATATTTAAAAACAACAATTATGAGTACATACAATTACTCGTATCGCTTTATTATAGTTCATTTCTATTTTAACCTTTACAATACTGACATGTAAATTTGATTACACGAAAGTAATCTGACATTAAACTTGAATAAAAATTTATACACAATGTTATTCTTTGTTATACCTTTTACGAGAAGTATACACATTCTAATTAAGATATGTGAGAATTTACACTCCTACTATATTGTAAAGTGTTGTACTTTATTTATTTGCATTCAATGTTTTAAAACATAGTTTATATTTAGACCTATTTATTACTAGGAGAAAACCCACAATGCCGAAGATAATTGTATGTTTCGAAACAATTATAGTTTAAATTAACCATTATATATTTTTTTTTTGAATGGAGCATCATATCTAAACAGTTTCTGAATTGAATTTTAATCGCTTAGTCATAAAACTAAATTTTCGAAAGTTAAATTAAATGAGACCAATGTATGTTACATAAACAAACAAATGAATCTATTTTTAATAGATATAAATCTTACAATTACCACAAATGAATTTTTCATTCAAGTTACAAACAATTTGTTTTCTGATTAAAATTTTTCTATTAAAAAACGTTAGTTTATATACATTTCTGTTCATATCCATTTGTGATAAAGATATTCTACAACTCATTTTAAATAATTTTTGTTAAAATTAAAACCTGGGCTGTAAAATAAATTGAAAATTAATTTTTGAAAATAGATTTGGACATAATACAAATACACTACTATTTAAAACTCTAGTTAATATCTTTGATTACTAGTATTTATCGAATATAATGAAATTGAAACTAATTTTAAATTTAATTAAGAATAAAATGTGATTAAAATATTTTTTAAAAATACAAGTTTACTTCTTTTATATTTTTAAATAATTTAGAAAATCTAATTAATAAAGTCTTCATTTTATAGCAATCACAATCATAAATATAGATTAAGGAGTGTATTTTACAATCAAAAAACTTACTAGTTAGTTTATTAAAACCAGATAACCTTTTATTAATTGATAATTTGTAAATAATTAAACGAAAAATCTGAAGAATGTTTTAACTTTTTAAAAAGTTGTATGGTAAACAATTTAAACCAGATTTCCAATTAAATTATGCTTCGAATTCTGAGTAAAATTCATTGTGATAAATAACACGTTATACCACAAATTATAAATAAATTTCTTCACTTTTTCTTAGTATTTCTTACGTGAGATAAGGTCAAGGACTAGGAAAATACAGTAATATATTTTAAGTTGCAATAAATTCCACATAAAAATATTTTATAAAAATTTTTATATAAGTTTTAAATATATCAATAGCTATACTTTTATATTTATGATTTGTAACATTTTTTCATAAAAATAAAAATTTACAAGTTCTCAATAATGACATTACAAAAAATGAAAATCAGAATTTAAGTTTCATTTGTTTTATATTTTTATTAAAAAAAATTTTGCCAACAAATAAAATCAGAATTCTGCTCGAATGATATTTCCATTAAATTTGTTGATAATTAAACCAACAGTTTAGTTTATAAATAAAACACAGGAATTAAACTTCAAAATCTTTCTTCTTGATATATATATATATATATATATATATATATATATATGTACATAAATATGTATGTGTGTTAAGAACATACAATTTCGTAACATTTTTTATACAAAGTTTAGGAAACAATTATTGTATTAATGTGGTGTTTATAGTTTATATTTATAATTGTGTTTTACGGTGCTAAATATAATAGCATCGTTAAATGAGACTTAATGAAAATGGCCGGATGTTAAAACATATATAATTTACAAGAAAACGTATGTTGGATGTTATCTTTTTTACAGCATACAATAAAACACAAAAATCAAGGACTTCCAAGTGTGTATATAGCAACGACTATAATCGTTTTAAAATGTTTATTATTTTAATTGATTTTTGTTAAAAAAAATTATTAAAAAGTCTGTTTAAAATTTTCTTGTAGATTGCAGAATAACTAATGATCAACATTCACATATATTTTGAATTTTAAAATTCCATAAAGGATTTTTTTAAAAAAGGTCTTAAACATTACATAAAATGAAAAAAATTATTATAGGAAAACAAATAATCTTAAATATGTCTATACAAATAAATAATTTAATAAAAATAATAAAAATAATTATTCATTTCTGCATTAATGAAAATATAATGAACGAATAGTTTTCTCTAAGAAATATTATGATTTGAAATAAATTTCTAAGTAAAATGTAACACGACAAAACTGATAAATCAATTACTGAAAATGAAAACGTGAAAAGAAATGTTAAATAAAGCACTCAAACTAATATTAAATAAATATTTCGATTATTTAATTAAGAAAACAGTTAGAATGAATTTCTCATTGATTTAGATTTAATCTGTTTCAGAACATATTGACATTTTACTGGACAGTAAAAGTAATTATCAACGTTCGATTTGTTTAAAGAAATTAATGACACTAAGGAGAATAAGTCAGGTTTAACAGCTGCGAAATACATGTACAACAATTATGTTCTCAATAGAAAGTGTTAACCTTAACCCTATGTTGCGTCTTTGTTAGATATGTAATTATTTATTTTTGAAATTTAGGTATCTGCACTTATATATATATATACGAGTATATATATATATATATATATATATATATATATATATATATATATATATATATATATATTAAAATTGAAAGTATATTACTTGATACGAAATTATTTTCAATTTTAATTAAAAGAGAATAATTCTATAAATAAATACACAAGTTCTGATATTCAATAATTTTTTTTATTGAAAACTACACTCAAATATAATTATTTCTTAATGTTTATGATTCCATCTATTTCATTCTTTTCTATTATGTTTATGCAATTGTTAATAGTTATTTGTTAACATTGTAATTAATTTATTTTATATTTTAAACTTAACTATCATTAGAAATTGATTTATACTTTAATGAAAATGAAGAATTTATTGCTAACGGTAATTTACAAAACAATATTGATTAAGAGTTCATTCACAGAAAAAGAATTGAGGATAGAATATAATTTATTATTATAATATAAAAAAATAATAAGTTTACATCTTTGAAATAATTTAGAATTCAAATTTATTACATTGACTGTTAAAACCTAAATTTATTTAATAAATATGAATTTTTATTATTATATTAGTGAGTTATGGTCCCAAATTTTCAAAGCAAGATGTCGTAATCTGTATATAAATGACAGGAAGCTCTTTCAAATTGAAAAGATGCATGTTTCCAACAGTAAATCTTCTAGCACTGAAGATAATCATAATGTAAACTCATACTAATTTTTAATATACATTTTTTATTTCCTTACAGTTTTATAGATTGCCATTTATATTAAATGTATTGTCTGAGAACAAAATGTTTTACCTTATAACCTACACATGGAAATTTAAATACGACCATTATATTATTTATAACTTAAGTATATCATATGTATATTAAATATATTAACAATTTCATTAATACTAATTAAAAACAATTGATTTTAATTATTAAATGATTATATACTTGAAACTAGTTCAATTCCTCTCTAATCACGTTTAAAACTATGAAAGAAGATAATAATTAATACTTTTAATATAATGTCCATGTTCTATGTTCTGACAGTCCTATTGACTATGTGCAGTTATAAAAACAAATTATGATGTATTATATACATACATACATACATACATACATACATACATATATATATATATATATATATATATATATATTTATATATATATATATATATATATATATATATATATTTGCAAGTATATGTTTGTGTTTTCTATCTGTAATAAATATACTCGACAGAATTTAGACATTTTGACATAAACAAGTTCTTATAAACTGAGTTATTATATTTGACTGGACAGGTTTTAAAATAAGAATAAAAAATATCCATAATAAGAAACAGATATATTTCAACCATGCAAAGCGTCAGAATGACATTCAATGAACAAATCAAAAAACTGAGCAGCAACTACATTAAATACCGTCATTGTTACTACAGTCTAAATTATTTAATCAACGTATTACATAACTATTAAAATACCCAGTAATTATGTATAAATAGCACCATATAGTGACTTAAACAATATATCTGTTTTTGCTTGAGGCAATTCAATATTCTGTTGTTAGTAAGATTAAGTCTTGTTGTACAAACTTTACCATTAGCTTTTATTATTAATACGTTATGCTAATGAGAATCACGTTCTTTTTTTTGTGTTAATTATCATATGTTACATAATTTCAAAGATTCGACTTTAATCTATGGACATACATTGTAATTATATCCAGTATTGTTTAAATTTAAATTTAAACGATGATTTGAATATACTTTTAATAGAAGACATTTTTTTTAATCATTGTATGCATATGTATTAAGATTATGAAACGCATGTTTTAATGCCATTGTACGATTTTAATCATTAAAAAAGTACAGATGTGATTGACATATAAATAAGGACAATGAATTAAGTAATATGTTTAACAAAAATATAATAATAAATTGTAAGACAAATATATTTAGAAAATAACTGTACAAGTAGTTTTTAAAACATATGGTTATGGTTATTTCTTAGAGTAATCTTAAAATATTAATTATTAAAAATTTCTGAATATAAAAATGGTTATTCAAAATGTTAGCAGATTATAATTTCAATTCTAACAGTAAAATGATTTTAGAATATTTAATGTTATTCTGAGGTCAATTATAAACCTTTATTCTCTAATGATCTGCATTTTATCCTTGGGTATACATGATTTCTTCCGCAGTGAGATTTAAATTCTATGAATAAATGACTTATTGATCTACGCGGATATAAATTTAATTACATTCAAAATCATTAAGAATGATTCCTTTTATACTTTAAACTAGTTTATTTTTTATTGTTACTTGATTTATCGTGTAAATAAAAAAAATATTTTTCTTCCTATAAAAATTAAGCTAACCATTTTAAATCAGTCTACGAATTTTGCTCGTTTCAAAAAAATTAAATACTTAAGTGTGTCTTATCAAATTTTTAACTTGTTTATTTTAAATGCTATTAAGATTTATAAACACTTTTTATACATTATTTGAATAAAAAATGACATGTACTCATGAAAGATAATTCAAAATAATAGCTATTCTACTAAAACGATCGTGTTTTAGACACTACCCTGATGGTCTTAGTCCTTGTGAATTACTCAAATTTTTATTTACCACATTAAATTTCAACTCTTGAGAAATCTTATGGATTTTATTGATAAAAGAGTGATTCATCAGGACTAATATCTTCAGAACAATACACAACAGGGCCTCAGTTTTAAAAATAGTCAATCATATATTCTATTAGTACCCACAGTTTTCATATACATTTTTTTACTGTGAATATGGTCTTCATCTTTCTTAATTTTTTATTGTCTATTTTACAGTTTTGATGGAAAGAAGAGTAATAATAATCAATTATAAATTAATATTGAATACATTTCTTTTTTTATAAATTGTACAAATTCAAGATATTTTAAAAAACTACTCACATTAAAGTGTTTGATAATGTAAATAAAACAATAACTGATTGATTAAAAGAGACATATTTCACAAAATATACCACGAATCAATCTGATTAAAATAATAATAAGAAAAAACAATTATTTTTTATTATTTTATAGATATGGAAATTTAAATCAGACAATTACAAAGAGTAAGCTTGAATCTATGCTTTCGTTTATATTAAATTTTGAAAAAGTGATTAGATTGAAATATTAAGAAAGTCTAATTAAATTTTAATTGTAGTTTGATGTATGTATAAAGATAATATCATGAATATAATTAGTAAAATTTGCATTTTATTTCTTTACTTTGGACTTTTATGTCATTTAAATAAGAAATGATTTTAAAAAGCATAAAAGAATTAATATACATATATATATATATATTTGTGTGTGTGTGTTTCTGAATGTTTTTGTGTATTTATAAATGTGACTACATTTGCTATGTATACAATATC
Source organism: Acanthacorydalis orientalis (assembly GCA_034766995.1). Lineage (NCBI taxonomy): Eukaryota > Metazoa > Arthropoda > Insecta > Megaloptera > Corydalidae > Acanthacorydalis > Acanthacorydalis orientalis. The sequence continues at coordinate 43,235,895 of CM068317.1, forward strand.
CGGTATTTATTCACTACGAACATCAGAAATCAATTTGATGAGAATCATTACGAAATTTAGAAAATATACTGTCAGTTTTGCTAAAACTAATACTTAAAATATGTCTTCCTTATTATATCATTGCATAATATAAAATCGTAATATTATATTGTTCGTAGGTAAAAGAAACATATAATAAACAATAGCGCCGTGTCTTTCTCACAAATTGCTTCATTTTTCCATCAAAACATAGTTCGTGTTGTTTAATCGTTCGAATCGTGTAAAAACACAACGCGGAAGTGTTTAGTAAATCATACGGAAACTACTCAAAACGTATTAATCATTTTTTTATACATACATACGAGTGACATATGCATTTTGCGACTGGTGCTTTATGTAACATTTTCACAACTAGGTTATCGGTTCAATATATCAGGTTTTTCAAACTTAGATATAACTGGCTTTTAGTTAATCATATCTTATATATATTTATATATATATTTCTAAAATTGTAAATTAGATATCCATATTACTTAATGTCTGAAAGTATATTAAATTTCTTACAATCTAATAATATAAATTAGAACACATTTTCGTTATATACACTTAGAAATATTCAAGGGAATCCTTTTTTTTTAATTTTTAGAACAAGTATTCCATAGTATATATCTATTTATTTGACAATTATTCGTTTATTTTCTTTTCAAAAATTTCTGATAAACTGAAATATTCTGGTTAATCTTTATTCATGTAAATAGATAAATGATTAATAGATTAATCATATTTAATAGATTAATCATTAGATAATAGTGTAAATAAAAGATAATATTTTTTTAAAGAAAATAGTTATAAAATTATATTTCAATCTGAATAATTTAAATGTTTTCCATTAAAGTATACTTTTTATATATTTTTATCAAGAACTGTTTTATCAGTTAAGGTATGTATTAATTTTTATTCATTCTACAATACATTAATAATTTACTTATAAAAATATAATATGTTGTTTCCCATTTCATTTCATTGTTATTTTTATTTCCCTTTTTCTATTACAAGTTCATATGTGGAGTTTTACTATCATGGTATTATATAATACTAACATTTTATGTCTATCAAAATTAAGCCAATTATCTTTATGACAACTCTTATATATTTGTTCTTTAAAGATTCAGAATTTAAAATATCTTCTATTAGTAAATATCTCATTTGTCTATGTTTCTATTGACTTATAATTAATAAAAATTCAATTAATGAAAAAGTGTCAAAAAAATAAATTCCTATTAATAGATTATATAAGATTTTGGACGAAATCCACTACATTAAAAATCATATTGTAATATAATTAAAGTTAATAAGGCAATTAATTTTTAGTACATAATTGTAACAATAAAAAATTGATGTGTTACGCTTGTAGCTTAAGTTTCTAAAAATCATAATTTGTCTTTTGAAATCTAAATTATTGACCATATATTGCGTTAAATTTTTAACGCAGATCGTTAGAAAGATACACAATGTGTTTGAAATTTTCACTATAATCACTTTGTCGGTTCTTTATGCTGCTTTGTAAACATGTAACGCTTCTTAGCTACGATATGAATAAAGATTAAGTAATTTTATATGTATTCATATTTTTTTTTCGAAAAATGTCAAACAATAGCATATAGGATTAGAAATTTATAATCTAAATGTTTACATAGATACTTTGTGAAGAGTAATGTAAACAGATTCCTGAAAATCATTTAAAACGTGATAAGTATATGCATGTAATAAGTTGTACGTAATTTGTGTATACCTATTTTATTAACGAGTCTCGACTGTCGAAGGCTGTACATTTATTCATGTGGAAGTCAAATATCAAACCACTATACATTTCACTTTCACTTTTCGACTGACAACAAGCCAGGTCACATTCAACAACGTTGTCAAACCAATGAAAACTGAATTTTGTTGTTGACAATCATTAATAATTTCGTGGAATTTAAATGTTTCACGCTTGGAGGAGTGATCTGATTACAATCATCGGAACGCGTCGATCATCACGAAACTCGTACTATTTATGCTACAAATTTAACGGTCTAATTTTTCCTTTCACGCTCAGAGATTCTATTTTCGCCGTGAAGTACACACCGATCGATATTTTCATAAGAATCTCTGTTTAATTACAGAAAGTTTTTTTTTATTCGACTTACCTTCAAATATATTTGTATAAATTCCAAAAGTTACATAAACTAATTTATTACTTATATATTAAAACAGAATATAATTTATCAAATAGAATAGATTAAACAAGATATAAACCACTAAGTCAATACAACAACAGAATCACAGCAAAAATACAGTATAGCTTTCATCACAAGGCTGTTTAAAGACAAGAACTAATTGATTTTATTTATAATACATAATATTTGTATAAAAATAATTTGTAAAAAATATTTGAATAAAAACAAAATTCGTTATTTTTTCGACCTGAAAGAAATTCTTGTTGATTAGAAAAAAATAAACGAAGCTATAGCTTTTAGCAAACAATTTTCTGAAGTATTCGTGGCTTGTGTACGCAATAAAATATGTATGCAAAATCATATATATTCCTTTTAATATTCTTGCTTAATTTCTAAAATTTGTTTATAGTTTCCATTATCTTTATTAATGCCAGTGTTTATTAGTGTGTATTTTATCTTTAGTACAGATATTTGTAATATATTTGCATATATTACAATAAGATAACATTTAAAACTTGATTTTTATATACGGCACCGTTAAGGATAGAATCAGACCACACACATTATATATATATATATATATATATATATATATATATATATATATATATATATATATGTATATATATATATATGATAAAAACTGATTTGTACTGACAATGACACATTAAAAAGAGACACTTTATTGTTATAACATTTCATTTTTATTCTCAATGACATTTTAAAGATCAAACTATAATTGAAAATATACAATTCATTTAATATCTACTGGAAGATGTAAACTGTTTATAGTTTCATCATATAAACATTTACATTATTCTTATGAAAGTACCAAGAAAAGTTATAAACGACAAATAGTTGCAATTATTTTATTTTGGAGAAATGGTACTTGACTATTTTAAATAATAATAATCAAGAATCTAAATGAAGGACTGGAATAAATATAACTGAAAGTTCTAAATAAAAACTGTTATTATTTGAAAATTTTAAAATTAAATCGGGTAGTAATCTATAGATAATATTTTATCTATATATTTTCTATATATTGGATTACCTATATATTATTAATATAGATTATATTTATATATATATATATATATATATATATATATATATATATATATATACAGTAATCTATAGAAATAGAGATCTATAGATAATATTTTAGATTCAAAAATCGAATCAAATCAAATTTGAAGAATTAAACAACTAAAAAAATAATTTACAATATATCCATGGCTACTCATCATCACATTATGCAAATAGATACTTTGAAAGAAGACGAATACCATCTTCCATAGAAATAAATTGAAACTTATGTTAATTTAGCTTCAATTTTTATGTACAATAAATTAATCAATTAATTAATTAACTAAAAAAATGAATAGAAAACTTATTTTATTTTTTACATCTATCTATCTATATATATATATATATATATATATATATATATATATATATATATATATATAATGGTTAAAAATGAGATTACTTTTTTTATTGATTCTACTACCATTTATATTGATATTTCTAAAATAGGTACACTATTATTTAAAATATCTATTCAAATGTTCAAATAATAACCAAATCAAAAATAATATAACTTTTTGTGATTCTTCTACATTGATTTCGTATGTGCAATTTGTAATATTGCTCTATTGTATGTTTGCAAAGACTCATTTTAAGGTTATATTGTTTTCTTTCCGTACACGTATTGCATAACAATGCGACCATAATTAGAACTAACATTGTTCGTCAGTCCTATTGTTTGAATTGTTTGGATAGTTCAGTCGTGTTAAGCATTCAGGAATTTCTTCGATCTTTATGATTGACTCATTGGAAATGTTCGACCGAAACAATATATTCGCAGACGATTTGAATACCAGACGAAAAGTGATATTTTGTGTGAATTTCAAGGTTCAACGTGTAAATCATTCAGGAGATTGAATACTTTTAACGTATTTTACATTCAAATATGGTTTTATTTATTTCTTTATTTTTTCAGTATTTTTCAAGTTTTTTTTTATTCGCGGAAAAATTGTTGAATTTAAATTAAATTATCATTTTGTATGTAAAGTTTTTAAATTTTATACATTCGTATAATTTGAATGAAGCCTTTCGATTTTATAAATTACTAGTATGTACATACATTTATAAATATTATAAATAAAGCATACACAAATTTCAAAATTCATTGCCATTTTTAGTATGAAATTTAAATTAAAATACAACTTATATTTATCTTGTTAACACATTGTTTTAATTATCATTTTATTCAATCATCTAATTGAATATTGTAATATTAAAAATAAAATCCAGTCCATATGAAAATATGTAAACAATTATATATCTCATTATTACAATAATTTAAATATTTTATTTTCAATAAGATGTGATTTTGTTTGAAGAAATACTGATGAAAATAACACTATTAAAATATACAATTAAAATAATTAGGATTACTGTGAAATCTTAGTCTGAACGTATATTTCCTTTTCCTATCTCCCTTAAACTTCAATCAATCAATATACATCTATCCTATTTTATCCCTTAAAGAATTCATAAACACATATGTGCAATGTTTTGAAAATTTTGACTAAGAGCGCATGCGTTATCTTGTTTATACTGTTATTCTTTTGAAACAATTGTTTTATTAAATTGTAAGTGAATTTAGAATAAGTTTTGTCCTATTTTGTGTGTTAAAAAAAAGTGATTAATTTCATAGAAATCAAACATAAAACTACATATATTTCAATAATCAATACAGTACAGTGTTTCATGTGTTTAAATATAATTAATAATAAGTTATTTTTTATAATAATATATATGTATTAAAAATATGAATAGTTTTTCGATCAATGACGGAACTAATCAGGTATTTAAATAAATATATGATAATTTGATTTTAATATCAGTCTCATAATTATCAGAACATATTTATTAAATTTAAATACGAATAAGTCTTTTTACTTGACTACAGAATAAGTTTATATGTTGCATATATATATATATATACACATAACAATGTTTTGAAAATTTTGACTAAGGGCGCATGCGTTATCTTGTTTATACTGTTATTCTTTTGAAACAATTGTTTTCTACAATTGTAAGTGAATTTAGAATAAGTTTCGTCCCATTTTTTGTGTTAAAAATGAATAATTAATTTCAAACAAATCAAATATAAAACTACAAATATTTCAATAATCAACACAGTGCAGTGTTTCATGTGTTTAAATATAATTAATAATATGTTATATTTTATAATAATACATATGCATTAAAAATATGAGTAATTTTTCGATCAATGATGGAAATAATCAGGTATTTAAATAAATATATGATAATTTGATATTAATATCAGTTTCATAATTATCAGAACATATTTATTAAATTTAAATACGAATAAGTCTTTTTATTTGACTAAAGAATAAGTTTATATGTTGTATATATATATATATATATATATATATATATATATATATATATATATATATATATATACATATAACAATGTTTTGAACATTTTGACTAAGGGCGCATGCGTTATCTTGTTTATACTGTTATTCTTTTGAAACAATTGTTTTCTACAACTGTAAGTGAATTTAGAATAAGTTTTGTCCCATTTTTTGTGTTAAAAATGAATAATTAATTTCAAGTAAATCAAATATAAAACTACAAATATTTCAATAATCAATACAGTACAGTGTTTCATGTGTTTAAATATAATTAATAATATGTTATATTTTATAATAATATATATGTATTAAAAATATGAGTAATTTTTCGATCAATGATGGAAATAATCAGGTATTTAAACAAATATATGATAATTTGATATTAATATCAGTTTCATAATTATCAGAACATATTTATTAAATTTAAATACGAATAAGTCTTTTTACTTGACTAAAGAATAAGTTTATATGTTGTATATATATATATATATATATATATATATATATATATATATATATATATATATATATATATATATATATATACATATAACAATGTTTTGAACATTTTGACTAAGGGCGCATGCGTTATCTTGTTTATACTGTTATTCTTTTGAAACAATTGTTTTCTACAATTGTAAGTGAATTTAGAATAAGTTTTGTCCCATTTTTTGTGTTAAAAATGAATAATTAATTTCAAACAAATCAAATATAAAACTACAAATATTTCAATAATCAATACAGTGCAGTGTTTCATGTGTTTAAATATAATTAATAATTTGTTATATTTTATAATAATATATATGTATTAAAAATATGAGTAATTTTTCGATCAATGATGGAAATAATCAGGTATTTAAATAAATAAATGATAATTTGATTTTAATATCAGTCTCATAATTATCAGAACATATTTATTAAATTTAAATACGAATAAGACTTTTTACTTAACTAAAGAATAAGTTTATATGTTGCATATATATATATATATATATATATATATATATATACACATATAACAATGTTTTGAACATTTTGACTAAGGGCGCATGCGTTATCTTGTTTATACTGTTATTCTTTTGAAACAATTGTTTTCTACAATTGTAAGTGAATTTAGAATTAGTTTTGTCCCATTTTTTGTGTTAAAAATGAATAATTAATTTCAAACACATCAAATATAAAACTACAAATATTTCAATAATCAATACAGTACAGTGTTTCATGTGTTTAAATATAGTCAATAATATGTTATATTTTATAATCATATATATGTGTTAAAAATATGTGTATTTTTCGATCAGTACTGGAAATAGTCAGGTATTTAAATAAATATTTGATAATTTGATTTTAATATCAGTCTCATAATTATCAGAACATATTTATTAAATTTAAATACGAATAAGACTTTTTACTTAACTAAAGAAAAAGTTTATATGTTGCATATATATACATATATGTATGTACTTTCGAATAAATACATAATCGTCGTTCTTTTTTCATAGCCTTGCAAAACAAATTCATTATTTTCTTACATTATGCTTATTTATTAGTAGAATATAAATCATTAATATTACAATATTTTTAGTATTACCTGCAATACAATATGACAGTATTTCTGTTTCACTTCAATTAATCTTTATTTTTAATTGAGTGATGAAATTATAGAGAATAAATAATAATAAAAATGTTATAAAATAATAAAAATTATGAACAACAATTTAGAAAATAACTCTTTTATTCGCATTAATGTTGTTTATACAAAGGATCTCTGTAATTATGATTTTCACGTTGAGATAATTGTATGAATTATTGACATTCCTTAATATATATATATATATATATATATATATATATATATATATATATATATATATATATATATATATATGATCCTATTCATTTAATGTAAATAGCATGAATCGGCCATTTTGTTCCAAAAAATTTTACCTTTTCGTAATAATAATTAAGATAAATTATATTAACTTTAAGATTGAAAAAAATTTAATGTTATATATATATATATATATATATATATATATATATATATATATTTTTTTATTACTTATTTATAAAATAATTTTTTTTTAATATGTTTTCTAGTAGTAGTTTTAGGTATTGTTTTTAATATATTTATTACAAAAAAAAACATTAATTGAAGTGAATTTATAAGCTATTATTCAATTTTATTTATTTTTTATAGTAAATAATCTTAAGAATACAAATTGCATTTTATGATTACAATTTTCAAGTTGGGAAAGTAGTTTATACCATTAAAAACGCTTCTGTGTTTTTTTTTGTTTATTTAAAATAAATAGCGTAAAACAAGTTTAATATTAAAGCGATATCTATTAAAACATGACCAGTTATTTGTACCTTTAGTGATAAGTATGTAATCTAGAACCTAATTATGTAATAATTTTACCTATGTATTAAAAAAGGAAAATGATTTTTTTACACATTATTTTGTTTTTATTTTAGAATTCAAGTTTTTTATTATATTATAATATTTTGTAATCATATTGTTTTTTATTTATGTTTGTAACGTTGTATATTTTTATATTTATAAAAATTAAATGTTTTCTTGATGTATTTATATCTAAAAATATTAGCTGTACAGATTATATTTTGAGATTACAAGTTACAGGTTGAGAAAGTGGTTTCTGCAGAAATATATAATGAAGAAGTATGAAATAAATTAAGAATAATCATGAAGTAATAAGGTTTCTTAATTATAATTTAAAATAGATTAATGTAAAACGTATAAAATAAAATAAAACAAGTAGAATTAATATTTGATTAAATATTGTAAGGTGAAATTTAGGAAATACAAATATGTATTTTTAGTAATAAAAAAATATAAAAGACTGCACATTACATTTCGATGAATATAGTATATGTTATTATTGTACATTACTGTATGCTATTAATTTATTTTGACTCAGATGAACTGACTATTAAATATCAAAATTTGATATTAAAAGAGTTACGATTTTTTTTGTTAACACAATTTAATGCATAGCGATAACAAATTATAAACGTGTATCAGAGGCAATTAAGTTTCTATATTTTTTATATGTTTACGAACTTTATAATTTTTTTATAAGTATTTACTTTATAACCTAATTATATAATAATCTTAACTATGTACTTAATAAAGAAAATGATTTTTTACATATTCTGTTCTTATTTTAGAATTAAGTTATTTTATTATATTGTAACATTTTGTAACAATAAAAGTTTTTTTTTATATTTATGCTTGTAATGTTGTATATTTTTATATTTTTAAAAAAATAAAATATTTTCTTGATGCATTTGTATCAAAATATTTTAGCTCTGCAGATTGTATTTTGAGATTACAAATTACATGTCGAGAAAGTGGTTTCTGCAGAAATATATAATGAAAGAAGTATGAAATAAATTAAGAATAATCATGAAGTCATATGTTTCTTAATTATAATTTAAAATAGATAAATGTAAAACGTATAAAATAAAATAAGCACAATTAATATTTGATTAAATATTGTACGGTGGATTTTAGAAAATAAAAATATTTATTTCACATTTAAAAAAAATTATAAAGTACTGCACATTACATTTTGATGAATATTATATATGTTATTATTGTACATAACTGTATGTTATTAATATATTTTGATTCAAATGTACTAACCATTAAATATCAAAACTTGATATTCAAATATTTATGATTTTTTTGTTAACATAATTTAATAATTTACAGAATAGCGATAATAAATTATAAACGTGTATCAGAGGCAATTAAGTTTCTACATTTTTTATATCTGTACGAAACTTATGACTTTTTTTCTTACATAATGTGTTCATCAAATTCAAATTATAAATAAATTAATTCATATTATAAATGTACAAATATGTTTATCTGTACATTCAAATGATCGATGTATTATAATTACAATGTTTGATTAATTTGATAATTTCATATATTTAAGAATAATGTATGTGTACATATATAAAATTCATTTAAAAAAAATTATAAAGGATATGACCATTACTGATTTTTATGCTTACTTTTTTCTAATTACCGAAAATAAATTGCAAAGGATATAAGTTTATTTAGGTAATTAAATGCTACATAGTCGTTCTATGGATTCAATTATCATTTGTATCTGTACTTTTTTATATCTATTCCTTTTTTAATCTTAAATGCCATTTAGTACTATAAAACAGAAAATCATTCAAAAATACTCTTTGAAGTTAAGAATTTGTAATAAATAAATATTTCAAAAAGTAAATGAAGTTCTTATTTATTTATATGTCTATAGTTTTAATACTTTGTAATAAATAAACGTTTTAAAAAGTAATTGAAGTTCTTATTTATTTATATATCTATAGTTTTAATACTTTGTAATAAATACATGTTTCAAACAGTAATTGAAGTTCTTATTTATTTATATCTATATCTTAATAATACAGTATCCTTTTTAGTAGTAGATTAGTACATAGGTGACTCAACAGAACGAATACCAGCAGAACGATACATCAACGGAATCACAAGAGGATAAAGAGACAAATATAACTTGAAGCTATTTTTTAATTGCATATTTGTATATAATTTGTATATAAATAAAGAACCAACCTTCTTTAGTTTTATATTTTTTTATTTGATAAGTGTTTTCATACACATATGTACTGTTTATGTATCTACTATACTATTATGCTATTGATTGATCTATCTATCTATCTCTCAATCTGTATTTTATATGTATGTATATACTACTTTCTTGCAAATTCGTCATAGTACTTTCATATGCATTGTTCTTTAATATTACTTCATTATACGTGCGCATTTTTTGGGCTCGTACATATTAAATATTTACACCCATACACACACACATGTATATATATATATATATATATATGTATGTATATTTTATTATGTAACATGTGCAACACATTTTTAAGTATGAAATCAATATTTAAAATGGAAACATAACTTTTCCTTTCAAATTTCATTCTGAAATGTAAAAATTCCTATCATGTAACCACACATATTGCACTCATGAGACATGCAGTGCATAGTACGGTCTGTCAATCAAAACACGTGCAAAATTTTTGTTTTAATTTCGTACGAATAAATTATAAGCATAACAGAAGATCGGATCATAAATTTCTGTATAGACATTAATGAGTAGAAAGTGATATATACAGGATATTATAAGAAGATGAGTGTTAAGGAAAATAATTCGTTCGAATTATGTAACTAAAAAATGTAAATCTGATTACAGTAATGTGCAAAAATACTTAAATATTAACGTAGCTGTATGTTTTTAAGGTTTTAAATAAAAAAATAATTTTAAAATTTATAATAAAATGTTATTGACTTTCGTTGTATTCTGTTTAATATTGTAATATATTATTAATATGTATTTGTTATACTAATAAAGATTTTAATATATAGTAACACTGTAAATTAGTGAAAATAATTAAGTTTTCAAGTTAGAAAGAAATAATTATCTAAGAACTTCTTAGATAATAAATAAAAATTAACTAAATCTTTTTAATAAAAAGATATATCTTAGTTTGTAAATAAATAATTTAGAAATAAATAAAAACTAATCACTTACTTAATACTATCACTTACTTAATTTAAAATTGTAATTTGTTAGTATAAATGTAATATAATTAGACTATATATTTTTTTTGTAAATAAAATTTGGTACAAGACTGGGTCGAGTAATATATATTAAACACCAGTTATTGTATGTCAAATATTTTTCATAAGATATATATTTTGAAAAAATCTCTATCAGTTGTCTATCTTGTATATCAATCCTCCTTATAAATAAATGCGAAAAAATATGATATAATTTCAGCATTGTGTTCTTTTCCTATGTACTTTATTTTAATTACAAGTTGAAAATCTACCTGAGAAGTGGAAACTGGGGATAGAAGAACGAAACTCGCAAACACATACAGGATTCGTATAAAGTAATATGATTCTTTGTTTAATATGAATTGTTTCTCTGTAATTATTTTCTTATCAATATTTGTTTAGTATTAGATTTATCATAATTGATTTTATTTTAAAAAGGTATCGTTATTTTTTTTAAACATATGTATTTGTATAAAATGTTTTTATTTTATTTCTGTATAATATTTTTTTTTAGGTTTGTCAATATTCCATTACACATTTTTCAAGAAAAAAAAGGTCTTTTTAAATAAATTTAATTTTAATTAGGATGTTTCGAATCCACTTTGAAAAAATTATGAAATATTATTATTATTTCATACCGAAGACGATAATAAATAACATAATTATCGAAAACATGCTATTTATTTCAATAAATAACAATACCATACATTTTTATAAACTATGTGATATATTTTTGTAATATTCGTAATAAAATTTTATCTAATGAAATATATTTAGGTAATATTTTGATATAATTTATACTATTAATGTTTTTATAGTAATCATATTTTTTAATTGAATCTGATTTCATAATATTCACAATTTATATATATATATAAGGAATAATCGAATATTTTAACTAAAAACAAAGTCTATTTATGTATAATATTACATTATGTATTTATTCAAAAGTAAAAAATTCTTAAGGTTTCATTCAACCCATTGAATTTTTTAGTGTTAAAAATGTACGTAGTTTTCACTGCACCATATGACTCCATCGTAATGGCAATAAACGTACCTGATTTCAATTACCTTTTGTCTCTTTAAATTCTTTTTTACATTATGTTCTGAAAGTGAAGTCACTTTCATTTAAGTCGGTTAAAAAATAATACGAGTTTATTGCTTTATGCTTCATTAAATCATGACAAAAATAAATATACTATTGCAACAATACTTATTATTGTTAAAAAATATAGATATTTATTTTCACATGTAATCGAAGCGCAAATATTTATTTTACTATTATCAATGTTTTTTTCTAAGTTTGGTAATTTAAAATATATTATTTTTAGTATTACATATTCTATTTTTTTAAATATTTTAATAGTTCTAAGAATCATAAGATATTAAGTATTTTCAATAGCATTTTATTATTCATTCAAACTATGATTATATTACTTTACGTTATAAAGTATATGAGAAATAGGACGTAGCTGATACGTTTGATATTTCTCTATAATGATTTAATACTAGTAAAATTTTTGATAATATATTAAAAATTCTAATACTTAAAATTTGTTTTTATGATCATAATTTTTTCAATATTTGAATTTTTAATTTCTAAGAAACTCTATATACTTCACACATTTTAAAACAGTACTTATTTTTGATACAACCATCAAATCGTTAAATTAAACGAATATATTAACTTCAACGTTACAAGAATTTGCTACAAAAGATGACTGAATATTATGTGATTTTGTAAGTTAAATAAAATTAAGCCTTGACATGGAAATAATAGAAATCGTAATATTTTTGGAAAATTATTACTCGATTATATTATTTCTTAGTTTTGTGCTATAAAATATAATGATCAGTATATTTCTATAAAACGTTTTAAAGTTATTTACAAATATAGTATTAAAATATATTTGAATTGATAATAATTATCACCTGTAAAGAATTTAAATTTAAACACTATTTTTATTAGAATATAATACAAGGAATTAAATTTATTATCACCAAATTTCTATATATAATTTAATTAACAAATAGATATTTAATAGTTTACAATATTATAATTTTAGATATTTTTTTTGTGAAAAAATATTTTATAAAAGAATCATCTTTGCATAGAGCTCTAAATATTAAAAGCAGACAGAATATTTAAATTATTTTATGTATTTTTTATCTAATCTTTTAAAAATGTCTACCAAATATTTTTTTGTCTATAGTGATATACTAGTTATTTAAAATTTTCTAATAAAATACATGTCATAAAATGAACTGTAATTAAAGTTTTCTTTAGAGATTAATGAAACACTATAAATTATAAATGTAAAATAAATTATTAGTTTCTGACAATTCACGAATTTCTAATAGAAAATATGTAATCGTTTAATTAAAATTACATATTATGAAAGAACAAATTACTATTCAATTCAAATACGTACAACTCATAACAATTTGTAATGTTTCTTTCAAATCATATTACTATTCATTTAATTACAATTTCATTAAAATATGTATTATATAATTATACGAAAATAAAAACAATAGTAACTAAAAATATTTGCCACACCTGTTACTCAATGACCGTTTGAAGATATTTTAATATTTTCTCGCTTTCGAAAGTCTAGTTTTTAAAGTAAAAGAAAAAGTCGTGTGACATTTTGACATCAACAACTCAGATTAATTATGTGTTTTGTACGAGCGCTTGTTAAATGTATGTTTGTTTATTTACAGTTGTTCTTTTATATTACGCTGGAGATATATTTAGGGTCATTATCTATTTATGTAAAGAGATTATGATTGTTTCCATATATTTATTTCCTGATTTATAAAACGTATGCACGTCAATGAGAAAAACGTTTCACAGTAATAATGTAATTACTCGTTTAAACAGTTCTTGATACACTTTTCAAAGAAAGTAGACAATTTATATTTTAATTATATTCAATTTTTTAAATCGTTTACTAAAGATCACTTATTTTATAAATAGAGTCTTCAATTGTAACCCAATCCACGCGTATTAATGAATTACTACTTCACATGTCATAAATATTTTCTTTTATCTATGTAATCAGTATGTGATTATTATCTTTTTCAATACGTTTATACAAAGTTCAAAGGTTATATCATTGCTTTCGGAATTCGGGGATAGATAATATATATTTAATTGAATCTCTTTAATATTATTTCGCAAAAAATAATATATAAATTATAATTACTTGTAATTAATATTGTAATTATTTTTTTATCAATAAAGTCATTCGATAACATATTACATTTTTTGCATTGGAATATAATGATTGAGGTTAACATTAAAAACCAAACCTCAATGTTACTACAAACCTCTCTTCGTATTATTACCCTCACGTATAACATTTATATTATGCAACAACTATTGAAAAACATGCAGAAACGACTTGACATTTAATAGCTACGACGATCTATGATATTTCTTAGAATGTATTCTTCACTTTTTACATGTTTTTTTTTATTTCAGTACATAAACTTGGATTCTATCTATAAATAGTTGAATGTAAAGTGTTTAATTTTAAAGTACTTGTTTTAATTAATCTTATATAAGTTTTAGATGTGTGTTAGATTTGTTGACATATCTTTAAGTACAAACAAACAATATTAAGCATTTATTTAATTAGAAATTCGTAAACAGATTTGAGATAAAAAATACATACTATTTATATTACTCAATATCAAAATTCAGCTTAATAAATCTTGAATGAACTCTTTTTTTATTTGCATAAATGTATTTTACTTAATTTGTTAAAAATTAAAATACTTTCTTTGTTGATTGTGCTAAAATTTGATATTAAAAATTTATTCTTATTGAAAGTTTATTAATTTTTTCATATATTTGCTTTATAAATATTTGTATTAGTTCATACTTATTTAATAAATTTCTGATTTTGAAAAAATAAGTTATTTCAAAATATAAAAGCTATTTATACTAGAAAAAAATGTTTCTATTGAAATTTTAATATTTAATTGGAATCGTATTTATTTTTTCTTTTTTTGATAGTCGAATTAAAATTTTGTTAAATTATATTTATATATATATAATTAACAACAACGTTTATTGCATGGGAATAGTGGAATTAATATTAATTGTATTTATTTAACTGAATACAGGTCAAGGTGAATACAATATCTCTTTTTTAATTAATTAATTTATAGAAGCCAATTAAACTAAACAGAACTGATATTCAAACCTTCAGAATTAAATTTGCATAATTCTTTTTTTTTATTTTTGGAACAAATTTTATATTATTCAGAAAATGATATTATTGATAATTTATAGTTAATTATCTCATTTTTTAAGCGTGTTTATCAATTTATACCTTAAAATATTTTTTTGATTTTTGCTCGAAGGCTTTAATTTTCTAAATAACACCTCTCTCCCTATATCTATATATATATATATATATATATATATATATATATATATACACAAAAAATATTTTACTTAAATCGTTAACAATCCACTGATAGTTAAAGCATTTTTCTCAATCATAATTTCTCCAATTTCAAATATTCAATTTCTACTTTGTCTATTTTTGTAATACCTTTATTTCATTGTTTTCTTGAAAGTATATATATATAATTTCGAGTTAATATTAATGTAATCTCTTTCATATGTCTTCAAAACTGTTTAATCATGTACTTCTGTTAGTAAAAATAAATAGTATATTTCTTCTTCCTTGAAATTTATAATCATTTTTAAAAAAATATATACATATGAACAGAATTATATCGATTCACATATAACTATAGATTTACAAAACGAAAATCTAAAAATAGTTTCTAACTAAAAAATAAATTGAGTACGAACATCCTCATTTGCGTTGCTTTAAAGATCAAAGATTTATTATTTTTCAGCCCGTTTCGAACTCATTTCATTCTTTTACACAATCCATGCCAAAATAAATCAAATTATTCAATTGATGCCAATAATAAAACTACTTATATATTGAAACACTAACTAATATCTTTTATATCACAAGTTATAATTTTTTTCTTTTTTAGTACAATATATATGTTAGGATTATAAATGAATTATAGTTCCTATAAAGTGCATCCCGATACATAAAGGATTCCTGTACAAAAAAGGATACAGTTTAGAAAACTAATAGGCCCTAAAATTCCTTTAAATCTGAATATTTCTGTATTAAATCACAGATATATATATATATATATATATATATATATATATATATATATATATATATATGTATATATATAATCAGAGGATAAACTATTAAAACTAAGATTTATTCGAAATCACGGCCTTCTGAATGGAAAGCTGCTTTCTAAATAATTTTTATGAGCCTTGATATAATAAATAATAGTTGAGTAAGAATATGATTTGAGCGTACTTCAAGTACTGTCTCTTTGAAATAAAATTAAATAAACTGACAATTACTTCACTAGTAGAAATTATATGATATAGAATTTATATAGAAATTAGTGAAAGAACAAAAATATGATAGCAGCAAAATTAATTACATTTATTTTTAAAATTGCTGATTTATACTTTCAACAATAAATAAATATTTAAAAGAATCTGGATGGTGAATATAAGGAAATATTAGTTTGTCTGTAACAACCTCGTTGTCAGTAATGTATTTCGGATCATGCAATGTCAATTGGGTGTGGCCATACGTAGTGGTTTATTAAAATTTTCCGTATATCATGTGGAGCAAATCGAATGTAAACAGTTGTAGTTGGAGCGAAGGTAACCACGTTTGTACAAGAAGTATGTAGTATAACACGATTACTGCCAGGTTTATAATTTAATCTGGCGTTGATACCTTTAGTTAACAATTTATATTTTTATCGATATTAAACTTATTTGGTTTGGTTTTATTTATTTTTATGTTCATTTATGTCATACTCGTTATTTAAGAAAAAAATCTTTGAATAATCACACATTCACATACATAAACGTTAACAAGAAATATCTAAGAAACCAGAAACACTATAATAAACAACATATATTCCCATATGGTTGAATAAAATACGTTAATTTTTATTTATATGGATGTATTAGTTAATGTAATATGAAAGTAATAGTAATAGTTGATTAAAAACTATTATAGTATAAAGGCTTTTTAGGATTTTTATTATAATATCGATATTGTGAAAATAAAAATGCCTGATTCGAAAAATACATTTTTTCAATATAAAAGGTATATACTTTTGTTTTTAATAATTATATTGGCTTATAAATTCTATTAACTTCAAGTTTTTTTTAATTTTTAAATATCACTTGGGGCTTTTTCTATATAAAAAATTACACTGTACGTCATATTTTCCAGGGTTAACAAGTAAATCTCAATTTTTTTACTTGTGTTATTTATCTTTAACACCAGCGATATAGAAACAAAAGCAAATGTTTTATTGGTATATATATATATATATATATATATATATATATATATATATATATATATATAAGAGAAATCTTAATACAGTTAACAATGTATAAATATTATAACAAAGACAATACATCTATAAATATTATATTTTACTTTGTTATAACGGTATTTTTTTCTAATTATTTATTGTAAAGTACTTAAACGCGAAAATATCGCTGTGAAATTTGTTATAAGTAAATTTCACTATCAACAAACGCATGTTAAATAAATAATTGATACTTATACGGTTGATACAATAACATGAACTAAAAACACTGTCACTAATTCAGATTTCACTTGCTAATATTCATTAATACTAAAACAAAATAAAATAGTTCACTGAGAGATTTTCTTTCACATTTAAAATAGTAGAAAATATCACAATTACTTTATAAATAAATA
The DNA here is from genome assembly GCA_034766995.1 of Acanthacorydalis orientalis. NCBI lineage: Eukaryota > Metazoa > Arthropoda > Insecta > Megaloptera > Corydalidae > Acanthacorydalis > Acanthacorydalis orientalis. Next base: position 43,254,001 of record CM068317.1, read on the forward strand.
CATTCAATTCATTATATTCGAATATCGTTCAGAATATTCGCACGAAATTCTTTTCAGTAATTTATTCGAGTTGAACAAAGAGATAATTTACTTACATGCGTATATCTAATTATGGAAATACTTTTTTTTTTGTAAATGTAATAAAACATAATTTATGGTAGCTCAATATGGCTAAAGTAGTTGTTGAAAAATCAACAGTTACGTTGTAGGATTAAATGGTTAATTTTGACAGCTTATATGCCGATTATAGCAAGGTCAACTTTTGCATTAAATTATTTTTTTCATGTGTAGGAAGATGTTTTCAAATTGACAACATAATAAATTTGATAAAAATCTTTAAGAATTTCGCATATTTCTTTTTTGATTTTAAATCAACTTTACATGAAAGTAAAAAAGTGTTCCTAAAGTCTGAAATGGCATATATATATATATATATATAGAGAGAGAGAGAGAGAGAGAGAGAGAACGTTAAAACATACATTTAATTATTTATAATAAAATGATTACTTAGCTGTAAACTATTGAAAGGCGTATATAGAATTAATGGATATTAATTAAAATTGTTCAAATTTATGTTCTTAAAGATGGAAGTTGGTATATGTTTCTTATAGAAGTTTTAAGTATTATTAAAAAATAATAAATTATATACAAAATTTTACAAAAAAGTTTATTCTAATCCAATCGAAAAAAATGTAAAAAGAAAACATACTTCAACTTTCAAACATAAAAAATAATAACAGAAGTTTATTTAAGCATATATGTATATATATATATATATATATATATATATATATATATATATATATATATATATATATATATATGCTTCAGATTCAATAAATAATTGGACGAGAACTCAGAAACATTTCTAAACTGGTATTTTTATCGATGTTGAGAATTTTTATAATTTAATTACTAGAAAGATAATACTTAATCGAACTTTCTTTGTTAATAATACACTTTTTATTCGTTTTAATTAATACAGCTGAGTATTAAAAATTTTCAATAGCTTATCAAAATGAATAAAACTCTTTGTAAAATCGTGTCCTCGATTCAAAAATAATACTTATTTAAAAAAAAAATAATAAAATTTGTACATAACTTACACAAAGATATGATTTATTAGTTATCATAATTCTTTTTTTATAAACAATGTGTTAATGATTTGAGACAGACACTGAGTTTCGTATATATTTATAAAAATATATTGAACTAAGAATGTTTTGAATAGTTTTATGTGTTTTTTATTGTTTTACTGCTATTAAAAATTAAATGACAGAATTTTTCAATATTTGTATAAACGTATTTCTTATAAAAGACTATAAATTTAAGTTTGTACATTTTTTGCTCATTAGGTAGGTTAAGACTAGTTTAAACGGATGTTTTTTTATTAAAAGAAGATAATAATCTTCTTTTGTATCATTCTTATGATGATTTATGATATTTACTTATAAATGCTTAAGAACTTTTCTTCCATCAAAAAATAAAAAAATATAGATGTGAAAATGTTATTAGTTACTAAAATAAATACACATTAAAACACATGAAAAATAATAATTTTATTTGCGATTTGTATGAAAATCTGACATTTCTATAAAAAATCACCTGACATTAATCGACACATGAATTTTTGAACAAAAATATAGCTCTTAAAAGTTCATATATTCAAAAGATGTCTCTAATATAAAATATTATCAAAAAAAAAATATTTATTTAATATACAATTACGTATATATCAAAATAATAATTGCATTCCCTGATAAACAGAAATCGAGTTTCGTAATCAAATAAATACTTCCTCACTTTCATATAAAATACTAACAAAGGACAGTACAGATTGTAATTAATTTAATGGTGAAATTTTAATGAAAACTGCACAAGTAACTTTTGACATACAAATAGTTAAATAGCAATAATTTACAGTGTTTTATGTTTTTAAACGCGATACAGGAAACATTAGTTTCTTTATCAATTTACATTCTTTTAAACCGAATATGTATGCACTGTTTAATAGTAATTACAATATACTTAAGTTGTTGAAGCACAAAGAGATATTTATAATCGTTTGTTCAAACTGATCGTCCTTGAATAATTCTTAAAACTAATTATCATTGAATCTATGTGATTGTGTTTATTATGACAATAATATGTGGATTGTTCTATCTAGAGTACAATTCTATGTAAAGGTATTTATGTAAAAGAGAGGAAAATTAATAGTAAATATTTATGTATGACTCTATAGTATTTGAAATATTTTATATCTATAGCGAAAATGAAATAATTTCCAGCATGTTTATACTATAAATAATTTTACATGTTTAATTTCATTACGTAAAATAATCCAAAATATTTACATTCTAGAAGTCATCACATATTTGAATGAATTAAAATTTACTATATTTTCATTTTATAACAAAAATGCTATTTTCCAATATGAATTTATTTACTTATTTAAAAAAAGTTTCTTTTTTTAAGGAAGAGTATTTGAACCTCTTCAGTTCTGATTTTTATTCACCCATTTAAAAATCGTTTATATTTAAATTTTACTTCAAAAGTTTTCAGATTTGACATATTTGTAATTTTATGCTTTTAGAAAAATTACACACCAATAAGTAAAACGTTTTAAATTGCAATGTTGTGAATATTTCTTAATAAGAACATATTTAAGAAAGTTTACATTAAGTCATAGTTGTAGAATACTTAAAATATCTTTTAAAATGATAATAAATTTAAATGACATAGAGATTAGGAACCTAATGATCTAAAAAATTAATACTGCATTTGACAATTTAAGAGATGGCAAATCGAAAATGTATTATGTATTTGAAATTTAAAATTCTTCGAGTGCTAATGATTTTTGTTGTCGAAATATCAGTAAACTCTAAATATATGTCTATCTTAAAATTTTTTCATGTTTATAAAATACAAATTATAAAATAAATAATTTTAATACAAAATTAAAAAATAAATTTAAATCGCCATATACAACCACCAATCTTTTTTTTAATATTTTTATCAATAAGTAAATATGATAACGCCAATTTTATTCGTGAAATGTCTTCTACAATGATCAATATCAACACAATATTTTTTAACATTTATTAATTTTTTTTAACAATTTTATTTACTAAAAATAAAAAAAGTTTTAAAATTTCTGAACAGAGATTAATTTAAATTTAATTAAAAATTAAATCAAAATTCCAAAAATTAATAATATAAATGATCTCAAGTAAAAAATACGTAGTGCCATACATTTTTCCACAATAATATTCAATAAAAAATAATTATTATAGCTTTATAATTTGTTAATAATAAAAATATATCAAAAAAATTTACTTAATACACAAAAGAAAATTTACGTTATTTTACAATACATTTGCAATAAAGAATCCTTTTTTTAAAATATTGCTATATTTTAAAAAAAGGATTCTTTATTCATATATATGTGTAGTGAATGAGTTCTTTTGAATATGATTTTCTAGATAGATTATAAAAATATTACATTAGTTTAATATTTTCCAAATTATTCATATTTTTTAATTAATTTTTCAAAACAGAATAAATAGAAAAATATATTATTAACATAATTCATTAGCTTTGGAAATAATACAAGTTTTATTAAAATAAACATAATGTAAAAATACATTCGATTAAAATCTTTAATTTTATTAATCTTATAAAAAATACTACAATTTTTAATTAATTTCTTAAAATAAATTCCAGCTGTAATCCTAATGAAACGGAGATTAATATTGTTATTCAGTAATTAAAAATGGAAATGAAGTTATACTATTAATCCAAGTTCTATTTTAACATTATTAATTAATATTTTTATTACACATTAAAATTGTATTTTTTATAGCGGAATATGAATTTAATTTCTTTATTAAAATTATTCAAATATACATTTCTACGTGTATCAAATATAAACAAGTACCACTAAAGATGTAACTACTAGAAAAAAAAATGTAATTAAATGAACCTTCACCAGATCAATCAGACGAAACGGTTTTTTATTACTTTTAAATGTAAATATTTTATATTATCAATGTCCTTGCTATCTTCAACATATATGTATAAATACAACCGCGTTCAAAATGCAAACACGTTTTTTCTTACCAAATCAAATCCAATAAAGTTTAATGTTCATGCATAAAATGTCCTCGTTTTTTTTAAATACTAAAAATGTTTGATTTTTTTAATATCGTTCTATCTGCTCAACAAAAAATTATAATAATCAAATGATTTACTTTACAACTTTTTTTCTACCAGTTAAGCAACTTAAAACACGCACACGCCTTAAATAAAACTACAAAGACACATAAACGACTAAAAATAAACTAGGTGCGTTTATGAAGGTCGGAATATTATGCGCATTGGATGCTGGATTATCTCAATCTCTAACATGAATATTATTAGAATATTCATATCAATATGTGTGCATTATTTGTAGAGAATTTGGAAAAGTCTATTTTTAAAAATATATTATCCTTTTTGAAGAGAATTATAATATTTCAAATCGGCATAAATTGTATTTTAATGTAAATGTATATCTATATTATTACTGATTTCTAATGAAGAAAACAAGTTTGTCATCAATTGACATTTCAATAAATGTAAATAAAAATTCGAAGATTAAAAAATACTATAACGTGGCGCTTTAGATATCTGTTTAGCAGTATACAACATTATATATATATATATATATATATATATATATATATATATATATATATATATATATTTAAAGGCAAGGTGTGTCAACACCTGACACATGAACTTTTATTCGACAGTGAAAATTTCTGAGCGATTATTAAAACGAATATACAAGTATTATCATTATATAAAGAAAGAGAAAAAAAGAATTTTTTGGTTAGAAAAGCATAGTTCAAACATTTAATAAATAAAAAAAAATACTTTTAAATATTTATTCCGTTCACTTTTGCGAAATAATACTCTTAACTTTTCAAATTACATATTTTCACAATTTGTAATGTTTATTTAATCAGTTGGCAAATACCATAAATTCTTTTGTTTAGATTTATGTGAAAATAAAATATAATAAATGTGCATATATAATAGTCATTCAAAATTATTGACACAAATACAATTTGTTATATATGATAAAAATAATTTCATATAGCTTAAATTTTACATTATTTGAAAATTTTCTTTTATTTAAAATAATATTTAAATAAACAACACCATTCCCTCAGTTTCGGAAACGTTTTTTTCAACTGGAATGCGAAAAGTGTGCAATACCTAATATGATTCTTTTCATTCACGGACGCCATCACGTTCACTACTGTTTTGTGAGATTATACCAACAACTGGCCAAGTTATACAGTGTTTCTAAACTTTAAAATTGGCACTTCAAAATCCTGAATTGACTAGAAAATATATTAATTTAAAACAAAGTTATTATTGATTCAATTTAAAGACACAGAATTAATTTTTACACCTAATAGAAACACTGAAAATAAATTGCTTGGGAAAGAACAAGACATTTGTTTTAAAATTAAAATCAACTCTAACGAGGAAATTATTACTACATATTTTTTCATTAGTCTTACAAAATATACGCAATAATCGATCAAAATGACAATGATTTATTATGAAATATTAATGAATGTTGAAATTATATACACACCTTATATGTATATGTGTATATATATATATATATATATATATATATATATATATATATATATATATATATACACTAATAATAATAATATTAATATAACTTGAAAATTGTAATGGGAATGAATTCATTCTAGAGATAATCTGTCTAAAATCAATAAATGAAGGTTGATACATATATATATATATATATATATATATATATATATATATATATATCAACCTTCATTTATTGATTTTAGACAGATTATTTCTAGAATGAATTCATTCCCATTACAATTTTCAAGTTATATTAATATTCAGTTAAATTAAGATTTAATAAAAAAAATATTTGTATTACTATATAACTGATACTATTTGATTTTATTACTGATATTAACTTTATTAAGAGAACTATTGTCTAATATTTCCTTTTATAATTATTTATATTAAATCAGCTATCGCTAATCACATTTTGTCAGCTTTTCAGATTTTCAAAATTATATTTGAAATAATCACACTGACGATTTTATTACTGAATATTATAAATATTAATACAGTTCAATTCATAAATCAAACTAATGGACTATATAATTTACGAAAATATCCTGAAATACAATAAGAAAAAAATAATTGTATGCTTCAGATTTAACAACTTAAATCGCTCACTCGTGTTTCAGTAAATCGTTAAAAAATTGCATAAGTACTGCAATTTAGAACTCATAATACCATTTAAATACGTTAAGAATTTCTATAAATTATAACTGTATTTCCAAACTACATTATCCTAGTTTTACAGCCTAGTTCAATTATTACAAAATGTATATTTATATAATTATAGACAATCTTAATTATATAATCACGATAATATATATATATATATATATATATATATATAACTACTTACATAAATATATATATATATATATATATATATATATATATATATATATATATAATACTTATATAAAGATAATTGCTCAACCTACACACACACATATATATATATATATATATATATATATATATATATATATATAATTTTATTGAAGTTTCCATCCTTATTATTCTATAAGAAATGATAATCATTTTCATAAATATAAACGAGAATGTAACTAGTACCGTTAATTTGAAGGTCAGTTATGAACGTCGTTGAAATGTTACACACCTACTCGTCCACAAAACATCATAAACAATGCACTTAATATACAGAAACAGTTAAATATTTTCCTAAAATAAAAAATACAACTCATCAATCAACTATTATGTCATAGAAAAATACGTAAACAATAAACCAGTTAAACGTAACGTTGGCGGTATATAACGGTTTGACATATTTATTAAATTTGTTGTATTGTAAAAACCGGAAATTATAATCATATACCGTAGTATATTCTGAAAATAACGTTCAGTTCAATTAAGATTGTGATGTGATACCATATTTTAATTTTTAAAATGTGAACAGTTTTATAAAAATTCAAAATCAAATTACTTATATCATTACGTCTATATGGAAAAGTAAATTTGAGTTTAAATACACTTTTTAGTTTCAATAATCGCATAAAAACGTTCAAACATAGCTTAAGAGAATGAAATATTTAAAAATGATTTAAATAAAAAAGTAAGATAATATTTTCTAATAAAATTGATTATTTTAATTTTCTATTTAATTCTTAATGATTTATTTCAAAAATCTACACGCCTACATTGAATATTTATTTTTCAATTAAAATGTAATTAATTTTTTATCAAAAAGACAATAAGAATATTTTTATGTTTCATAGTAATGGAAACGATCAAAATATACTAATTGTTTTTTTCAAAAATAATAATATGCAATATTCCCATTTATCAAATTGGCTGACAATTGACATTCATTTAATCGAATTTGTCTTTTATAATAAAATATTACACAATTCGATTGCCACTTTTATTTGTTTGTGTATGAAAAAATAATATGAAATTAATTTTAGATAAAATAAATATTTACAAAATTACGAAAGTAGTATCAACGAATTATCATAATTTAAATTTATGTAATATTAATTTACACACATAGTACATTGGTTAAGTCATATATAAAAATATGCATTTATATATATATATATATATATATATATATATATATATATATATATATATATATATATATATAATGATAAGTTCTTTATGGATGTATATTCTCAAGCCTGTAATGTTATTAATAATATTTTCCCTGATTTTATATTAAAAATTTTAGTTTTTCTTGCATTCATTAATTTTTCAATATGTCATCCATTTGTTTTATTTAATTTTTTATGATTTATTAAACAATATTTGTTAAATAATAAAATTATATATATATATAAAGAAGGATGTTTAGAATATTTCCATGGTATTCCTACTTGTTTTAAATGACGATTAAAAGGAAATCGACTGGTCGGATATATAAGCAATCTCCTTTATAATTCCAAGTACTCCTTTGGAAGATGGAAAGCTTTTAGAGAAAAAATACTTAAATAATTTGTCATCTTGATAAATAACTGTTTTTGCAGATGTGTGCTGGTATTTATTTTTATAGAATAGAGAATGGAAAAAACCCGTTTGATTATATGTTCAAGAAGTATGCAAAAATTACAATGGTAGAATGTTATCAAGGAAACATAGACTGATGACAAGAACTGATAACTTTTAACAAAATTGAAATAATATTTTTTATTGATTACTACGTTTTAATTCATTTCTTATAAAAATAAGTTTTTAAGCATCTTATATTTACAGAATATATGTAATAAAAACTGAAATTAACTATAAAATAAAATATATACTGAAATGAATGAATATTATAGAAAATAATATCATTTTCTATAATATGTAATTCTTTTTTTAAATAAAACAGATGATAATAAAACATAACTGAAAAATAAATATTAATTTCTAATTCTGTCTTACTATTTTTCTATTTTTGCTTCTACTATCTCGATTGTGTTATTAATTGTACATATATATATATATATATATATATATACACACATAAACCTGTCGCACTCATTTAATCCTGGTTCAAAATTTCTAGTTCCATCTTCTATAATAATGTATCCTTACAGAAAAGAAAATGTTAAGTAATATATGTGTAACACCTTACATGTTCCGTGTTATCAAATAAATATTATTTATAGTTTATACGCAATTTCTGTAGATTTTTCGTCTTTAATATTGAAATTATTATTTAACAAAAGAAAAAACAAGCAGTAAATTTATGTTGGAATATTTTTATTAATAAAACAGTATTTTTTTCCTGTTCAGTTTCAATGTATATATATATATATATATATATATATATATATACCCTTATGTAAATTAACATCTACATATACAGATAGAGAGCGAGAAAAAAAATATAATACGAATGAATTTCCAAACGGTTATGCAATTCAATCGGATTAAATTTTTTAATTAAAAAAAATTATGTGACATTTAATTACAACAATTAAGGGTTTGTTAAATACTATATCTTTATAACTTTAATAAATATAATACTTTACGTATATGTTTGATAATCAAAACATTTTGTTTAGTGCCATAAAAAATATTCTTCAATTATTTAGATATTATCAATTAAATTTCATTACTCTTACTACATATATACATTATATATATATATATATATATATATATATATATATTGATTGAGTTATTGATTAAATGCACGGTCTAATTGAATGCACGTTAGAAAACTAGAATTCAGTTGCACACAATTCGTGGAACACGAGTAAATCAAATTCAATTTCACCCACTGTTGCGTCAAATCTCACCATTTAGTGAAAACAACGCACGCATTTCTTCAGTCGCTTAAGTATGCATACTTAACAGTCGTGCTCTAGATAGCATTTATATACGTATCCCATGTGTATTTAATGAATAGAAATATAATGACAATGTTAACGTACCTGTGAAATATAATGAAACTTAGCGCACCTTATTCACACGCACATAAAGAAAAAGAGACGCCGTAACGAACACGCGACTAAAAAACACAGAGGACACAAAATCGCGCGTACTGACAAAACGTCTGTTTCTTTAGCATACACACCGCGCACTACTCGAAGATTGTTGTCGATAGTCTATACAGACAAGTCGTTTAACATTTCACTCCATCGGCGAGAAATGACAAGGCCATCGGAGACCTTTATGAACGTAGTTGCAGATACTGAACGACTACTGTTTTTTTTTTTCAGTAGAAAAAAATTAACACCTGATTTTTTGGAATTGTTCTCTGATTCCGAGAATCGTTGAATATTTAATTGTCTTTAACAGTCGGTTTATATTTAAAACTGTCTGTGTAGAAATATTCTTTCGCAAAGATCTGTCTGCAAGTTTATGATGAATGGTTATTGTTGTTTTCAGTAAAATTCAGTTATTTCAAGGCACGTGTTTTGAATATTTATTCACTTTGTCTACAACGTCTACAGTTAAATTCTTATTTGAATTTCCTTCCAGTACGTTGCTAATCTCAATAAGTATACCTGAAATTAATTTTATTCCATTTATATAATTTTCAAGATATATGAATAAATGAATATGTTTGTATATGGTTATATGAACATACTTTAATGTTATATTACCATATTATTTTATGTCGAGCACAATAAAACATTTCAAATTTGTTTGAAATAAAATTAACCTCTATCAATTCTTGGAACAATGTAATTTAATTTTTTATAATTTATAGAAACCCTTACAATGAAAATACGTTTTCGGTTGGTAGGAAAATAATTGAGGTTTTTGTTTTCTGACACTTTTTTGTATGAGTTCAAAACGGGCGGTAAAGCAGCAGAAACTACTCGTAAACTAAACTAGGCTTTTGGTGTGGGTACTGTTAAGGAACGTACAATGCAATGGCGGTTCCAAAAATTTGAAAGAAGGTCGCGGGTGGCCTTCTTCAGTTCATAACGACCAACTGAAGGCGTTAGTTGAATCAGAACCACACACAACAATTCGAAAACGTCCACGAATGTTAAACGTTAGCCATCCAACAGTTCTGGACCACTTAAAACCACTTAAATTAAAAAATGTATATGAATTTGAAGGTCATAAACCGCAATTATTTTTCTACCATCTTATGATTAGTAAAGTAACTTGAAAAAAAATTATACTTTTTATTAATCATGAAACGAGATGATTAGTTACGCTCATCACCAAGCATATTTCTATATGTGATATATTAACTCAAAACCAACATTTAAAGAAATAAGTTTTGAGAATTATTTCTGTCAGTACAATAATAAGATAATTGTGAATTTATTTATATAAATCGATATAAAATAAATAAACTTTATTATTAACTAAATATATTCTAACTTAAAATATATAAATTTAAATATGTACTGAAAAAATATATAATGCAGTAGACACCAGACATAATGACTCAAATTTTCTATTGGGTAGGTCACTATTTCAAAAGTTCCAGTATTTCTAAGACTAGTGTTTACGGTTGGGTGGTTAATTTTTTCAAATGCTCAAAGTGCTCAATATATCTAGAAGTTATTATTTCGTGTGCTTAATGTATCTAATGATATTTTAATTAATTTTTTTTATTGAATACATTGTTTGAAAACGTATTTTCTAAATAAAAAGTACATTATTCTGTATTTTAAAAAAATTAAATTATAAAATTAGGATTGTATAGAAATTCTTCTTTTTATATAAACTAGTGTATATATATATATATATATATATATATATATATATATATATATATATATATAGCTAAAACTAAATAAGATAAAGTCTAAAGAATTTATCGTGTTGAAAATATGATTTGAATATTTAAATGAGTTTAGTAATGCATAGTATAATTTATAACAGGTTAAACCAGATGTGAATAACTGGTTTGTTTTTTAAAATATTGCAAAAAATAATTCACAAATCTTCATAAAAAATAATAGAATTTAATTCAAGTCAATAATGCGGTAAAACTTCTCGTATAATGAACTCTTCTCTTTAAAAAATTCAATATTTAAGAGAAGAGAATTTTAGATACTAGCTTCAACTATAAATTGTGTATTAACTATTTAAAACGAATTCTCGTCTGACAAAGAAAATCATGAAACACCCAAATTTGTTTTAGAGAAATTTTACTGTATTAACTACAACACAAATTAAAAATATAATTAAATATTTGGTTTTTAGAAAATTATTCGTGAAAATAATAAAAAAATAATAGTAGCAGTTTTAACTTAATGATAAATTTATTCTCTACTTACAGATTTAATTCTTCAAAATTTTTAAATTTATTCAATTATTCCAAAAATAATTGATTTTTTGATCAAACATAATACTTTATTGGTAAAATTATATTTTTTTAATCTTCTGCATACAAAATTATTAATACAGGAAAACTGATTTATTATAGAAAAATATATTTGGATTTATAATATATTAAATGAAGAGGTACTTAATATTACCATTTATAAATTAAGTTTTTTATTAATTTTCTGTTAATAAAGAACTTATAATCATCAATAAGAATAATAAATTTTATTTCTTTAAAATATAAATAAAATAACAGTTTGTAAAAAAATATTTAGAAAATATACCTCTAATAATGTAACCTTAAGTTTGTTTTTAAACAATTGTCTGGTGAGAAATCTTTATTAAACATTTGAAAAATTAAAATAAGTATTAGACATTTTACACAGGGAAAAATTGATTTGACGTAATTATTGTTTATTAATAATGAAATATATTTTTAATAATCTGAAAATATTAACAGATTTTTTTGTAAAAAAAATGGTTATAGTTTTTGAAAAATAAAAATATTTGCAAAAAAGATAAAGTAATTCAGATATCCTTGTAGATGTTTTTATCGTTAATTTATATAAAAAATGTATAATTTACTTTAATATTCTTTTTATTTTAACATATATATTAAAAATTTATATTATTTAAAATGAATATAACTGAAAAACGATAAAAACAAAAAATAATTTGAACTATTTACACAGAAATGTTTATATATATTATCTTTCTCAATGTAGATTGTTTTAATTGAAATTAGTACTAATTATGAATTATAAAAGTTAAATTTTTATAACGAATAAATAACAATTTGTACAAAAAAATATAGAACAATATAAAACAGAATTTAAATATATACAAGTGGATTTCTATATGTAAGATTCTGAATTTAGGAAATACTTGAAGATAAATTTTACAATTTATTATTTAAATATTTACAACAATACCTTCGATTAGAATAAATTCAACTCAATAACATGATTTCTCTTAGGAACAAAACTGTCACCTGTATCAATTTTCTGTCTTTAATCTATTTCTAATGACATATGGAAATGAGAAAGAATGTAGGATTATTTAAATATGCTCTATGATAATCAACTTAATAAAGATGTTCAATTTAAGTTTTTTTAATCAATAATTATTTTCACCAATTAAAATCAGAAAAAAAAACATAAAATAAATATTCCTACTGAAATGATTCAATGAAATAATTTAGTTATTAAAAATGTGCATTTTTATGAAAAGAAAGGTCATTTCGAAATAAAATATAAAAATTTAATAATTTAAAATCACTGTTATTTTTTAAATGATTTTTAATGGAATATTTATATATATATATATATATATTAGTGTAAATTATTGTGATTAAAAAAATGATACAAGGTTTTCACATGCATATATAACTTAATTAATACATTTTATATATATTTAATTTAATTACCTGTTAGTTCATATATATATTATTAAAGTGATGGTGGATTTTATAAATTCAAATTCGTTGAATGTAAAAGGCGTAAAAGTTCATTGGTAGTTGATTTAAAATTTAAAAAATATTTGAATGATTCAGATTCCTACAATTTCCTTTTATATCGAATTAATTTATTATTAAATATTTGAAATAATATCAAGTTAATTAACATAAATTACTAGCATATGAAATTATTTAAGTAATTTAAATATGAAATTGATTTAAATGTCTATTTCGTTTTTTGTGTAAAATATTCAATGTATAAATACACTAATGTATAAAGAACTATCGCTACAATTGAGTATTTAATGTAAATGAAAAATATTTCAAAGATAACTCTGAACATGGATTTGTTCAATTAAAGACACCAATAATATAAAAATATTTTATTTTTTATTACATTTATATAACAATCGGAAAACTGGAGAATTTAAAAAATCTCGATGAAAGTAAAAAAGCGTACACGAATTTGTATTCCGATCAGATAAATTTCAACGGTACGTAATACGAAATAAACGAATTCACTTTAAACATAGAAATCGGCAAAACTGCAATGAGGCCAAATTTAATATATTTGTAATAGAGATAGATTGTTGGATACTTTTTCAATAATTTCGGAAAATATTTCCGGATCTTGCAAATCATTTGAAACGTTTATGATTTTCACTCGCTCTGATTTCAAACGTTTATTTAAAAAATGTATTGTGACAGATGTTCGTTGTTGACAATGTGCTGTTTTCTCAGATATCCAAACAGAAGTTTCTATTGCGTTCGAATTGAAAATGAGAAATATCTCTCGAAACTGATTTAAATCTGTATATTATTAGAGAATATTTGAAATTGTATCATAGTGATTGTTCAGTGTCAACAGGTGAATATTGTAATAAACGATTAATCACTAACGCCGCACTTCAACACACAAATAATCACTGTTTATGTATGACAATCCAAGTTCCAAAGGTTATTTGTCGGAGCCACGCCGACTTATAATCAGATTATCTTTTTGTACACACTTTCAATTTTCAAACTGGACTGATTTCTCGAATCTACTTGTAATCGAATAAGACGACACAGTTACATTTACTCCCTGAACAAAACTAAAAAACGTACCGAACAATATTCACTTATTGTTGAGTGAACGGTATATAGATACAGGAAGAACCCGATGGCACATAAAATATGAGAAGCGAGCGGACTGTCCGTTCGTAGGTGTTGAACCTAACAAGTCTCGTTAATTACTGTAGCAGGTATATTGTGATAACGGTACGGTACTACGTTCATCGAGCGTACAAGAAAAGACAACACTGCAAATTCTATCTTTCTTCAGTTCAGACAGAATTTTCTATTCGTTTCGGTGATTGAGATTTTATTTGCTTTTACTATTTTGAGTACGTTCGGTCGTGTTTCAGTGTACCGACTGCACTTTTTTTCGTATTGACCGTTTTATTTAAAATGCAATATAAGATATACACTAAATGCCATGTTATCATTTCGAATGACACAGTATTTCTATAAGTTTAAATAGAATGTACAATCTAATAAATTACTATCTCATATATATATATACATATATATATATACATATATATATATATATATATATATATATATATATATATATATATGTATATTCAATGAGATCTCTTATCAAACACTTGTAGCTTTAAAATGTAAAATTAATTATTCATAAAAAGTAATGTTCCATTGTTAATGCATTACAATTAATTTTAAAATTATATATAAATTTTTAATTGAGCAATCGATTTTTAACGTCTAATATATAATATTTATCGACATTTCTTTTTTTTAATAATCGTATATATATATATATATATATATATATATATATATATATATATATATATATATATGTATGTATGTATATAATAAATTAATGCTATTTTATTTGTTTGACACTAATTTCTAAGTATCCTGTATTAAAATAAATGTTTAAAGCAAATACAAAATATTTAATTTTCAAAATGAGTGCCACTGTGACTTTTGCTCAATTCATATTTTTCTTTATTTATTTTTTAAAATTCAAAAATTAATTTTACGACATAAATCAAAATTTTCTCTTAAATAAAGTGATTTAAATTTGACTTCCACACGAAAAAACATATTATCTTCTCTAATTGCTTAATTATACAAAAAGACTAGAAATATTTTAAAGTTCATAATATTTATATTATTTTTTGATACATAATCGAGCAGATATTAATTTATAACAACGTTATTTTTCGGAATTTAAATTATACTGCTACTTAAAAATGAAATTTTTACTTCCATATATTCTACAAATCTTTTTTTTAATCAAAAATGATCAATAATAATGGTTTGTGGGGAAGTTTTTAAAAGTGAATTTAAATATAGTTCTAAAAACTATATTTCATATTGTTAATTAGTTAGAAAACAAAAATTGTCTCCATTTAATTCTATATTGATGATAAATATATACAAAAATACAAACAGTTCAGAATGATAGAAAATAAATTTATTAATTGAAAAATTAAAATAATTATTTGTTTTTTATTAAATTAATATTATTTTTCGATTGATAAATATGAATGGAAATTTTATAATTGTTATATATATATATATATATATATATATATATATATAAATATTTATTAGTTTTGTTAAATTATAATATTTGTTTTATAAAAAAACAGACTAATTGATGAAAGTATATGCAAATTATTCTAAACAGGTTGTAATTTAAAACCTGATATTATTTATTCACTTCAAGGCCAAAAAAATCAAAAATCATGAATAAAATATTTTACGATTAACACTTTTTAAATTCATTTATAAAGATTCATCATCTTTCTCCTAAAGAAAAATATTTTTTTCTAACCAAAACACACGATATCTGTCAATATATATAAAACTTAATTCGACTCTGATCACATCGAATTCGCCAGTTAACAATTATTCCAACAAAAACAAACCGTCTAATGAAAGTAGTTGACTATTAAACATTAAATATTTATTATCTATATATACAGATATGTGACATATATGTCGTTACTTACTGCACACGTTTTGTTTAGATGTTCTAAAAAGTTTCTCTTACACTTGGCGCGCCTTCTCGCTCTTAAGAACACGAAGGCATATTAAATTGAAACTTTCCCTGTGAGTATATAGTGAGACAGTAATAATATCGAACAGTGCGATTCGAATAACGTAATAAATTTAACGCACGAACGACAACACTATGTTCGAACAAATAATTATTATTCCTATGTACAAATATTTTCATTTTCATTGCATCGAAATGTCGTGCTTCGAAAAGGGCAATGCACATTAAGTAATGGAAAAAGACGAACTAATGTCGCTGTTAGATAATATTTTAATTCTTTCTTATTAACAAAATATCTCTTATACAACATACATATATATATATATATATATATATATATATATATATATATATATATATAGACATCACTGATAAAAATGATTTATTGCAGGCAAAAAGCATTTACATATATACATTCTTTTTCTACATAGTCATTACTAACTTCTACATATTTTTGGTATCCTAATATCCTAGCTTCATTATTCCTGTGCTATAGAAATTCGCTGCTTGTGACTTGACCCCCTGTTACTTTGATTTGATATATGAATAAGAAATCCAGGTCATCTCCAGTCAAAATGTGGCTATAAAAGTTATCTGTTTCATTTTCCTGGCGTTATAAAAATTGGCTAGCTGAATTCATACGTTTTAGCTTGTGTACATCGGTTAACATTTTTGGTACCCATCTGGCACACAGTTTTTTGTAGCCTAGCTTTTCTGTCACAATGTTATAATTCACAGGCCGTGAAAATTCTGTAAATTCAGTAAACAATGTGAAATTTGAATTGAAGATTTTCCCAAATGTGCCTGTTCACTTTTTCCACCAAATTGTTGTCATCACACAGGGCCGGCCACTATGCTCTTCGTCATGAATTCGTTCGGCCATCTTTAATTAAACGACACCATTGCCTTATTTTACTGTCACTCATAACTCTTGTCCTATACACCTCACCAAATTGCCTGTTAATTTCAACAGCATCATTATTTTTGCTAACAAAAACCAGATCACAGCACGAATCTCGCAGCTATCAGAATAATTTATTGTTGCACTCATTATAAATCACATACGTGGTATCAAACAAGAATCTGATAACAACAAAATAGGTGACGGTTATCCCATGAAACACGTAAAGCTATTGCGCAAGAAGTAGCATGTTTTTTACAAAAAGAAAGAGAAAGAAATATATTTTAATGCTGTTTAATTGTTAAGTCGTCTCATAATTCATATTTAATCGACGGTAATTACAAAACGTACTTCATACATAGGTAGATAAAGAGAGAGAGAAAAAAATTACAAATAAATAAAATGATATTTAAATTAAATACCATTACACACATTACACAAAACTAATGAACATTACCTTTATCATCAAATTTTACAAAGCAATACTGGTATATTTATATATTTATTCACATCTTATAATAATTATATTTACTGTAACGAATTCATTTCCTTTTATACCTGTTTTCCATTGTCAACATATGTTTTATTAGATTACAACTAGAAACTAATATTAAAAATTATATTTTCTATCCACACTTATATTTGTTTAGTTAATGTAAAATAATTCTTTATGACAGAACTAGTTGATTAATTTTAATACAATTTTATTAAACTACTTTATAAAATAAATAAATATCTATAACAAAAATATTTTTCTTCAACCGAATAACCATCTAATATATCTACATTATATTGCAAAGCATTAAAAACAAAAAAATCGATCTATTTATTCATTTCATAGAAATTTCTACACTAACATAATTATTTTATAAGATCATTCTTTCTAACATACGACCACAAATAAGGAAATAGTATTTCATAAAAGAATTCGGATAAACATGATACAATTTAAAAAAAATAAAATAAAATGTCAATTCAATGCTTGAATAAATTGTTCATTATTTGAGTTTTATAAATCCACCATTCTTATGCAATTAATTTCAACTTTTTCAGAATTTATAAAAAGGGTTAATAAATTTTTATAAAGTACAACCGTTTTTATACAATTATATTACGATAGTTACAATTTTATACATTTATATATATATATATATAACTTATTTGAAATAAATTAAACATTAAAAAATATTATATGTTAATATTATAATTTTAAGACATTGATAAATGTTTGTAATTAATGTTTCGACTTATTTTTATAATTCGTTATTACGTACCATTCGATAAATTTTAAATTATTTTTTTACTTTTTTGATAAGGTGTATAAAAATAATTGATATCGATTAAGATTTGAAAATACATTATCTACCCAACTGTTTTTCATCAATAAATTCATTAATTAACTTTTTGTTAAGGAATAGTTGTTTATAAATGTTCCAACAACGTTTTTACATTTAAAACTAAAGTTTTGTGCGTTGTTTTTTTCATTTCTATGCAACTCATAGTACATTTCAGTAACGAAACAAACTATTAATCTGTAGAACAAAATATTAGTATTATTATTTCAAATGTTACAATTAAACCATAAGTATTGAAATAAAAATTCGAAAAAATATGAAAAATCATCAGTTAAAAATTATATATATATAGAATCAAGCCAAAAACAAAATTTTTTATAAAAAGAAAGAGGAAGAACTATGTTTTAATGCTTTTTAATTGTTAAATGATTCATAAATTAACAAGTCAAGTTTTTATCAATAATATTTATTTAAATTTTTGGAATTCATTCCTGAAATTCAAAAAAATCGTTGTATGTTATAATCATACTTAATACTATATATATATATATATACAAACGTGTATTATGTGGAATAAGGAAAGACTAGAGATAAAATTGATAATGCAAAAATTTACAAACATTACTTTCAATATGACATAATACTATCAATTGAAATTCGACTGCGATATAAAATAAAATCTAATTGAATAATTAAAACATTTTTAGTCTATTATATACACTAACTACATGAAAAGATGTTACACTTGGATGATTAATTTTATAGTAAAAATATAAACTCTAAAAACACAAGCAACAACAATTAATTTTATTTACATATCCACTCAAGTCAAATACAAATATTTCGAATACTTTTTTATAATTTTTATAATGAAATGTATTCCATTTTTCCACAAACATTCATTTAAAATGAAAAAGACACCGAATTAATTAGTATGCTTTATATATATATATATATATATATATATATATATATATATATATATATATATACTAACCGAATGAAAGATATGGAATTTCAGGAAACATATTTAAAGTACTTAAATGGTTTTGATAAGAAACAAGGTATCAAAATCAGAAATCAACTTATTTCTTATAAAATAATACTTAATAATTAAAAATCATATTATTTATAAAATATAAAAAAGTGAAAATAATATCTGGTCAAAAAATTATTAAACTGTATCATAAATCTTTTGAAATAATTTATACATTTTTTACCTTTAGATGAATAAACATTTTATGTGTTCTAAACATTAAATATCATCCATGGTAAAATATTTGCTACAGATGGAACACAGCTGAATAATTTATTAAAAAAAAATTAATACAGACGTACGAGTTCACTGCTTTCAATCACGGAAATACACAGTCAAATGAAGCTATATAAGGAAATTGTATAATCGATGAATCATACATAACTGATTGTGCAATTGAATATTTCTTACAAAGTGGATCAAATATTTCATTACGAACTTATTAAAACATTTCCTTTTTTCATGCTATTTTTAATTACCATATTATTTGTTACGTTTCTGATATTGATTTTTTTATTAACTTTCATTACGTACACTTTCAAACTGGCTGTCACAATTAATCCTTATAAATTTCATTTAATTAAATTGAAATTCCAGAAGGTTTCACTGTAATTTATGATTTTTAATTCACTTGCATAGAAATAAAAATATAAAAATAATATTATATGTTTAAATCATCTTTAAAATTTAAAATTTTTATTTAATCAATAAAAATTGCCAAGAATAAAATTATCTGCAATAAGTATCTTTTTAAACTTAACAAAGAAATATTTCTTAACATTTTTTTAGTTATTTATTTATCAGCGAGCGTATGGTATAACCATCACTTTTTCAATATAACTTAATAATTATTTACTGTTTTTTTTTTAAAAAAAAAACTCGAAGAAAAGAAATTATACATTAGAAATCATTAAAGCTAAATTAAAGTTAATAAACAAATATCTAGAAATTGGTTACGAAAATATAAATCACTAACATGAATATTTTTTTAATAACTATTAGGCCTACCGATTAATTCGGTTCTTTTTTTAGAGAAAATTAACGTTTATGATAAAATGGAATACATTTTAATTTTCAAAATATCTCCCATTATTTCATATAACTTTGCTTCATCTGTCGAGTAACTGACGAATCTCTTGCCGAAAAAATATGGCGGCTTTGAGTAGTTGAAGTCGTCATACATTTTCGGACTTCGTCTATTTTAGCATTTTTTGCATGTTTTATGCATCACAACATCTTCCCCTAATCTGAACAAATCATTCCCGGGATTTGTGTAGCAGTTTTTTTAACTAGAATGTGAAAAGTATGCAATACCTAATAAGCTACTTTTTGAACGCCATTGTGTTCAGTATTGATTTGTGAGGTTATTACAACTCCTTGGCCAAGATATATAATGTTTTTAAATGTTAAGGTTAGCACTTAAAAATCCTAAAACAGTGAGAAACTCTTTTAATTTGAAATAAAGTTATGATTGTTTTAATTTAAAGACACACAATTATTTTTTACATTTAATAAATATAATGCGTAAAGATAATTCTAAGACGTAACCAGATTATGTATCATAATTTGCAAAAATTAACATTATATCTACCGAAAAACAATATATTTTTTCTTCTAACTCAATGTTATTTCATGTTATTATTATAATTAAATTTTTTTCTATATCCAAAGTCGCTATGAATGAATTCTAATATTTAGTTTCAATAATTATAAAATAAACACCTTTTTCATAAAACGAATGAATGTTGAAAGTTTTAAGATTGTGATTTAATATTCGACCTGTATATGTGTTACTCATTTGAAGGGTTTACATTTATAATAACAGGAAATTATATTAAAGTATAGGTAGTGATTAAGTATTATATAATAAATAATGTAGGTCGTACTAGTAAAAAAGTACGTTCTTTCAGACTTATATTTATATTCATTCAAGTGAGAAATAGTACTTTTCGTATTGTGAATATTTTTTAATATTAGAATAATGACAACAATGTATAATTTTGATCATAAATATAACAAAAAGAGATTTAAATTTTATTTATCATTTTTAAACTTCTTTGGGTAAAGTGTATTTATTTTATTCGAGTAATAAATTATAAGATTTTAAAATACTATTAATTTTTAAATCATATTATTTTTCTCAGATTATTATCTTATTTTTTTTTAAAATATTGTTAAATTTGATTAAAAAATATCGAAAAATATGATTTGTGGTTTTCTATTTGTTATTAATTTTTTTTTGTGTTTAATATAAAAGTATTCCCGAAATAGAGGTTTATATCGAAGATTAAAATTGAAATAATATATTTTTTTATATTCTTTAGATTGAAATTAAATATTTTGTAGAGTTGGTTATTTTTTAAAAAAAATATCAATTAAATCAAAATTGATTTTCAAAAGAAATGTCTAATTTAAAATATTAGTTTTTTTAAAAAGTATTCATATAAATTTATTCCATATTTTTTGTAAAAGTTTATTATCTATCATTGACGATAATTTTTCATGTTGTAGTAAAAATTCACATTTAAGTTTTCTTAGGTACTATTTATTAACATAACACTATATATTTTATATATTAAAAAATTACAAAAGTAAAGTATATTTTAATATTCCATCATTAAAAAAAAATAGTACAAAAAAGATTGCATTAAATTTTTTATTTACATATTTGTGTATTTCCAAATATGAACTACCTCCACTCTCAAATGAATTCTTTTTTGATCCTACCAATTCTAAATTGTCTTTTCTATCAAAAATGTTCAATAAATCATCATTGATCATTTTTGATTATTACTTATGCATATTTCAATGGTAATATCATCATTTTCAGAGCATCAAAATACCGAAAATCTAACTTTTTAATTCATATCATCTATATGTTTGCTATTACTTGTATCTAAAAATCTTTTTTTAATGAAGAATGAAAAAAGATTTTATTTTCGAAAGTGAATTAGTCAGAGTCGGTCAGAGTCAGTAAGTATTAAAATATACTTACTTGTTCTTTAAGTTGCCTAAATAGTTAATAAGTTATTTTTTCAAACATACAAAAAGAGAATAAAATAGAATAAATGTAAATCTAATTGATTTTTTAATATACTGCTTAGTGGGATTGTATTTAAATAGGTGAAAGGAGAAATAATTATTTATTCACTAATCTAGAAAAAATAAACAAATTTACAAAATATATAACATATTTATTTTTATTTAAATCATGTACAAAAATAAATATATATTTATTTGGCTTCGCTGGTAACGAAAATTATTCCTAATATAATTATTATACATTCTGGCCTTATCACAATGTTGTTTTACTTTACAATAATTATTTATAAACTGAAAATACCTTTTTAATGTATATTTTATTTCCTAATATATATTATAATAATATAGCATTTTATATCATTATAACATGTTAAAAGTGTGATCTAAGAAAATCTTTTGAAATTGGAAATAATACAATTTCTTTTTGTTTGGTGACAAAAAAATCTATACAGTACTGATTTTTCTACATACACTTGTAATATTTAAAAGTATATTTTTGATATCATTGAAAATAAAAATAAATATCATAGTTACGTTAAAATTTGAACTGTGATTTCAAAGATTGTTTTATTACACAGAAAACAAGTAATGTAACAATATATATTGCTGTGGTATTTATTTTATAAATGATTTTTTTACTAACTATTCAAACCACAAAAGTATTTCACATCAGTATTGTTCAATAAATTTAACAAAAGAGATTAAACATTTTGTGGTTGGTAAAATAAGTCAAATATTCAAACAAATTTAATCACAGAGCCAAAAAAAATTATAAAACATATTTTTAGAAGAATATGATACAAATATACTGTCATTTGTATTGCTTCAAAAGATTTTACAAATAAAATGAAAGTAATGGTAGCATTCATTTTTAAATCTTTTAGTAATATTTCATTATCTTTGATAACATTTAATTTTAATAATAAAAATTATAAACATTTGAAAACACTGATATAATCCAAAAAATATATAATTTACATGTTTCAGTTCTAAATAATGCAACACAAGTGAATATATTAGTTAGTTCTTTTTAAAACTTTTAATAAAATATCATTCGTCTAACTGATTGAACACTTTTGTAAAGTAAAAATATCAAACAATTATTATTTAAAAAAATATTATAATACATAAATTTATTTACAAATTTAATTGCTTTTTTATAAATAATAATCGTGATAAGTACCAGTTAATATAGAATAATTATTTTAAAAGATAGTAACTTAATAAATTGCATAAAGCGATATATAAAAAAATAAAATATTTACATGTTTGTATTATATTATTAATATGTAATTGTTCTACTTTTACATATATATATATATATATATATATATATATATATATGTAAATATTTATCATATTATTACATACAGAATTCAAATGAATTCAGAGAACAATTATACATCCATTCATTGCAAATAAAATTGTAGTTAGCATAAAAAAATACTTTTTTTATAGAAAACGGAAATAATTATTATTCCAGTTTTCTGTATATACATTATTTGTGTCAATTTACTAATATACATATAGCATAAATATTCAGTAGGTAGGCTTTCACATAATATCAGAGTATTTGTCTTCAGTTTACGTTATTTATCATTCAGGCTATTTATGTGCATTAAATGTATTCAATATTTGATATAATTTGAATTTAAGAAAAATATAAACATCCTGTTTTATTTTTCAACAGAAGTATTTAATGAAATTACTGTAAAAGACAAATAAATTCATTTTATATTCCATGTGAGGCATTCTTTTAATATTTGAATATTTTAAGTATTTTTTTCATTTCATATGTAAAATAAACGATTTCAAAATGTTATTTCATGATATAAACTGATTAAAGTACGATTGAATCCTATAAATCCCTTGGGAATCACATTTAAACATAGATTTTTTTTATAAAAAGGTAAAAAAAATCAGCTACAACAGTTAAAAACATTCGAGTATAAAAAATAGAAATAATTTAATTACATTTCTATTTTAAAACAAAATACCTCAACATTAATCTGTATTAAAAATAATTTCAAAATATATTTCATACGTAAACTGAAGATCAGGCAAGATCTGTCATTAACTATTTGGGCAATTTAAATATTTATATAGGTTTTCCATCTTTGTCTTTATAAAGATCATCGTTGACGTTGTATAAATTAGGCGAGTTAGCACAATCGACATTGAACCACCAATCGCATACTCTGAATGCTTGATTGAAAACTGTTCCATTGGGACAGAGGAAACTGTATTTTCTGCCATTTGGAAGACACCAGTGCCATACCTGTTAACATAAATTACTTTAAAATATGTACATATATATTCAAGTAAAGATAAATTGCATAATTTAATTAACAGAAAATGAAACATTATTTGATTTCATGAATAAAACCTGAAATTGAAATCAGTTTCTTTTCTTATTAGCAAAAACAGGAATCAATTTATTATATTTTTATATAAAACAATTCAATACGGGAATAGAATTAAAATGTAAATATGAATGAAAATATTATAAAATAATTATCAAGTTCAGATGTTTATTATTATAGAAAATCAAAAAAGATTAATTTTATTTTATAAAAAATCTCAGTGGAATATTTAAAGAATATGAATTAAAACGACTAAATTTGTAGATAAAATACATGACTACTCTTCAGAAGTAGCGTGCGTGTTAAGCAACAGTATATAAGCAGAAATAACCATTTTTAATAGATTAATATGAAAATATTTCTATTATAAAAAATAATTTGTGATTTTAAATTTCATCATTTTCACAACAATTTAAATAAGAAAATGTTTATTTTAAATAGTATAATTAATTTAGTATCTAAATATTTCACCAACAAATGTATTTGTATACAATGTTTAAATAGAAATGGAAAGTTAATGAAGGAAATACTTAAAGTAATTTTTTTATTACTAACAATGTAATAACATTTAGAAGAAAATTAAAATAGTTAAATACAAATACAATGTAGGAAACTATTAAATAAGAATTTCGCACTAATTCATTGCTTCTAATTATTTAAAATGCTCATATGTGAATGTACTTTTTTTATTTCCTTCTCATAATCGACAGACAGTTATTTCAGTTGCAATTTTTTACGTTGTTATATATTATATATATATATATATATATATATATATATGATAATTCAATATTTAAAAAATAATTAAGTGTAATATTGTATTTTCCCAAATTAAAAAGACAGGAACTACAATTATATAATTTTTAATTTCATTTTTTATAGGAACTGAACAAAATTAAATAAATAATTAAAAGTTTAAAGTAACTAATGTCATTTTAACCAACAATGAAAGACTAATAGATGCAAAAATCACTTTGTCAGCAATACTAACAAATTAGAATTAATTCTATAATTTTCTCAACAGTAAAACTTTTATATTTTTTTCAAACTCTTTATTACAGAACTGATAAATTAATTGTATATTATTAAAAAAAAGAATTAAAATTATATCAATTCGAATTTCATTATAGTTTGAAATATATACAATATAATCCTAATAATTTCAACATTCAATAGTAGTAACTTGTAGAACAAGAAACAGAAAATACATGGATCATATTTTATATACAAATATTTTTAAGAAAGAATTATTTAAAAATAATTAATAGTTAAGAATCATTTTATAATGATTGAACTGTACGAATTATTTGTTTATATTTTATATATTTATCTCTTAGCTATAATATTTGCTCAAAATTTAAAACAAAATGGGGAATATTTTAATGCTTTTTAATTGCAATTAGCTGGATAATTGTAACAGACTTAATATAAATTAGTTATGTATCAAGATTGGTATGAAATTTTTAATATATAATGGTTTATTTTACCTGGCATTGAGCTTCAGGATCAGCATAGTATCCTGGTCCTTTATTCTCGCAAGAAAATGCTAAATTTCGAGGCACTGTATCGTAAATCGGATAATCTTTTCCTGCTGTATATCCATCGTTTTGCTAGAAAAAAGTTGTATTTATTTAGGTTTAATTCACAATACGCATGCTACAAACATATAGGGAATATATAAAATGAAATTATTAAATAAATATTTATCCTTTTGACTAATCTTAATTCTAATCAAACACATATTTATTGGCACAAGTAATTTCAGATCTTAATTCTCCCTCAGTTAACTTGTTGATAAATATAGTTTGTTATTGAGATTTATTGTAATTAATCAACTAACTAGATTTGCTGTAGGAGATAGATATCCAAATTATTAACTAACATTAAAACCATCAATATAATAGAATAACTATTACAGATATAAAAACAAAATAGTTTCTTTTCTTTCAATACAAATAAATATTATTTATTATATTTATATGTAAAAAAATAATTTCTCAATTGATTGCTTTATTCGTAATAATAGACAATATAATATCTTAAAATACAATCGTTATAATAAAAACAACGATTCAAATATTACAATTATATATATATTGTTATTATTCATAGAAAAATGTGTGTGTTTGTATCTCTGTAACACACATATACATACACACACACACACACACACACACACACACACACACATATATATATATATATATATATATATATATATATATATATATATATATATATAAATGCATGTACATATGAAGTAACATTTCTAATGAGTTTATGAGAAAAATATTTCTTTAGAATACATAAAAGACAAATATATTTAGATATGCGTAATTTGTAAATTAATTACAACGTGTTGAAATAATTAACATATAATTATTTAATTCAGATTGCACTTGAGTGTAGTTTTTAATGAATTCCACGGTTTAGTTTTTCTTCATGAAACAGCTAGACAGAATAATATTTAACATGTATGTGTATTATGTTGCATAAGTTTTAATTAATTATTCATATATATATATACATATATATATATATATATATATATATATATATATATATATATATATATATATATATATATGTATATAAATCAATAAACGGTGATGTAAACATTATATTTATAAATCACCATTGTTATACTTGTTTCTCGTGATTACAAATTTTATTGTTATTTTTATTTTAAACATTTTTTGCATTACTTTTGTGTAATTTGAATTGATAATATCCATACATGTTTCATCCATTCTTTTGTTACTATGTTTTTCATTTATAAATAGTTTATAAGTAGTCCTTAAATAAACAGTAGTTATTTTTATAATATTCTTAGCATACTGTTCATATTTTAACAGAATTTAAATTAATGGATAATTTCTTCTTATCTGTGTTCTTATTTTACGCATTATATAAATCATTTTTTTTTATATTTGTACAAAATTTTTTTTAAATATTATATATATATATATATATATATATATACATATATATATATATATGTATGTATAAGGTGCACACATGAAATTGGTACCTTTTTAAAAAATGAATAATGGAATACATTTCAATTCTCAAAATATCCCTCACTATAGTAAATAATTTTGCTTCATCTGTAGATTAACTGACGAATCCCTTTTCGAAAAAGGATGGTGGTTTTGAGTCTAAGAAGTCTTAATACATTTTCGAATCCTTTCCACTATTTTAGCATTTTTCACACATTTTATACATTACAATACCTCTTCCTCAAAGCTGAACAAACCATTCTCGCGACATTACAATCATTTTTTTCGAGAATTCGAAAAGTATGCAATGTCTAATATGCTGTTTTTCGAACTTCATCGTTTTCACTACGGTTTTGTAAGGTTTGCTATCTGCTTGGGCAAGTTATATAGTGTATTTAAATGTTAAGGTTGGCACTTCAAAATTCTAAAACGACGAGAAAATATTTGAATTTAAAATAGAGTAGTTTAAAATAGTTATAACTGATTCAAATTAATCGCACGGAATTATTTTTATTCCTTATATATATATATATATATATATATATATATATATATATATATATATATATATATATATGAATAAATTACATACTGTCTATTTAAAACTAAATTGTATTATATTGTGGAACATAACCACTACATAAAATTCTACAAGTATCGTCTGATTGTATAGCTGATAATCAAGATAATAATCTTAAACGTCCATTGAAAATAATATTTAGCACACAATTATTATATATCATGTGAATATTCAACGACCGCGGCGCGTTAAGAAACCATTTGAAATGTAAATATTCGTTGTGGTTTATTTCAAAAATCTGAGACAATAGATGCATTAACATAAATTATGTCATCATTCTATCACAAAATTTGGAAACGGAGACGTAAGATCGTTTAAGTGAAACGAAACGTCCTCGATTTTTTTTTAACACACCGACATTGAATGTATCATATTCGAGAAAATGTTACCACACCACGCACGAAAATTGTGGAATCACTTGTTTGAAAAACGTATCAAACGTTTCGGTTTCCTTAGTTAATTATACTGGAATTTACACGTAGTTTCAAAATAAATTTCTACTTTTTTTAATTAGTTATGTATCATTAACTGTATGACTTTTTCTCTATGAGATTTATTTCATATGATTAATTAGAGATGATTTGTGAAAATTAGATCACCCTTCTAATTATTTCACTTTAATTCTCGGATAAAATCAATTAATTACTAATTTATAACTCGATTTGTTTCTAAATTCAATTATTTTTTAATGAAAATAGCAATTATCTCTATTGTTTCATAAATTTCTATTCAGAAAATGTATCAAAATCAATTAATAATGAAGTATATTTCTAGTTAAATATTAGTTTAAAATATATAAAATATAATAAGTATTTTTTATGATTACGTTCTATTCTATAAATTATACGAAATAATTACACAGTTTATTTTTTGTTGAAATATTCGAACCAACAACTGACAATAAAATATTATACATCTCTCTCCCTTTCGTTTTATATATAAGAGAAACGTAAATTGTCGAAACAAAATTGTTGAATAAATTCAATTTAGCAATAATTTGTATTTTAATTAATATTAAATCAAAACAATAAAATTATGTTTATAGAGACAGAATGAAATAATATAATACTAATTGAAATAAAAATCAATAAATACTTTTTAAATAACTGAATATTTAAATATGTTTTTTTAAATTGAATCATATATAATACAGATATATTCTAATTCAATTCAATTTCACATTTGTATCAATTTTAAAGTAATTAATATTTAATTGATGTTTGTAATTTTTAAATTTTATAATTTTTCAATGTAGTTGTTAAAGTGATGAATTGGGAAATCAAAACACACGTTGGTACTTATTAAATTGTCATAAATATTTTTTTTTCAATAACTGTTTAACATTTGTTATTAAATCAAATCTTTTACAAATAAGGACTCAGTATAATTTATATTTACAACAATCGTTATTCTATTCAATGGATTTATTATTAATAGAGGCCCATTAAATACTTTTTTGAAGATAATTCTTTATTTAATAATGTTGATTACATTTGATATTAATGAAATGTTTTACTATAAATAAATATAAAATAATTTTCAAATACTTTTATAATCAAAATGAAGTATTTTATCATAGTATAGACTAGTTTTAAAACGTAATTTTTTATTTTTTATTCATTTAATGAATTAGATTAGAAGTTTCTTTGATTCTCAAGCCTATAAACTCTTACTAAATGTTAATACATACAATATACTATATTTTATATTATTATAAAAATATATAATGACTATTTACAAGATAAAACTAAAAATGTTATTTCTATAATTATGTAGTACTTTTAGACTAAGTAAGAAATTCTTCAATCAATAAGGAACAAATTTTTCTTACAAATATTTTTTCACTCACTGCACAAAATTGTTTTTGGATCAAACATTGAATAATGCTCAATTATTTATGATTATAAAAAGAATTGTAGTTTACAGAGTGAGTGAAAAAATCATTTTTGAAAGTGAATTTAATCACAATAGCAAAATTATATTAGATTTTTTTTAAAATAATCATAATTTTAATAGCTTTTCTTTACAACTAATGAAAAATAATTTAAGGTTTTTAAAAGTGACAAAGCATTTATATTACTGTATTTAAATTATAGAGTGCTTAATTTTACAGAAATCATAGTCAATGGAAATATATATTTAAATTTCTAGGTTTTATTTAATGTCCAGGTACATTTCGAGCACGTCTTGTATATATAATATTTCATTGCACGGTTAAATCCGTCTTCAATTAATGTTTTATATTATTTACTAAATACACATTACATAATGAAAGAATCTCCATTACTCCACAACGACGAAAAAAAGTCCGTTCCCACAAATTAGTACGAATTACCAATTTGTTGCCTCAATTAACACAAAACACAACTAAAATACGCATAATACGTAGTAGCTATTAACGCACAATCTTGTTTCCGTATGTTGACATCTACAGAAACTCCATAATTTGTTTTTGAATGCTTTCTTTACACTTTCTTACCATCATGTTAGTGATTGTAGAGAAAAAAATATTTCAATGAAGTTATTTCTAAATATATGGTATAATAAAACTGTCTTTTTTATTTCAATTGAATTGAACTAGCGTGCAGATATGTGTAAAGAACAAAAATACTATTATTATATAGATATTTCGTTACTAAACATTTGGATTTAATAAGTGTTATTTATAGAATGTTTCGTTTAATTCTTTTATATTACAAAAATGATTTTTGAAAATTGCTGTTGAAATGTCTTTAAAAATAACCTAGGATTGATTTTAAATTTTGTTTAGATTTTCCAAATATAGAAGTTTTAATTTATATAATGAAAAATCACGGATTTATTTTAATCAAATAACTGTACGAAAAAACACTAATATAAACATATTTATGTATATAAAATTTTAGTCATTTCCTGTCTGATAGCGTATAATATATTTTTTGTTACACACATAACGTTCGGGTGAAAATTGTTTTTTGTACAGACGGGTATGTATTTGACGAGCGGATATCCAACTGACTGGACGTGCGCCAGATCATACAGGAAATAGTAATAAAGGTGTCATTATTCAACCGGACGCTTATGACCTATCTATGTTTCATGCATCTACATACCTCGTGTCCGTCCATCACAATATCCTTTCTATTGTTTTGTATCGAACACAGAATCAAATACGTAATAAAAAGCAAAAAAATATTCTGTACTGAACATCAATTAGAATATGTACTTGTTTCATGTCTAACGATTGTTATTTGAATTGAATCATAATTACTATTCTATTTTTCAATGTTTCCTTATTATCAGACAAAAATAGCGAACATTCTTTATTAAACACGCCAAGACTGAAACTCGACTGGTTTGGAATTGAGTATACATTTCTTGTTTGCATACAAATTAAATTCAGATTGATTTATTTGAAATATTCAGAATAGTTCTGTATGTAATTAGTAACTTATTAAGGTTTATAAGATACGGTTTGAATTTTCTTAATATTTAAAATCGTTTTATTAAATTTAAAGTATTTCATAGAAGAAAAGAAGTCAAATAAGACAAAACTAAAAAAATACTTTCTATAATTATAAAGTACTTTTATATACTAAGAATTAATTTCATTTATAAGTAATAAATTGTTTTACAAATGATTTTTTTTACTCACCACACGTCCCATAAAAGTTCTATGATTCAATTTACTTATCCAAATGAATTTTTATTAGATTTTTTCTGAATCTTACCCTCGAACAATGATGATATTGTCATTGATATGCTCATTATCAACTATCAAAAATGACTAATGATAATTATAGACTCTTTTTTAATTAAAAAAACATTGTGTTTGTTGAGAAATGAAAAATCATATGTGGAAATGTAGGAGCTGTTTGATAGAAACTGACAAATTATATATAAATCAACTTTGAATTGAATCAGAATACTAAACAAAAAATAAAACGAATCAAACAGATTAAATTATATCTATAAATAAATAACATTATTCATATAAAATGTTCAAGGTTTCACAAACCCCAGATTAATGTTTCTATCATTGAATTATACGAACCATATCATGATTTCGTCTAAATTAAATAAATTATATCGTATTGTTTTAACGAAACGTGTGTAATTGACTATTTAAAATTAATGCGAATTTATTGTTAATTAAATGACTTCACAGAATTCTCTCGAGCGTTTTTTTTTCTATTTAAACAAGTATTTGAGTTATCAAGTAATAATCTTTATATACAAAACATGTTTTTATTTAAATAACATTTCTATACTTTCATTTTAACTATTCTATATTTCTTTATAATATCAATCAGACATTTATATTTTTTATCAATCAAAAATTTCGAATAAAAATAATATAAAACAGTCGTATTTTTTATACATTACTGAACTTGAAATTAAATAGTAGTTGATAATTAAAAATATTCGCACGGTCTTAAACCTGTATAATCAATCAATTAAGAATAAAAAAAATAATTACAGGAATTTTAATGATCTGATTGTCTTAAATTATTTGAGATGGATGTTTAAACGCGAATAAAAGCATATCAAATATCACAGTAAGAATTCTTTGTTAACATGTTGCAATTTAAGAGATCTGACAATATTTGTAATTATTTTAATAATCTTTATCTTACACAATTCGTGTTACGAAATATTCGACAATATAATCCTCATATATATACACATGTGTTACATGTTTGTAGATAATTAAAATTATCATATTTTTATCCATTTTAAACATCATACCAATTCAATCTGCAACTCGTTAACGACTATAAATATATTGTGGGAGAATATACAAAAGATATCGTATTGTAATCCGACAGAACAGTGATTGATGTAATATAAAAACAAACAGAACATCAACAACTAAATGAAAACTTCTGTATGTTCCAGCACATAAATATTTTGTTGATACATATATCGTAATTAACAATCTGACATTTGTTTGTATAAAACATTTAAGCTATGTAAAACTACTTATTATCTAGTTCCAACGTATTGTTCTATTATTCTCTTAGTTCATAAAGTTATCTTTTACATTGATTGTTAATGTTTGCAAACAACGTGTATGTCAGGTAAAACAAATCGATACAACTTGACTTTAAAGAAGATTCGTAATTAATTTAAGTTATACTGGTTATTATTTCCGGTATTTATTGTTCTTTAAAGAGTTTTATGATTGATTCCTCATTATTGATATGAAATCGGTTTCCTTTCATTTTTATAAATATTTGTAGATATCAGTGAGAAAACTTTAATCATTATATATATATATATATATATATATATAAAATTTACTAAGAAAAAAAAGTATATTTTCTAATAGAATTTTTTAAATACAAGATATTTCCTGAAAATCGTTTTTAAAATATAAGAAAGATTCTATTTAAAATACAGTAACTGTAATTTAGAAATTAAATATTTTCTAGCTTTCTTTTTATAAGCCAAAGCAACAGTCTAAGTATTTTTCTTAAAAGTATAGATTTTAATAAGTAAATTTTCAATAAAATTCATGACTTTTAATTGAAATAACTGATTTGCTTAAGAATTTAGGGAAAGGTTGAGGAGCGAACCATCAAAAATTAATGTTTTCAAAATTCCTACCTCTAAATTGGTAATTCTATGCAGATGTAATTATCATTATTATATAGTTATACTAAATAAGAATTTCTTATGTGATTCTTGTATTATATCATTTATAAAAAAATGTAAATAAATAGATTAACCTCGTACATTAATTGTAATTATACATTTTATTTTATTCGGCAGAAAAAGTATTACTAATATAAAACAAAATAATTTAGAACTATGGAAAATACAAAAACCTTTTTTTAAACTGAAATAATTAAATGATTATTTTCAAATATTAAATTGTTAATAATCATTTAATTGATTTTTCAACATTTTTCTCTATTTTTTAAATAAGTTCGTTGTTGAAAACACTATTTGAATTTTATTCATGCTTTAATTTAAACTGTAATAACTTTATTGTATAATTATATTCAATTTTCGATTTCGAAGAAAGAAATATTAAAAATTTTCTTATAATTA
Organism: Acanthacorydalis orientalis; assembly: GCA_034766995.1. Taxonomy (NCBI): domain Eukaryota; kingdom Metazoa; phylum Arthropoda; class Insecta; order Megaloptera; family Corydalidae; genus Acanthacorydalis; species Acanthacorydalis orientalis. The sequence continues at coordinate 43,288,704 of CM068317.1, forward strand.
TATAGTTAAAAAGTATTTAAAATAATTTGATTTAATTTTTTTTCAAACAAAGTTAAAGTTAAATTTAGTTGAATAATCAAAAAAATATATTAACAAAAACAGTTTACTAATACAAAATTTTGAATTAATATTTTTTTTTAAATGTCTTATTAGAACTGTGATATAGAAAACCAAATACAGACTCAATGATTTTTTGTAGATATTAGCTTATTGTAGATATTAGCCTTCAGAAAGTCTATATAATAAAAAGAATTATCAACAATTTGAAAAGAGCTTTTTTGACTGAAATACTATTTCATCTGCGGAAATATAGTAACCATGTTTTAAAGCTATATCTATAATTTTTTCAATTTTTAGTTCTTTAAAATTTTGTATCTAATTTTTAAATTCAAAAATATTGAACTTCAATCAAGTTTGAGATATTTAAATTTTTAATATTGTAACAAATTGAAAAATTGTCAAAAACATTATTAATTTAATACATAATGTTCTAATATATAAAATAAGTGATGTTAAGTAATAAATAGATTATATGATAAGTTATATAATAAATAGATTTTATAATTAAGTAAATTTTAAATTAAATAAGTCAACTTTGTATTCAAATAATTGATATATAAAACTTACCCCCCAAACATTCTTGTAAATGAATATTCCCAAAATTACTGAGAGAAAAACTTGAATTTTCACCGAAACCATTATAACTGAATAATAAATCCAATCTTCGAATAAAACACTAAATATAAAATGACAGTCCACACAACTTTTACAGTTTTCAAATCGATTGAAAAAAGTCACTACTTCAAAATTTAACCGTTCGAAAATTCGTTATCACTGAAACTGTTCTGTGTTTGAAACTAGGTACGTTTTGAATCAAAACAGGCAGATTAATGAATATTTTTAATTATCTCATCACTATTTATACGAATCTTGGCAAGGGAATTAGTTCATATTGTCTATAACGTATTTATTACTTAATCGGAAGCAAAAAGCATTCCCTCCCACGCAAAAGGCTAAGACGAAAAAAAAACTCTTTAATTCGACGAATGATACGAAACACACGCATCTCGTACGATTTAACAGCTTTCTTTGTTCAATGAATGCGAATCTCGTGAGATAAATACACAGCGACTTACAGAAGAATAGAAACGCAAGTGAAATAATTTTCTTAGACGTTCTCATGGTATTCCTCCAGGTACCAGACACACGCATGAAGAACGTAATAGGTGTACCACGATTTTCAAAGGTTATAGATACACAGATATTACATATATATATATATATATATATATATATATATATATATATATGTATGTATGTATGTATGTTTGTATAAGCTTTCGATTCCATCAACAGATTTTGATACTACAAGGTTTGGTCACACGTTTAAATAAATTATTTGTAATAAGGTATATCACGTTATATTCTAAAATTATGTCAAGTAAATTGTACGATGTGATGTAAAAATCTATTAAACTAACATCAATCATTCTTAGATTTTACACTAACAGGACATAAACGTGTTTAGATTTATTTTTAATTACAATTTCTCTTGGTGTTGAAGTTCTTTTAAAGTTCATCTTAGTAATGTGTTCTTCTTAAGGTTATATTATTCTATTTTTTTTATTTAATATTATTAATCAATCTTTAGAAAATTATTCAAACTGTCTGACTAAAATAAGATTTTTAATAATCTTCCAATAAAAAATTAATTTTAACAAATTTTAATCCATTTTTCATTTAAAATGTTTGAATAAAATTTTACACTAAAAGTGTTTGCCAAATATAAAGAGAAATAAATGAAATCTAATCTGTATCCAGATTATTGATGTTATCTAATATGTAATCCATTATATGTAAGGTAATATAATTAATGACTTATTTGTCATTAATGCATTGTTCAAATAGTTAACAGATGACTTACTTTTATCTTTTATCTTATAATGTATTTAATGATTAGATTCATTATCTTATATTAATATAAATATATATTCACGAATTTAAATCGACTTAATTAGAGCTCGTTTGAAATTCAATAAATTCATATTAAGTACTAAGAACAATGTGTAAATTTCAATTTCAGAAATACTTTCTTATTTTTTTATAAAACAATATATGAAAATATTTTAATTATTTATAAAGTAAATTTAAAAATAACACCAATAAAATATTTTATATTTAAGAAATTCTATTCTTTCTTTCATTAGTACTTGATATTTTTTTTCATAGTAAATAAAAAGTAATTTTTCATATAATTATTTTATAATAATTATAATAATAATTATTACTATTAATATATATATATATATATTTTAAGGGTAACAAATCTCATGAAAGGGGTTCTAATAATAACAACTCTTTTTTTCATTTTCCTCGTTATCTTATTTTTAAAAATATAAATGTAAATTTTTAAAACTAAGATTAGTTTAATCCGTTCTCCTGTCAGTCTTTAAATTCATATACATTTTTTTTATTTAAGCGATTTTAAGTTGTCCAGAATTTTTGGATGACTAATGCTTAAGTTTTGTGCAAGCTCTAGAAATGTTGTGCATGGTTCTGATTTAACTAACACCTTCAGTTTGTTATCATAAGCCATGGTTTAGTTTACGAGCAGTTTATGCTGCTTTACCTCCCGTTTTGAGCCTATACAAAAAAAATCCTCTTTTTTGCTTCTTTCTATCTTTAATTCAATAGCCCGATTCGAAGCAAAATAAATAATAAAACCAAAGTCGATTTTATCAAAAATACCGAAAAATGTACTCAAACATGATATTAACATGAACACGATGAAATGACACTTTCATTGAAAATTAAAAAAATAGTAATGGAAAATAAAATAAAAGCTCAAGGGATTCAAAATGTCAAAGATAACCAAGACGAACCATAATATTAAAATCTTTTATTGAATAAAATAATGATCAATCATAAATATACTTGATTCCAAGAAGAAATACCGCTATATAAAATTAATACACACCAACTCAATTTTTATAATTTAATTTCAAATGTAAGATCATTAATTCTACAAAAAGAAAAAATTCTTCAATTTAATTTCACCCAGAATAAAAACATAATAATTTAAAAATTTAAATCAACATTTCAAGCATTTCTTCCGAACTTTTCCACATAAAAATATTTTAGAACAAAGATTTTTGTTTGAAAAATCTTTTTAATGCATTTTCTTAAAAAATAATAACTATTTAATATAGTTCTTCTGATTAATTTAGACTAAATAACTGCTAGACTTTAGATATTTTTTTAAAAAAATCTTTGATAAGGAAAAGTGTACATATAAAAAGTAAAATTTAAAATGTGTCTTGTTTTTATTTACTGAGTTTTTATTAATAAACAAATATGAATTAACATGTACTAATCGTATGTGCCTCATAAAAATGCCTTATATAGTTGTATACGAAGTAGAATTAATTAATGAATAACAGATTTTATTCGTGTGTATATATCTGTATATAAAAAAGTATTTATTTTTTTTCAAAAAATATATAAGCAGATATTTAAAAATTGTACACGAGATGACAGGAAAAGATTTAAAAATTTATTTTTAAATAATATTGAAAAAATCAAATTATAAAGAAGAAAATAGAAAGTAATTTCAACGAAAGATTATTATCCACACACACACACAAATATATATATATATATATATATATATATATATATATATATATATATATATTTGAGATAATATTAAATAATAACTTACAAAAAATGTTCAGAAGATGTGTCGAACATAAAATACAATTACTGTTACTTTTTTGTTAAAAATGATGAACTCATAACAAAAATAAATATAGTGAATACCGGAAATATTACAAAAAGTAATTCAGTTAATGTTCTTAAGAAATGTTTTAGTATGCTTTTAATATTTGTAATAAAATTAAGTATATGTCTCGTTAAATGCAATATGTAATCAAGAAAAAGCTTTCAGTATATATTAGAACTTTTAAAAATAAACTGAATATATTTTACAATATATATTTCAATTTTTAAACAATAAATATTTATTTCTCTATCATATTTATAGTTGATAAATATGGTAGAATATATTTTTAAATGTTTATCTATATTAATTCTTATATTATACATAAATTTAACTATAGATGAAAGCCAAAAACCGATTAAAGAATAAACGAACTCGTACGTGGCTTTTAAGAATTATAGTGAATAAATCTAACATATTTTTAATTTTTGTCGAATATTTTCATATATTTTATTAATAATATTTGTACAGAAAAAAGGAATAGGTGTTAACTGAAAGAATTTATTAATTACTTATAAAACGATATTAAAATTCTGAAGAAGATGGCAATGACATCAAAATGCACATGAGCGTCAATCAAAAATAACAATAATTTATTGAATATTTTTGATCAGAATTTTTTTTGTTTGGATTAGGGGATGAAAAAAGAGTTCATTTGTGAAGACAATATTAAAAACCTACGGACATATTTTTATTAAAATTAATCATGTAATTAGTTTAATTTTAATGAAAACGTTTTCATTAAATCTATGTACAAACACATATACAACCAAAAGCCTTATATTATACATCCTATTCTCTCATTGATTTTTTCAGTGGATTCCTGTACCAACTAATTATGTTTTTCACGTTACTAATACAATCAGAGATCTCTATTAAAGATTGAGAAACTTCTGACATACCGCTTGTATATCTTCATAGACTGCTATTGTAATATCATGATTCTTGATCTAGAATTGTCACGCTCAATGCACTTAACGATCGATTACCTCAAAGATTCAGGATATTTCCACAAGAGATGGTAACATTCGAAAACGGAATATTTACAAAACAACAGACGATGAGCGAACGCGAAAACAACGCGAAAACTGAGAACCGGTCGATTTGCGACACGATTTCGTATGTATGGTCGAAAACATGATATTAAAGTTTTTATAATAGTAGAGAAAAGAGCGTTTCTAGCCGGAATAAACGTGATGGATCGATTACATAATATGGAGTTACATGGATTGCGTGAGTGAATTATTGAAAATTTAGTCGCATCGGAAATACGTTTATAATATTATATAACTTTACAAAAAGATCAAAAAATTTATATATATATATATATATATATACGACCATCGTTTGATAAGTTTGGTAAATTTCTATGATGTGGCACCACCATTCATTTAGTAATGTCACGGCTAGCAAGTATCAATTTTTTAAACTAGAATATACGAAATTTCAGCCAAAAGCGATGCGTTTTTCACGTTCTACAAATGTTTGAACCAAACATTGTAGCGCCAAAAATGGAAAAAAAATAGTAGGCCTTTTTAGGTCGATTCGATACCGTGAATGAATCCACACACTACACACCTGAGCCGAAGCAGCAGTCAAAGAAATGGACAAAGATTGGTGAAAGTGCATCGAAAAATGGGAAGACCGTTTTATCGACTGGGAATGTGATGGCCATTATCTTTTGGGATTCCCAAGGAATCATCCTTATTCACTACTTAACAAAGATGAAAACAATAACAGGAGCCTATTATTCAACGTTTTTGAACCATTTGTAAAAAGAGCTGAAACAAAAATGGCCAAGATTGGCGTACAAAGTGCTCTTTCATCAGGACAACGTGCCATCCTACAAATCGACCGTTGCATTGGCAAAATTGTACGAATTAGGCTTCGAATTGATTCCTCATCCATATAATTCTCCAGGATTCGCCCCATGCGACTTCTTCCTCTTCCCAAACTTGAAAATTTGGCTCGGTGGAAATAAATTCTTGCCGAATGAGGATGATATCGTTGCTGTTAATGTGAGTTTTGCAGACTCATATATATATATATATATATATATATATATATATATATATATATATATATATATATAAGGTGTGTCATAAACATTTTTTATACAATTTTGTATAGCTGAGTGGGGCGAATGAAAAACTTATTTACAACAGTCATTTATTTGGCTGTTTTATTTTTATTTCAAGAATTAACTTTAAACTCACATATATTAAACATTTTCTTTTAAAATGAACCAATCCATGTTTAAAAAACTTATTTATCCATACCAATTATAATAAAGTACGTCAAAGTTAAAAATCTTTTTCTAAAATTAAAAAAAAATGTTATTTTTTATGATTTTTGTTTATTTCAAAATATTGATTTAAGAAATAACTCTACTGTTTGTTGATTCGACTTTAAAATAATATAAATAATATCTTTTATAACAGCTATTTTATTACAAAAAAAACTTTTATGCAATTAATCCTAAAATCTATACATTTTCTTAATGTAGAATATAACAAGAAATAAAAAATTCTCTTCATCCTCATACCAATTTAATTAACAGCTCATCATGTAATCTGTTCGCCTACGACAGCTTATTTCAATAACTTAATGAATACTAATGAATATATTTCAATTATCTATAATAATTAATCTTTAATTATATAATTAACAATCAAAATCAATTATCTACGTACTTTCAGTGACGTTCAATTATATTCTAGGCATACATCCCGGTACTTAACATAAATATTTTATTATTGATGAAACATTATAATCTCTTATGTAGTAATCATGCGAAAAAAATATATTTTATGTGAACATATTTTATAAAATATAAAAATCAAACACATTGTTAAATATTTACATAAATATTAATCGAAGACAAAAAATTATATTTGAAAGTCTTATTTTTTAAATTAATGCCATTACTGTCATTTTTATTTTCACCAATAAATTTCTCACTTCCTCCATAAATTAATCATTTTTTTATCAAAATGTTCAAAAATTGATTGTTGAACATTGTTTATTACTGCTTATTTGCATTTCGATCGAACAGCGATGCCATCTTCTTTAGAACATTAAGAAACAGAAATATCTCCACACGAAATTTAGATAAGTAACAATCAAAAATAATCAATAATTAATTATTGAATCATATATTGCAATTTTTTTCAATGACAAATTAACAAAATTGATGTACTCTTTATATATAAAAGACACTTCTAATTAACTATATCTACAGAAAAAAATCTAATTTTTCAAAGTAGATTACAAGAATTAAGTATTTTTTACTCTGAATAGTTTTTAAAATTAATATAAAATTTTATATCTTTTTTCACAGAATAATTTCCTTGTCCTAAATATTAATTGAAAGAATAAAAATAATTAAATTTAATAACGCTTGTACGGAGTGTACTGAGAGTTTTACTAAAGGTTAATTATTTATACTAAGCTACTCTTGAGCGCATCATCGTCTACTAAAATTTTTCAGGAGAACACAGGTCTCAATAAGGTAAACACAGTCAATGAATCAAAGATACACATCCACACATACCACACAGTTGATTTCATATGTAAAAAGGTACAATTAAAAAAAAGGAATATTTATAAAAAAAAATTATACCAAAATTCAATGAAGAGAAGAATTTTTTTTATACTAATATAAACATTTAAGGTTACTTTAAATAAGTAATCTCATAATAAATGTTTTTATTTTACCTATTTAATTTATTTTTTTAAGATTATTTTTCATTTAATTTAATCACTACGATTCAATTAACAAGGTACAAGTGAATATTTATAGAAATAACTTGACATATAAATATAAATAAATATTAAAGATCTTTGAATACCTAAAGATCAGTAGGTAAAGTCAAGTTCAGTGAGATATGATGCTCAATCTAGACATAAAAAATAAATACATTTTATAACGGTTTTGATAACATGTATTCATATATTTTATCTGCTTATTTTATCATGAGATATTATACTTAATTTGTATAATAAACAAGCATATAGTATACACACATATACATATATTTTTATCTATCTATCTATCTATCTATCTATATATATATATATATATATATATATATATATATATATATATATATATATATAAACTAGTTATTTTTTAAACTAAATATTTATAATGCAAATTCCAGGTACGCAACAATTTATATTTGATTCATATTTATAACATGAATAATACAAAAGATCCGTTTAAATAACTTGCTTCTAAATATTTAATATTTATCACAGTTTTTATGTTTTCGAAAAACATGTAAGACCTTATCTCATTTACTAAACGAATTTATTAATATATAAATTATTTTTTATAACATACGAATTCAGTTATATTCTACAAGCATTTTCTCATTTTATTTGCAAATATTGTTTATGTCTTGAGAAATTTACGTGACTATTGTTATTTATTTGTATTTGTTTACTTGTTATTCGAACAAATTTATGCAGATTTTTTTTATTACTCTTAGAAACAAACGATTCTAGACTAACGTAATGGTATTTTAGTCTCCTGAACATAACATTTACATTTGATTAATTATGTTTACACGATTAAACTTTAAATTTGTATATTTAAATATAAGTTTAGTTACTCAATAATATTTTATTTATTAACAGTTAAATGTTTTCTATTTCAAAAGAGCAAATTTACGTTATTTTAAATTAATTTGCATCTTTTATAATTTATAGTGATTTTACATTGCAGATCAATATGATTTTGAATGTGTAATTATAATATAAAAACATGTTATATACATATATATATATATATATATATATATATATATATATATATATATTTATATTTGTAATTTGTTTTGTACTTATGTACTTGGATTTGAATTGTTTGTTTCTTTTCCTTTAGATCACTGTATTTTTTCCCCTCGCTACAGATTTCATCTAGTCAGAAATTTTTCAGGTGGATATTAGTTGTCAACGTAGATTATTTTTACCAGTTTTAGGTTTTATTGTGTATGTTTTCTACACTATATTTATGTTTTTCTGTGTTCTTAGAACATGAAATATAAAATTTTCTTTGTTATTTATTTGTTCATTTAGTAATTTGTTGTCTAATTTAGGCTTGTTATGATGATTCAATTTAGGGTTCCACATAAAAGTATTAAAAAAATCATAAAAATTAAAAAAACACATGTTTTTTTATTTAGTATTGTAGTTAAATTGTAATTTAATATTAAATTGAACTAAAATACTAATTAGTATTACTTTAGTTTATTAAATAATCTATTTTCAAAAATCATTTCTAGTTTCAAAAAATTATTCACTATTAATATTTTGTTACATTTTTATTTGAGTGATTAATACATTTTTGATCAATCATATTTTTTTTGAGGTAAATCTCAACCTATTTAGGACGAACTAGAAAATAAATTGTCCTGCAAAAAATGTGTCTCCTTACTCAAAACTAATTTTATGCACAAGTATTTGGATTTCTTAAAAATGAATTCTTTCATAGATCTGTCACAAAAATGATACGAGGTTTTATTAAATACTGGAGTATTATTTACGGATCTCGTTTTTAAGTCAACGGAGCTCCACAATATCTGTGAAAGCACTCTCTTACTGACTTGAAAATATGTTAATTTATTTTCCTCTTAAACAATTCACCGTAGGGTCATTTTTTTGTATTTCTCTTAGTCATATTATCTTAGTCATAGAACTAAAAAATATGATTATGACTTTAACTAAATTCAAATTAAAAGTAATTGTGATATTTTGAAATATTAAATCATTTTATGAACGTGAATTTAGTATGAATTAATAATTATTATTCAATTTTGGTATCATTAACATCTAAAAAAAGTTAAAAAAGAAACAACAAAATATACTAAATCTTTTCATTATTTTTGTTAAATTTAATAATAGGTGAAAGCTTTAACAAAAATATAATTCCATTAAGATTTCAAAATTGGAAACAAATTCGAAGTATTGATTTTTTAGATACTCTTTAATCTTTTTTAATATGAATACCTTCTCATAAGTAAGATAATATAAATATGTACAATAATTTAGATTGAATCAAGTACTGAAAGCAGTGTATTATAAAACAAAAAAAAAAAAACAAAAATGTAAATAAAAAAAGACACCAGAGTATTTCTTAACGTTTAAGTGCTCCATATTTTATTTGTATTTCGTATACGGAGATAATATTAATAATATTAAATAGTCTGCGAAGATTTTATAATAATAATTCACACTTGTCTCGTAATAATGAGACATTAACTATCAACAATAATAACAGAGACGAATGTGTGAAAAACGGTTACACATTTAATAATGTCTACCGTTGAGACAGTTCCTCCGCATTGAGAACCAATTTAGTTTTAACTCTGGACAGATTCCAACGTCTGCAATACTTTTAATAATATCTCGAATGCCATACACACGCAAACACGGTGACTGACTTAACGTAGAACTTATGAGAAAAATTATTTTGCGACACTTCATTAAACGCTTTGTTGGCCAACAACGTCGCGTAACCGCACGCTAATTCTGCATATTCAATTACATGTGTGTGTTAATACAATATTAACATATGTGTATTTTTTATTATTAAAAATAATACATTTATTCTTGCACATTACATTTACGAAGCACCAGTTACCAATGTTTGCTTTTTTGTTGTTGATTCAATTCGAATTGTACCAATTATAATCGGAAATCTACTCTATTTCTTCGTTACAAGAAGAATTTGTTCTTGTTCATTTTATTGGACGCTTTTTTACTAATTAAAATCATGATTTTTTTAATAAATTATTATTTTTATACAAATACTAGAACTGATAAATGAAAATATACTTAAATTCTCTTCTTTAAAGTAATTATAAAATTATATATATATATATAAGGTGTAAAAATTAATTCGATGCCTTTACATTGAATCTGTTATAAATTAAAATACTTCCTCATCGTACTAGAATTTTGAAGGAACAACATTAACACTTAAAACGTTTTATATCTCTGCCAAGTAGTCTTAACCTCACAACACAGTAGTGAACACGATGTCGTCTGAAAAGTAACATATTAGACTTTACATACTTTTCGCATTCCATCTGAAAAAAATACGGTTTTCTATGGCGCAGGAATTATTTGTTCACCTTTGGGGAAAGTGTTGATGCATAAAATATGCACAAAATGCAAAACAGTGGAAGAGATCCGAAAATGCATTATAATTTCATTGACTCAAAGCCACTATCTTTTTTTTAACAAGGGATTAATCAGTTGTCTGACATATTGAATAAAGTTATACAAAATAATTGATAATATTTTCAAAATTGAAATGTATTCCATTTTTCCATAAACATTCATTTCCATAAAAATCTCTATAAAGAAGATACAGAATTAATTTCTACACCTTTCCTTTTTTGTTATTGGTAATGTTAATATTGTTTATTATATCGATTCTATTTTTTTCTATCTCTTATTATTTTAATAAACACTTTTTTATGTTATTTAGTAATCTCTGAATTCGATGAATTATATTAATATTCAAGACTCACTTCTATAAATTAATCACTCCTCCACCTACCACAAATCTCTCTCTCTCCCTCTCTCTTTATCCCTTTCTCTCTTCCCCCTCTCTCCCCCTCTCTCTCACTCTCTCTCTCTCTCTCTCTCTATATATATATATATATATATATATATATATATATATGTATGTATATATATATATATATATAAATTTTTCAGAAATATGCATAGTTGAAATGTGTATTGAGAAACAATTGGATTAAATCAGATTATCTTCGATCCGCTTTCAAAATAGGTCATTGTTCAACGAAACCACTGAAATGAAACTTTAATACAAATGTAAATAATTGCATGTGTGTAATGAAGGAAATATCTAGGTTAATTAGCTTAAATTAACGAATATTTGCATATTACGTTTATAATGTTGTGATATATATATATATATATATATATATATATATATATATATATATATATAAATGTATGTATATGTGTATGTATATTTAAATATATATATATATATATATATATATATATATATATACAATACTGAATTTATTAAACATTATGTATAAAAGATTCTTATCAAGTTTAATTTTATGGGAAATGAAATGGTACTAAAATTCTTTCAAGTAAAATATGTACCTGTACCAATTTTTAGATAAATGGCCAACACTCCGTTAACTTGAAACAAATAAAGAATAATCATATCCTGACTTTGATTTAAAATTGGATATTTAAAATGTTATTGAAAATAATATAATATTTAAATATGAAGTCATATAAAAGATTATTGTATATATTTTCCTGTAATATAAGACTCAAAAATATTATCAACTTTCGATATTTAGAAAAATCTTTCACTCAATATCTTCATTTGGAAAAAAATTAAATATTAATATAATAAATGTATATTTTATAAAAAGTACATTCATGAAAACTGTATACGATTAACATATGTACATACAGAATGAATCAATTTTATAATTTCTTATATTAAAATTAATAAAATAGTTAACGTGTTCAAATTATATTCTATAGCAAATAAATTTTTAATAACCATCATACTATTATTTTTTTTAAATTTAATATATGACTTTTATCATGGTCTTCCTACTACACGTACGAATAACTTTTCAAATTAAATGAAGTTGTATATTAAAATATAGTAATTATTGTGATGAATATCAAACATCAAATTATATTTTCACTAATCAATTCATAACTAAATTCAAATATATAATTAAATTATAATAAATTAGTATGGATATTATTATAATTGAAATCGATACCGTTATTGATTTCGATATTATTTACATTTATTTGGAATTAATTTTATGTAAATTATAACCGGACGCATCTAATGACTAAATAATTATTTATTTAATAAATAAACACACACATATACTTATATATATGTATATATATACATATATATATATATATATATATATATATATATATATATATATGTATATTTATTACATGTGTGTATATGTACTTCAAAATTATAAAAACTGTGCAATATGGATTTAATTTATATTATTTCAGAAAATTAATGAGCATTCAAACTTTTAAATTAATTTCAAAAATTATGAAAGTTAATTACGTTCCTTGATAATTACATTCCAAGAAGAATCAGAAACCAAAACAAAAATCTAAGATACTTACAATTTGCACGTCTTTTTCTTATTTATTTAAAATAAAATGTTAAATATTAACTGAATTAAATAGTGATTATTACATAGTTCTTAACACTCTGGTTTTTCATTTAGAAAAAATAATTTTCTCAAATTAATTAGGTACTTATTTACACACCATTTTTTTCTTGAAAAATGTTCAATATTTACATATCTCTAAATAAATTTTCACAAATTAATTTTCCACTTTCTTTGACAATGACATTTTTTTTCGAATCTAAAGTGTTCACTAATTGGTTATTAATCATTTTTTATTGTTTATAATATGTATTTCGATTGCAATATCTATTGGTATGATAAAGTTTAGTTTCGCAAATGTTTTATCACTGAGTTCGCAAAACACAAAAACAAATTCTGATAAAAATAAATAAGTATAAACAATAAATAAGTATTGTTTGGAATCAAGCATTATTAATAATCAATTATTAAACATATTTTCTTAGAAAAATTGTTTTAATGTGTAGGGCGTATGAAAAATTCATTTGTAAAAGTGAATTTATTTATTGAATCTAAAACTATATTTTGATAAATTTAACAGATTTGATGCAAAAAATACGTAAATTAAATATTTATTTAACATATATCAATCAAAATCATAATAACACTGTATCCAATTCCATGATAATAAATATTATTTCTTTTCTTTACTTTCTTAGTGAAACTCGTTTAGTTCTCAACTCATAGATTATATATATATATATATATATATATATATATATATATATATATATATATATATATCTGTATACACGTGTGAATAAATGTGCATAAATTCATGAAAAAATCATTCAACTGAATGCATGAATAACATTAAATTGATAAATCTAAGTCCGTTATGACTACATACAGTCAACAATTCTAATATTAAAAAATATCATAAAATGTTATCATTAAAAATAATCATTACACTCAGGTGTATGCGCTGCGCAGGTGATAAGGCAAACAATACATATACATTCATCTCACCCTTTCTAAACGTTGTAATATACCTTTTAGAAAAAAAACGAACGAAACAGCGCGCCAATCACGTGCTATTATTACGAGCATCGGTGCGAGTTTTGTTTTTTTTCGTGAACAAAAACGCACCGAAACGACAGTGACATAGGTAACATTACAGCATTCAAACAGTAGGCCATGGTCATGATATTTGTACGGATATTCTAAGTTGGCTTTGGGAACATCTAAACAGTTGACTGACGCTGACCACCTGTCGACACACGGAATTGTCTGTTGAAAAATACATAGAGTCTGTAACGCGATTTAGTTCCTCTATGTTATTATTATTAAAACTTTGTGCGTAGATTTAATAACACCGACTGTTGATCTAGAAAATAATATTCGGTATACTTATATATGGTGTGAATTAATTGTGAATTAATTGTTATTTGTATCAAACATATGCCATTTGCATCAATTTTACTGGTCTAGTGTACATTAATGTGAACAAATCGAACAATAAAAAATCGATACACGTACATTATAATAAAAAAATAAATTGCTGATAAGATATAATGTTTATTTGTGTCTTATCAAGCAACCGTTTGTAATAAGGACAAAAATTGTGTTTGTTAATTTAAAATAAAACTGTTTAATTTATTCGTAACACTTGTAAAACGGTGTGTTGTTTTTATCAAACTTGTGCGTGATCCTCTATCGATGAAATTGTGCGTGTGAACTTCTGATAGTGTCAAAAAGAGTCAATAGTATCAGTAGTTTACAATGACGTCACAAGAAAATGAAACCGAGACTGTGCGATTGGATGAATTACCTGTCTCGTTTCAAGTGAAATACCTAGGTATTAACAAACTAATATGATTATCTCTATTATCATTAACATTTATATACAAACATGTATAAAATACATACACAACCGTACATACAAATTTATATGTATATATATATATATATATATATATATATATATATATATATATATAAACTTGAAATTTGTTTAATTTTAAAATATTTACTCTGACTTATTAAAGTATAAAAAATTTAAACAAAAAAAATGTTTGCTATAACTTTTATGATATACTTTTGGCACAAATAACTAAAATATACTAGAAAACTAATATGTATTGCAATTTTTAATCAAACAATTTAACAAATTACAACGATATAAATTTTATTAAGGAATTATTATATTCAAAAATTAATTATTATAGAATTAAGTAAATGTTATATATTTTTGTCCCTAGTTTTTAACTAAAATTTGTTTTTCAAATATAGGAATTTGGATAAAATTTAGATCACAATTTTATAATCAAAACTGTTTTGGTTCTCTTAAGAATATTTTTAAACAGATAAATATTTTTTTTGGCCTACAACTTAATTTTTAAATAAAAAATATTTTTTTTAAAAGAATGTAAGGATAATAATATTTGTTATATGAATATTTGTAATAATGAAAGTTTTTTTTTTAATTTTGAAATATTACAAAAAAATCCATTTTTTTAAAAATGAATGCTAATTATAAAATGCAGTTTTTAAATAAATAATTTGTATCAAAAAATCATAACGTGTAAATTATTTGTATGAAAAAATCATAACGTATGGAAATTTGAATTAGACAATTATTTTTTCGAGTTAAAATGTTAAGGTTTAAGCGGATAAACATTAACGAAAAAAACAAAACCGTTAATATTCACAGGTAAAAGAATATAATTGTTTTAAAAATACGTTATTCATGAAAATACACCTGATGTTAAATTCAACGTACATGCAAATACAAACAGAGGGAGAAGTATATTTTTCAGTTTGTCTCTTAATGCATTTATTTAACCCTCTTCAACTTTATAGTCTAATGATCAGTAATTCATACGAAAACACCTGTTCTTAAAAGTACGCCTGGGAAAGGTCTTTGACATAATCATATAATGCAAATTATTTTTAACTTACAATACGTTGAACATGTTTATGTTTTATCAAGATTAATCCTAAAATTTCGAGCACTCAACTACAAACTAATTAAAAGCAATAAAAACAGTTTAAGAATTCATTAATTGAAGTCGTACAATTTGTAGTTACATAATTCATTTTAAATGAATACTTAATATAGAATTCCGGACAAATGAAGAGATTTTCGACTAAATACTGAACGTTTAAGTCGCACTATAATATATTTTTTTCATTGTTTGAAAAAAATGTAAGCTTACTACATTTAAAATAATTATAAAACAATAGCCTTTATATTATTATACCTGCTTTTTAAAAAAATTTGAAAAACTCGTTGTCTATTTAATAAAAAAAATTATAGGAATCACAAAGTAAAAATTACTTCTTAAAATAAATATTTAAGATTATTCCTGAATAAATTTTCAATTTATTTATCAAAGATTTTTATCAATTTATGATAAAAATCTTTATCAACGTTCAATAACTATTAGGTCGATAGGAAAATAATTACGGTTTATGACCTTCAAATTCATATACATTACCGCAATTATTTTCCTAACGACCCAATATAATTTATTATTTTTGATTTTTTGTTATACGCATTTACATAGCTATGCTATCATTTTTATAATGCTAAGATACCGAAATATATAATTGGATTTTTTAACATTCTTATTATGATGGCATATCCATCGAAATTGTTCATAAGGAAGGTTCAAAATTTATTAATAAGCAATTATTGAATGTTCGTTATCACAATTTATCTGCAATTTATGTTTTTCGACGAATGAAGAATTATTTATTGAAAATGAATTTATTTATAGTGATAACTATATTGTTATCTTAACTGTAATATACAGTTATTGTACAAAAAAAATTGAAATTAATAAATTTTATCACAAAATATAATTAGTTTCACTCCAGATACAAGCTAGTATTTTTTCATATAATAGTCATAGTAAGTTGATTAAATTCACTTTTACAAATAACCATTTACTCGAAACATTAAAATATGTACTGTGCTGAGTGTGTTGATTCATTTGAGAAAGAAAAATAATAAACTGTAATTATATTATTGATTATTATATTATTTTAAATTGTAAAAATTTAAATATAGAACAATTAAATCAACTTGATAATACCCATATTAGCAACTTATTTTTAACAACCATTGATCAATTTCGCTTCAAATAAACTTTACTTGTAAGTACAGTTGACTGAATGGTTTAGTCTGTAAATAACATTTATTCTACAAATAACAATCTAATGATACGACATAAGGTGACCGTATGTAACGTTCATTGTAATCAAACCAGCTGTACAGATCACAATAAATGGGCTTTAGTCATCAACACAACATAATTATGCATACATATACAGACGCTTTATATATTATGTGATTAAAATTCATTTTCGTTATAAAACTAATAATATTATCAGACATATGCTTTTTAGAAACAATAATTTATCATTTTTAATGAGAACTTGATAATAAAAAATAATTATCAGTGTAAAAAACAAATCAACTAATTTGATTTTGTGGAATAATAAAAAAATAAAATTCAAAAAATAAAAAAATCACGTACAGAAATACTAATATACTTGACATACTAAAATAATTATTTATCAAACAATACAAATATTTCGTATTAAAATATTGAAAATTAGTCATTATTTTATCTTAATTTTAACCATCTTTAGAGTTTTACCTCATCTTTATAGTATTATCAAAATGTGAATAAGTAAGAAAAATAGACAATTACAAATTATTGATCATTTAGATAAAGATCTATTTTGATTAGAATATTCATTTATTCATTAAAGGAAATAGAATCAATATATTTGTGTAATAACATCTTTTTAATTTAAATACATGTCAAATTAAAGTATAAAACTATTCAGTAATAACTAAATAAAACATTTTTTTATAATAAATTATTATTTTTAACATTACTTATCGATTCTATATGAAAAATTACCTGATATCTGAACGGAATTATCACATAAATAAAAACATCAATAAGTAATCTTCATTATGCTATACTAAACAATCAACAAAGAATTGATCCTAATCTTATTAATCTTCTAAATAAAAATACGTACATTTCATACTTGATGATTTGTTTATTTCTTCTTAGAAATTATCATTTCTTTTTTATTTTTTTAAATAGAACATAGTTCTAACAATAATAAAAATAATAAGAAAATATCATCAATGAAATTAATTAGAATCATACAAGTCTTATCTTTTAGAGTGTATGATAAAATAAATAAATCTCCAAAGTAAATTATTAACTATTGTTAAAGAAATTGATAAATTTATCTAATATTATATAAATTAAATGCATTTAAACAAAAAGACAATAAAATTAAATTATGAGACAATGTTTTATTTTTAATTTTATGTCTGATTTTATGATTATTTTCCAAATGAAATATTGGTATTTATTATGAAATAGAAAAAAACTAGATAATCTTAAATTATAATAATAATAATACGCCAGGTTATGATAAATCTTATACCAAGAGTTTATTTTCGAATAAAACTGTTGCCTATTGTAAATTTCTATGTTAATTTTACGTTTCTTGTTGTTTGACTATCAATTTCGTTTTTCCACATCTTCATGTAGATACTATTGAAGCAGTCTACATTTTAAAATGTAAAAAGACGAAACCGGTAGTGGAAATCAAAGAAAATAGTGACTTTAAGAACAAGAAATATAAATTCAAATCCCAGTTACGAAACAAATTACAATCATATTTTTATTTTCTTGGCCAAGGATATGCATATACAGTTCCTTCCTCTAATAGAAAATATTTAATCATTTATTTTCTATTAATTATCAATTTTAATTATTAGTCTAATTAAGGTTTAAGACCTAAAATTTGTCAATGGACTTCAATTAAACAGTTTAAATAAATAAAATAGTTTTGAATTTTTTTTACCTTAAATGCACTGATCTAGCCTTTTTATAAATTTGCAATTTTGTATACTAGTAACGTTGATGCCTTCAGAAAAATCTTCTGCAATAGATTAACAATATTGTTGTGAAATATTCTAATTAAAATATCTCTTCCAATAGAAATCTCTATTATTAGTATTTCTAGTATGAATAGTCAGATTTGAAATTGATTTTTTTTTCAAATGTATCAAAATCATGAAAAAGGAAACTAATAAAAATAAATTATGGAAATTATTTGTTTATTTGATATTAATCTTTAAGAATATAATTTATATATGATAAAAGAAAAAGTGTAAATTTACAAAAGTATATTTGTCGGTATTGTTAATTTTTAAAAATAATAAATCAAAAAGGATTCAATTTCCAAACAAAAAATGAAAGTGGTGACGAAGATAGTGTTGGAAATATTAAGGAAATAATCCTTAAAAAATATGACCTATATACAAATCGAATTTTCATATTCAAGAATTTTATATAAATAACCCAATTTTTATTTTTCAGGCCGCCATCATGCAAGAGGTCTATGGGGTATCAAACATACAAGAAACCCTGTCGATTTAATGGTAAAAAATGCAAAATCTTTACCACCAGGACAGATATTACCTTTAGTTAGACTAACAGTTTGTACAAAAGGGATTACACTCAGTTACCTGTCATTAAATAGTAATAATGAAAAATTAGACAAGACTGGACTATACCGTATAGAGAACATATCTTACGGTGTACAAGATTTAGTCTACACAAGAGTATTTTCAATAATAGTCGTACAAGAAAACGCAAATGGTAGAGACCACCAGCAACATCCATTCGAATGCCACGCGTTCGTCTGCGAATCGAAGAATTCAGCGAGGAGATTAACTTACTCTTTAGCTGCAGCGTTTCAAGAATATAGCCGTCGCGTTCAAGAAGAAACCAAAGATGATCCACAAACACCAGTGAAGAAAAAATTCGCGATCGATCTGCGAACACCTGAGGAGATGCAAGAAGAAATGGACGCCGAAACTGAAGCTTGATATTTACACATATCGCTTAGTATACTGATATAAAATATTCCTACACAATTATAATTTATTTCAAATTTAACTAAGTCATATACAGCTAAATTATATTTATATTTTGTGAATAGAAATATTTTATGAAAAATATTCTATAAACTGTTTTAGTCTCAGTCATTTGATTTTATTATAAGATTTAATATTCTTCTTGATAACTGTTTTACATGTCTGTAAGTTGGTATGTATTACTGATTAAAAATAATTAAACATTTTTTCTTTCATTAACATCCATTATGAATCGTTATAAAGCAGATGGTATGATCATCTTTATAGAGTTTTATATTTATATTATATAACAGTTATTTTAAAGTAGTTTGCGTACTTCTTCATTTTTATTTGCACAATGTATTATAATTTAAGTAAATATATTCTTCGATTGATTTAAATCACTCTGTTTATATTGTAAGTGGTTTCCGTTAAAATACAGTTTATGTAAATCCATTACTTAAAGGAATGCCCAACTGTAAACGTCTGTATATTTTTTATACACTTATTGACATTTACTCTTCTTAACATATCATTTCTCATATACCTACGAGAATGAATACTATGTATTACTTCATCCACATTTCTTTAACGCTGAGAATTATTATAAATAAAATATTTTTTATTTAATAATATATCTTACTTAATTTATGCTGTATAAATTAATGTAAGATTTAAACAGAGAACAGCTTATAATAAAACAAAAGTTATTTAAAAATCACAGATGAGAAAAATTGTTATGATTATTTATTTATTTGATATTTCATTGTATTTTTAACTGTTTATTTTTAATATTAAATAATGTAATAATATTCTACAGATATTATTGGTATTACATTATATAATTTGAAGAACGATGTAAAAAATTATTAACATTATCTCTCCAGGGAATAATTTTTTTGAAGATTAGTTTCAAATTTACCTCAAAGAATTTACAAATATATATTATTAATTTCCAATTAGAACATCATAATAATAAATGACACTTCAAAAGGTATTCAGGAAGACTGTAAGTAGAAAAAATCTAAACTTTATTACGAAATATAAAATATTGTTACTTAAATTGTTATTAGTTTTTCTTCTTTTGCCTGAATTTATATTTTCAACAATTGTCAAATAGTTGAAACACAAATAAATAAATTGCCAAATTTTATTCAACAGTACAAACCCGAATAAACTAATTAATGTTTATTTAAACATATTTTTGTCTTTTTTTACTTGAAATTATATACCTCAAAAAGATATTGGATCTTATGATAAGGTTTAGAAACACAATATATATATGTATATATATATATATATATATATAATATATATATACATATATAAATGTTTTTTGATTATTTAATTTTTCAGTAATAATAAAGCGTTAAAATAAAAATATTTATGTACTACATAAAACATTTGATTGTTCATAATAGAAGTCTATATTTATATCCTATTTTTAAACTTTAAAAGTATAAGTAGATATTTTATAAATAATAAATATTTTTTTTCAGGTATACTGAAATATTTTTTAAACATGAAAAAGGTATAAAATAATCCTGTCGTAAATTAAATAATTGTATTGGAAAGTAATTTATTTGTAATATTGAAGGGTATCCTAAGAGACAAATAAGATACTTATTATTTATTATAAATTTCCAAATGATTTCTTTATTTGTCTTTTAGACGAATTTGAAAATTATTCTAATCTATATATTCTATTTTGTCTAATTTATTCGAGTAGTTCGCTTTGTATTTCCAGGAAGTACCAATTTATGAAGAATGGATTTTATACAATTTTTTTAGATGCTTAAAAAATCAAGTAAGAAAAAAAATCATTAAAATAGTATTCACGCAGTTGAAATTCTTTTAGATAAATTAGTTTATCTTTTAATCGATTGTTCGATTTTATGCATGTATACGATTTAATCAATGTTGTTTATAAATGATTTAGATGAAAAATGAATTAAATAATTTACATGTAGTAGAAAATTTACAATAGACAAATGAGTTAATAAAAAATATTCATTTATTAGATCAGAACAATAATATTTTTTTAAAAAATATTATTTTAAATATTAATTTAATATATTAATTGTAACCATTGAAAACTCCTGTATGTGTATCTATATTATTAGGTATACTAAAAAATTCCGTGTCCTTTTTATAAAAAAAAATTTACAGAAAAACAGGATACATTCAATCCTCAAAATATCCCTCATTATTTTGTATAATTTTGCTACATCTGTCGGTTAATTGACGAATCCCTTGTCCAAAAAAATATGGCGGCTTTGAGTCAATGAAGTCTTAATGGATTTTCATAAATCACCTTTTTCATTTTTTGCATGTTTATGCATGATAACACCTTCACCCGAAGCTGAACAAATCATTCTCGCTGCTTCGGCAGCATTTTTTTCAACTAAAATGTGTAAAGTATTCAATGCTTCATTTCGGACCCCATAGTGTTCGTTACTGTTTTGTAAGATTATACCAACTGCTTGCCGAAGATATAGTGCTTTTAAATGTTAAGATTGACACTTAAAAATCTTAACATGACGAGAAAATATTTGATTTTAAAACAGAATTCTAACTGATTCAATCTGAATGCACAGAATTAATTTTTGCACCTAATACATATTTGCCAAAATTTATATAATATTTTATTACAGAAGAAAATTAATAAATATATATAGCCTACATTCATATAAAATATTTTCTCACAACCTCTGTCTCCAAGCACGTATTTTTACGTGATCTGTTTAAACTGTTCTGATAATTAATAAATATAATTTTAAATACCAAAAAAAAAATAATATTCAATATTCTTCAAATTCATATTCTTTAAACACGGTTTCATTTAAAATTATTGATTTTCACACAGACTTTCTTTTGTACAATCACAAGATTAAATTGAAAATATTTAAATATATAAATAGCGTGTTATCATATCGTGCCAATCTTCGATTTGTCTATCATTTTATATTCTGCAAATATCGGCTAATTTAATAACAATATGTATTTAAAAAGACTGCAATCAAATTACACTGATAATTTTTAATCGTAGAATTCCGTGACGTCCTCGAATTTAAAAATTAATTTGAGTTCAAGTTAGACTAGTACTAGGTCAAACACATTGAATAGTGTGAGAAAAGCACGAAACTGTGATCAGATACGTTGTTTCGAGTGATAAAACATATCAAATCTGACCATTGTTTTCAACGTTGGAGGTTTTGTACTCGAATAATATTTTTCTAAGTATTAAATTATTGATATATATATATACATATATATATATATATATATATATATATATATAAATGTGTGTATAGATGCATTATGTAGAAATGTTCAGAAATATTTTTCCAAATACATAGAGCAAGTTTAATATTTTCATAACATAACAAATTTTTAAAATTCAAATTTTAAGATTTAAGATTCAATTTCTCGTCTCGAAGTCGTTGTCTTGACTGAAATTTCATGTTTATTTTATTATTTAACTTTACAATAAAATTAGAAACACATTTGTAATTTTCTTCAAATAAGTGAATAGAAAATTTAGAATTCAAACTTTATTAGCACTTAAATTTTCAACAATTGCATATTTTTGATTTGAATCAACTTATATACATTTAAATAGCGATACTATTATTTTCAAAGTGAAGACAGTGAATTTTAATCATTCAAACAGGTTCAATTTGTTTAAAAGTCAAATATTTATTTGTCCCTTTCAAATAATTCTTTTTATATTCAAGGAACAATAATTAATTTCTTTAAATTTAAATTAAATATTTTCTTAGTAATTTTTATTGAAAATATTTCAATAAAATTTAAGAGAAATTCTAATTATTATTTCTGGAATTTAACAAAAACCTGTTTGAATTTTACACAAGTTAAATCTGTTTCAATAAATAAATAAAATATGTACGTACTTTGAAGGTAATGGCATTGCTCGTTTGTAGTTTTTAAATAGTAAAAAAATATAATAATTTGGATTTTAAAATTGTTTCATTTATTAAAATGAATTCATTTAGAGTACTAAACCATATTTTTTTAAAAAGGATAATTAAAACCAATTTTATTAAAAGTAATCTTTTAAAAATATATTAATAAATATAAACGTCTATTCGAAACTTTTCCATTAATAAAACTCTATAAAAATAAAAAAAACACCGTTTATTTAATTCTTTAAAGCCAGGGAGGGGAAATGGGCGCTACATTTTTTAACAGATATTTTTCGATTAATTGAATATTCTTTTATCGTAAACAAAATAAAAATTCCAAATTTGTCGGTTACAAGAAAAAATATATTACTTCAGACTAACCATTAGAAATTTCACATCTATCTGATATATTGTAGAAAATCGTTGATAATATTCGAGGAAATATAAATTTCTTCGTTGAAAAGACATAATTGGAAGCGAAAAAATTGATTGCAGTGGAAAATCTACAGAAATAACATTACTGTTGTGTGAAAATTTTTGAAATAATCAAATGTGCACAAAACAGTTTCACATCAGTCACATCTTGTACCTAGACGTAGAGGTTCGAAATTTTATATGTATACACTTTCTTCCAATGATGAACTTCTGGAAAAAAATATTATCTAACCCAATTCTCAAGTTCAGAATTTTTACAGGTTTTCAAATGAAAAAGCTGCAATTGTTCTGATTTTTGGACGACCGCACCTTTTAATGAAAGAAAGAGTTATAAATTTAGTCTCATTAGAAAGAGGTTAGTTACCTTTAAATATATCATTCAAAAGATAGCGCTCTGAGATCATAGTTTCTTTATAAAACACCAGTGAATTTCTAGATTCACTCCCGGTTTTAAAGGGTTAAAATGTGTTAATATCTCCCAGTTAACATCATATATCTAAACATTAAAAAAAGTAGATAAAACTTATTAAACATTTTTTTATTATTTTAATACAGTGTCAGTTTTAATACACAAATTGCTTCTTAGTTATGGCAAGTTTTACCTTTAATACAAATATTATATTTAATCTATTGATATGTACGATTTTTAAACATTATTCAAATTCTTTTATATTTTTTCTTTTTTAAATTTAAATAACAATTTAAATTCAGTAAAATACATGAGTTTTTTTAAATGTATTATTTAATACTGATACTTATAGTTTGTAATAAAAATCATTTAAATGAAATTCAATTATTTTAAATATATAACTAAATATAATAGTAATTAAAACAGTAAACTATTTATTAATAAAGCATAATAATGGCATATTACCTATTTAATAAAAAAATGAATCTAATAATATCTGACACTACTTCTTTGTTAAAATTGAAATCAAATACATTTACAGTAAAATAATAGGTAACGGTTAATCGACTAAGGTAGAATCCAATAAGCACGTTCATCTAGTATTCTCACTTTCTACAAATATTAACATTTTCATGAATCGAACAAATCAACCTCTAGTTGGCGATTGAGTCTGCGATTGTACTCTTGCAGAATCTGAAGGATTGATACTTTTCGGTGTTTCTGTCGTTTGTCCGAACATATCATTTAAATCATAAAATCTGGCTGATTCTTCGCAATCGATCGAATCCTCTGATCTTGCACACGTGAAGTTTTCCTTAAATTTAAATATAATTCATTTCAGTAAGGCAGTAATTAAAAATATCGATTTCATATATAATTTTATAGTATAAAGGCACACATTTTTATTGAACTCCAATTTAAATCCACTTGCACAAAATAAGAAATGAAATCTATTCTAATTGATTATCAAATATTAATTTTTTTTAAAAAGCAGATGTATGCGTATTATTCACAAAAAAAAAGATATACCGTTTTTTTAAACATTTATAGATTCTTTATTTTGTATTACTATCTGAAATATATTTCTGTTTTAATATACAAAGAGTTTGTTCAAAAATCTATTTAAATTGAGATTAAAAATTGTACTCAAAATAGTATGAAACAAGAAAAAGATATTAAAAAATTTTAATACATAATTTTCGATCCCTCAATTGAAAAATATCTTTATTATACAAAATAGAATGCTTCTAATAAAAATCGTTAAAAAATCAATAAATAAACGTTATGATTTAATATTATTATTAATAAATAAAAAACTGAACAATAATAAAAGCTATAATAACTGATTTATAAGCACCTGATTGAACTGTGTTTCTTCAGGACAAATAAAACTCCATCTAAATATGCGTTCTTTTCCGTTAGCAAGCACTACTGGTAAGCAAACATGGAAAATCTGACATCCATTATCCATGTCTGCATAATAACCATATTTTCGATTTTCACAAGAAAATGTATCAACTATATCTTCACGTATAGATGTGGCGTTGCTTGGCAGTGACATCGTTTGAGCAGGAGGTGCAGGTGGGGACTCTTTTTGAGGTACCTAAAAATCTCTCACTTTTCAGTAAATTGTGAAAATATTTTAAAATCGAAATTATTGAAATTGGATATTTTTATTTTTATCTTTTATTATAATTACTTAATTGAAAATGTTTGATTTGATGAAAGAAGTAAATATAAAAATATGTGGCAGAAAATAGAATAATCCTCCGTTTATTAGAAGTATAAATTATATAATAAGAATTATAATAAGAAGTTTAGAGTTATAGTAAGTAATTATATAAGTATAAATCGTAACAGAAAAACATATGCATTTAATTATGATTTACAGAAGAAATGGACACAAGATTTTAAACTTAAATTTTAAACAAAGATTTTTTATAAATCTTTTTTTAAATGGAAGATAAGTTCTTTCTTTCTAGAATGAATATTTTTCAAACGAATTATTATTTCAAAAAAGATATTTTATAAAGACAGTTTTCTTATGTCCTGCTGTAATCATTCAATTATTTTTTTCAATATCAATTTATAAAGTTTTTCTATTTAAGAGAAACTTTGTGAAATATTCCAGTAAAATTATTAAATAATTTACTACAAATTGTACCCTTTAATGTCTTATATCTTTAAAAAACGAATATATATATATATATATATATATATATATATATATATATATTATTCACAAAAATGATTAATAAATAATTGAAATATGTTTTCAAAATTTGGATTATTTAATTTATAATTATTTAAATTTATTTCATAACTTATTATTCATTTTTCAAAGTTATTAACACAGAATTAGTTTATAATTTAAAGACAAAATAATTTATCTTTTCAATAAAACATTATTATTCTCTCTTTTACAAACTTTTGGAAATTTTATGAGGTTTTAAATAAATATTTGCCTTTTTTTAAAAATAAATTTAAATTTTCAAACTATTCTATATTAAAGTTAATTTTCTACACTCATTGTATTTATATCTTGTGTGCATATTTATAACATTTTGGAGAACTTTTCTCTTAATTTTTAAAATAAATTTTTTTCAATGTTAAATTCTTTTGACAGACAAAATTATATTAATATTCATTTTATAATTTAAAATGCCATATATTTTTTAAAAAAAAACATATTTTATTACAAATTAAGAATTAAATTGTGTATTTCGGAGTATTTATTAATTAATAATTTTATTAGAATAAATAATATATTTTTTAAAAAGAATATTCTATGAAGTTATTTGAAATAATTAAATAGAATTTACAAAAATATACGTATTGAATTATTATTTCAAAAACGACACTTTTTTCAAATTTAAGAAAATAAATTAAAAAAAAATTACTTACCCTTACTCTAGGTGCCGACAAAACTAATCCCACAAGACATAATATCACAGTTACTTTAATATACATTTTAAAAATATTATTCACTGTACTTAATAAATAATTACAAAATTTATGAATGCGAAACTAAACTACGAATGTTGAAAATACATGTAACAGGAATCGAATAGCGAATATTTTGAAATTTATCAGTTAAAATCGTATTTATATGATTTCGTTCGATGGCTGTTTTCAAGAACTGAACAAAGTGGGGGTGAATACTAAAACAAAAATGTATCTTCATCTGTTAACTTGGTGCACAATTCTTAACTGAATTAAAGTCTTATTGTTATCCTTTTTCTATACCAGACATACACATATAAACGATGACGAATCTTTTCTGGAAAAACTCGGTAATCGAACGATCCGTACATGATTTCAATTAATGATTAAATAAATGATTGGTTTGAAAATGTCCTCATTCAAATCCGTTTTATGATGTAATTAAAAATAATTATAGAAGAAAATTATGCAGGACAAGAACACAGTTATAAATTAAACTACGATGACAAATGTTGAGAACAGTTGTTGGTTGGTTCGTTTGAGGTTGAGTTTTACAAAAAGGACATTAATATTCAGACTGTCTTTCCGAATGGACATTGACTCTATTAAGAGACGTACGGCAGCCAGAATACGTTTCAGGTAATTTTTGTTCGGTACAGCTATTGTACATTTATTATGTAACCGTTGAAATTTCGTATGCAGTACCATAATGCAAATGTGGTCAATTCGAAAATGATTAACCATGAATCATTTCATTTAATGAAATATTTGATAATTCATTCAAGTTGATTAGAATTCATCTTTGTCGGTCGTTTTTGATGAAAAAATTCTTTGATTTTTTTCTAAAAAAATTTATATTCCGTGCACATAGAAAACAGCTAAGCAATTACTTACATTTAAGAATAGTTTAGAATTTATAAACGTACGCATGTGCATATATATATATATATATATATATATATATATATATATATATGTATGTATATATAACAAATTATATCATTTAAGAATCGACCACTTCTACACTGTACATCAAGAAGCTACACCTAACTATAATTTTGAAAAAATCGTTTTTTTTTTGATTTTCTAAAAGTTTCATGTGAAAATATATCCTGAAATTTTATATTCATACCTGTAAAATTGAGGAAGTTATAGAGTTCTTCGTAAATCATTTAACTAAGTACAGCAGAATCATACTTGTGACTTTAAACGCGTTGAAACACTGCTTTTGAAGATAGTGTCCCGTATATTTTGAGTACTAATCGATGGATTGTTTTGAAATTTTCAAAAAATACGCAAAAAGAACCAATATTAATCGAATAGCGTTTTTATTTTTTTAAAATAAATAAAAGTATAATATTAAAGTAAAAAATATAACAGATATAGAATAGAATTTTTCATGCTTAAATTTCCTTCGGAGTCATTTTTTGAAACAAAAATTTTCAAAATCAATCTATTACATATATAACTAACTTTAAAACCCTATTTAATTTTTTGATTGAAGATGGTCGGTTTCAGCTAGAGAATGGTCACAAGTGAACTCGAAAAAAATGCCATCGTTTATTGACGGATATATCTCTTTTGCTTTTTTACATTTTTGGTTGTTTTTTTCGGCAAAATGCTCACAATAAATGTATCTTTCATTTTAAAAAAGTTCATTTCATTATCACCTATATTTTCAGAGAAAACAAATTCAGAATTTAAAATTTTTTTCATCCCTCTAGGTAGGTGTAGCACTTAAGTGTAAGTCTTAATTATGGTTGAGATAAATAAGACCCTTTTTAAGGATAATCTTAGAAGGAATTTTACTTTCTTTTCTTAAGGAAATACATTTTTAATAGAAAATGGTATGTAATGTTATAAAACGTATTATATTTAATTCTGTACAATTTTATTAAACACAGAGCATTTAACTTCAAATGTATAGTTTAAATTGCTTTTGTGTCTCTTCAAAATTAAATCAATACTCTTCAATAATATATTTTAATGAGAATATCGTATCTTTCGAATTAGAACATATTTCAAATAATAAATAATTAACAATATGTAAATTGCACTTTAAATGATGGTTCCTAAAAAACATAAACTAGATAACTCTGCAGCAACTATCTTTAGCAAGTACTGTAATAATTAAAAAACACTAGTTTTGAATAAAAGAATAACCATAGTAACTAGAAATTCAAATTTATAATTAATCATATTTTTATTACATAAATCAAGAAAAACCTTACAATATTTTGACACTGGCTCAATTCATTTCCATAAACGAATTTGTCACTCACACCACAAACCACAAAAAAGTTCCATAAGAACAATGTTCAATAATTTTCTCTTAAGCACAAAAAAATCTAATGTTTATGTATCTTATAACACTCGAAGTGCACATAAAACAAAATCAAAAATGATCATAAATATTTTTTTAGTTTTTGGGATGAATGAAACAATTATTTGTGAAAACTAATCAAATATTTTAAAAGAATATAAAAATACATACATAGAAAAAACAATTCTTATGTTATAAAATATCTTTAAACATAAATTAAATTAATAAAGGTTTTCGTTCTTTTGTTAAATAAATATTTAAAATAATTAAGTTATATTATATTATTTCACTTTATAAAGTTTGCAATGTAGAACTAAATTGATAGAATTTAGCTTGAAACAATTCGATCAGATTTAATAAAATTTTAACGAATCAAGTATCCATAATTTTATTCAACCGGAAAGTTTCTATCTTTCAAAGTATTTTATAAAAATAAATATTTAAACGGAAAATAAAATTAGTTAAAGAATAATACATGTAATTTTTATATTATCTACTTCTATGATTAACAAAAAAATAAGGGTATTTGTGATTATTATATTAATATATGAGTTTGAATTGAATTTAAAATTGGTTTTCTGATTAAAAACAACTTAAAAAAAATAAAACTTAATATGCATGGTTTTGAGTACTTTTAATAGCGTACATTATATATTTTCCTCTCATCACTTATTTAATACCAAGTTTTTCTTATTTTTTCCTTATTATAATAATCATTGTTCTTTCCATTCCATAAATGCCTACAAGGATGACAGTAATTAATCGTTAACCACTTATTAACTTTTCCATGCCTATACCGAATGTAAAATCAAACAACTGTTAAATTTGATATTTTGAAACCGAACAATTTCTTCCTACTGAAAAAATTCTCTTTTAATTTTCACAATGCATTTTTTACACTCTTTAAAAAATTCAAATTAGAAAAAATTCCAATCACTTCAATTTTAGTCTATAAACAGCCTAATGGAAACAATAAATCTTGACCAAATTGGATCGACACAATAGTTATTTTATTTTTTATTTATGTCGTTTAAACAAGTACTTAAATATTCGTAAAACACATTTCATATTATTCAATTTCTTTTAGTGTGTTATTTACGGTCTTGTAGTTCTTTGGGATATCAGTTTGGTTTTAACTTCATATAACAGGTTTCGATTTATCAGTCATCTTCAAGTAGTTTGTTTTTCTTGAGATTCTTTCAAGAGCTCGGATATAAGAAAACAAATTAAAATAAAAACAAAAAACAACTGATTCAAATCGATTGTATAAAGTAATAACAAAAATAACATTCAAAAAGTTATAAAGATAGAAACTATACATCTTATATTTACTATCGGTTCAATTTGTAAACTAATCATAACGTAAATAACTAAAACCAAACGTAAACAAATTTCAATCGTTACTAATAACCCAATAAAGCACTAAACATATCTAAAAATCAACTGTTTACAATTGAAAATCAATTCACACTCAATCACATCAATACAATCTCTATAAATATCTATTCCTAATGATGTCAAATGATATCTTATTTTAATCGCTAATATAGCCCCTCCAAAAATACTACGGAAGCTGTCTGTTCACCAAAAAAATATGTGTAAATTTTCCATAAACACACATACAAAAAAGCCAAGGTGTTATCTTGACCTTCAATTTGTACTAAATAAATCTGCATACGTTGCAGTACTGACGCGACATAAAGATAAAATTGCTTGAAACCTTGGGGTCATGGCAACGGCACCGAAAGCTCAATAAATTTGTTGTTGTCAGAGTATAAACATATATTCTTTTTCAACGTCTCATTAAAATTAACTCTATTTGCTGTACACGTATGACCGGCACGTCTGCAGATCTTTGGCTAAAGATGTGCGCACCTTGACGGATTGAACGTGCGGAAATTTTCAATCACGGCGGATCATGGATACACATTTTGGATGAAAAAAATATTCATTATACATATATATATATATATATACATATATATATAATCATAAAAATTCCCAGAATGTAACGTAGACGTTAAAAATTATTAGAATATTTAAACAATAAAATAATTATTATATTGGCCGAAAAAGAAAAATCAGATCCGGTTTGAAATGTTATACTATATATTTATTAATATTCCTTTATAAAATTAAAATTCATATCAAATAGTGAATAAACTAAAATGTTTAAAAAAAGATCTATGTCTCAAAAAAACCAACAAACTTTTCCTTGTAATTAAGTTTCAAGAAACGAAAACGATATTCAAACTAGAACTGACTTATCTTGTAGATCTTCAAGATAATTTCAAGATTGAATCACATTAATCGTTCATGGTAATTTTACTGCAAAAAAATAGTAAATGTCGAAAGATTATATTGAATTTAAATATAAAATAATGGAAAAAATATATGCAAAAACATGACTAGTCAATTATTGATTATTTTTGATTATTATTTATCTGTATTTTGATGTAAATTTTATCATTCTTAGAAAAAGATATTTTTCTCTACCTTAGCGCTTTAATAATAGCGAAACAATATGCTTAATTATAGACAATTAAACATTTTTGATCAGAAAAATTATGTATTTTATGCAGTGAGAATAATTCGCTTAAAAAAATATCAAAACTATTTTATTGTTGGATCATTTTTTTTAATAAGAATGAATAAACAAAAATAGATTTATTTAAATATTAGTAATTTTCTCTGATTCTCTGAACATTCAAATCATTCGATATTTCTAAAACATTACACAAACTTAAAGCACATAATTTAAAATAGTTTATGTGTTTTTCTTGAAGTACGTTGATTTTAAATGCCATTTTAAAAAAATACAATCGTTTACGTCAGATTATATCATCATCAAAAATTCTAATTCGAATCAAAGTTCAAATTCTCTGCTTTGATATTTAAATTTGTACAGAACAATGTCCGAAACTTCTTCAATTAAGTATTCAAAACAGTTTCACTCTTAAAAGTATAAGAGATATCCTCTAACCCCAAGTTCGAACTTATAAACAACATTCAGTCAAGTAATCATTCACTGCATTCGTTTTATTCTTCTCTTATATTTGTGATTTCTTTTATTTCTCCATAAACATTTCAATTCAAACCTCAATTACTTAAGTCATCTCCCCTACTACTAATCAAAAATTAGTACATTTCTATGTACACTCGACATATTCAATAAACAATGTGTTTTTATTCGACCCGAGATATGAATAATTCAATTTAAGATTTGGTCATCCTGCAAGACGAAACTTGTACAATCGCTTGCAGTTTATTTCTTCTCATATGGGTGTAGAATCAGACGCAGCATTCTTAGCAACATGTAGTATTCTAGGTGCGTCAGCGAATGACAAAAATACGGAATCGAGACCTGATAAGAATGCGTGCGAAGATTTCAAAATGTATTTTTATAAGCCGGTTAGTACAGACAGTGATGTCATAGTTAGTAATCAAGGTAATATTCTAGCTATTTATTGTAATTATTTATTGTTTTTTTTTATCTTCAGTTTGTGTAACAAATTCACTTTGATTAAAGATATGATAATTTTTTAATTAGTATTTGAAACAGTGCCGTGCGATTTTTTTTTAATTTTCAGTTTGTGAAATATTAAATTCATTTTTTCTTGAATTATTTAATTTGATCAATCGTTTTTTTTAGTTATAATATACTTTTGTTCAGTAAAAATACAATTATATTTTCTTTAATTATGACTAGAAAATTCTATAAATAAATAGAATGATTTTTTCGAAATAAGTCAAGGAACCCATGTGTCCTTGAGTCGAAACCTACACGTGATTTATTTAAATAATGAAAAACAAACTTTTGGATTCATTATAGAAACGTTAAAAATTCTAGTAATGTCTCTACGAAGAATTTTTATGTTTGAAAATATATTATAATAAATAGACTTGTGAACGAGATGCAACGTTTGACAAAATTCAGTGATTTCAACGATAGTTCAATGGTTAGAATTCAGATAAATGAACTCATACATATTTTTTAACAACGAATATAAACACTCTCCCACATTCTTTACTTCTTCATAATTGTTTATTTGAAACACAGTATTTATACATTTTGTGATAAATATTCATTGTACAGAAAATTCTCATCTTTAATTCCGATCCAAATTAAATAAAATAAACTTGAAACAAGAAAAATAAATTTCTCACTCATGCAATTAAATACATTACATATATATATATATATATGAGATAGAGAGAGAGGTTCTGTATATAGCGAAAAGTTACAAGATAGATAGATATTTAGACTATATTGTCGCATTGACAGCTAAGTTTGCTTAATGACCACTAAATCATTCAATGACTATCAGCAGTTTAAAAAGGAATGCATAATTGATGTAAAGATTAACATAATAAAAGATATGAAAAAGTATGATATGTTGAATTACAGTAAAAATGCAATAATAATAATATATATATATATATATATATATATATATATATATATATATATTCAGGTACTCTAGCTATTTCATTCTAAACACAATCAATGCTTATAAAATATTTTCTCCTTCAAATTCATGCATAAACATAATTTTTAAGAACTGATATTTAAAATAGAATTGAAACTGATTTATAAGCATTACATTAAATAGTTTTATTTCCTTATTATCTGATCTTATGATAATATCTTTATAACCACCGATATGCAGTTTATTTGTCGTCTAGAATATTAATTTTTTTAATATATTAATATTCAATACAGATGAGTTCCAATACGGATATATAAACTCAGAATATAATATATATAGCCAAACGTTCGAAACGATCACAGCATGATGTACGGAATAATGACACAGTTTGATTTTTTTTTTAAAATTGCATACAAGTTTATTATAAAAAGAGGGCAAAGAAATGTAAACTTAAAAGAAAAACTACATTAATAACAATCCCGAGATATTGTTTTAGAATGCAACTATAATTTATTTTTTAAATAAACAAATAATATGATTTTTCAAAAATTTAAGCAGATATTTCTGCATAAACTAAACATATTTCAAATATTATAAACTGAAATTATATAGAAAAATGTTTCAACTCTTTCAGTTTCCTTCATAGATAAGTGATATTAAATAAAAAACCCTAATTGATTTATAAAAGAAATTTTTAAATATCGTAAGTGGAATAAATATTAAAAAAAATTTTTAACTATATTTTCTGGTATATCTAAACTTTACTATCTAAAGTTTTAACTATTAAATACTTCATTTATACCCATTAAAATATAGCCTAAAAGATCCATTAAATTTCACATAATTTTAAAATAATTAATTTACTACCAATTATTTTTTGTATACGAATAATTAATGGTTATTATTAACACAAATATTACATTTATTTTAAATGTGCATAAATTTTAGATATTTTAAAAACATGTATACAAACACACACATATATAGATATATATATATATATATATGTACACATAAATATATATAAGTGATTATAAATAAACAATTACCGTTCATCAGAAAATAAATCTACTCTTACCTTAGTTATACACCCATCGTGTTAATAACTGACACTATAAATCAAATGATGTATTTTAGTCCTGTTTTCACTATTTGATTATTTAATCAATCTTTTTCATGATCTACAAGTCAATTATGTATTGCTAGTTTATAAATTCTTATTGAAATAATTAACTATTACCACAAAGGACAACGAATATTATTAATTGAACAATCGAATAGTAACTTATAGGAAAAAATATACTATTTTATAATAAATAATATATCTTTTGTTTAAAATATCGGTTAAATAGTGATCTAAGGCAGGATATTCTTAATTACATCTTTACCTAATGATTATTCTTTATTATTTGGTACTTCAGTATCCTATCAAATACTTATATCCTTATCTTAACAAATACTTAAACAACGTACCTCTATTTTAAAAAATCTCTATACATAGTAAATAATTTATACTCTCCAACCCTTTAAACAATTGAAAAAATTCAGAAAACTCTTAAAAAACTATTAAATTTGGAATAATTTTATTAGAAAAAAGAATTTGTCTGCTAAAAACCAATTTTTAGTGTATATTTCATAATGATGAATTTTAACTTCATATTTTAGAATAAATAAAAAAATTATTCCAAGAAAATAAAATGTCATTATTCCTTACTAATAAATTATTTCTCAGCTAAATTCAATTAACGAAATAAAATCAACAAGAAATCTTTTAATCAAAACACCATATAATTAATGAAATAAAGGCGTAAGTACGCCTTAGTAGCAGACTACTATTGTATTATTTGTATAGATTTTATTTACTATTGATATTGTGATAATTTTTAACTTTAATTTCTTAATTCGGTTACGAGTATGTTTATTTTACAATTTTAAATTATAATTAAATGAATCACTGTTGAATTTTCAACATTTTTTGCCTTAAATTTCTTAATATTATTTTTATACTGACTAAATTCTTTCATTACTGATATTTTTACTCCAAATACCTAAAAAATGTTTTCTTATTAAAAATAATCAATTATTAAAGATTTTTGGCTAGAAAACATCTTTTTTGTTTGTGGGATTAGTGAAAATTTTTATTCAGCTGTCGAAGTGCCCTAAAACCCTAATACCCAAACAACCTGAAAAATTTACCTCTGAAATTAATTAATAAAAAGATATAATATAGTTAGACATATATATATATATATATATATATATATATATATATAAAGATCTATAAATAATTTAAAAGGCCATTTAATATGAAACCCAAACAACCTGTTTAGAAGAAATAAAAGTCCTCGTAAATCCTATTCACAATCTCATACCAAAAATTAGATATAAAATATTTGTGTGCGTTAGCTATTAAACCGCATGTATTTCTCTATCCACACAAAAAAATAACGTACGTGCGTACATAATGAATTTATTTTCAGATACCGCACAGGTCTTAAACGTACTTTGAATTACAAACATTGAGACCAACTTCGACTTAGACATTTCGAATAATTTATGAGTATCAGTGGTTTACAAGATGACAATAAACAAGCAATGTAAACGTTTACAAACATACAGTTGATTCAATCAGATAAGAAATGTCCAAGAAATATCAACCTGCTCCCATAACAATATCGACGTTTTTAAAAAAAGCATCAGGTTTAAACTGTTGACAATATTTGAATATTATTATCTAGTTTCGTATCGTTGATCTTATTTTGAGAGTCAGGAATGATGAATTTTAGAATCAGATTTTCGATAAGAAAAATACTAATAAATATAAAATTAATCTGTCAATCAATTTATATATAAACTAGATATATTTAATTAGATTTTTAAATATAATAGAAGATTAGACAGTAATTTAACTTTTTAACATACCCATTTTGCGTAGAGAACTATTTTTTATTTACTATTCTTTCCACAAACTCACATAGCAAGCATTCCAAACTACAACTGATAAACATAATCCCTTATAGTGAAACTATTGAAATTATTTAATGGCAAAAGAAATTACGTATTCACTAAATCGTTTCTAGTTACATATTTGTCTGTACTGTCAGTAAAATTATTAATCATTTTAAATATTTCATATTCAAGAATAATATTTACTTGTTTGAATTATACAATCTTAATGGATATTCATATTTTTATCATTGATAACATTTTTTGATTTTACAAAAAAACTTTTTTATAATTTTAAAGAAGAATATTTTAATTTATATTTTTAAAATCAAAAATAGGATTAGTTATTGATTAGATGTTATTATAATTATAAAATCGTAAAAAAACAAACAGTTTTTTTACTTTACAGATAAATTTATGCCTCGTCTCACAAATCATATTTTTTCTGATCAAAAATATTTAATTATTGATTATTGATCATTTTTGATTGTAGATATCTGAGTGTAAATTCTACTCGTTTTCTAAATTTACATAAGCAAGAATTAAAAATGATCAATAATCAATTATAGAACATTTTTGATTAGAAAAGATGCATGGTTTGTAGAACGAGTACAAAATTCATTTATGAATGTGAATTTAACTGCAGTGATAAAATAATTCTACGAGAAAATAGCATCTTCATTTAAATCAATCCTTTAAAAATACCAAATGGTTTAATTTCCAAATAATGAGATCTCTCTGTCGAAAAATATATATTTTTTATTCTCTATTATTTTAAATTCAAATATTTAATTTTTTTAGTTTTTCCTTCCTTCAAATCAATATTTGAACTTGCATTAATTTACTCAATTTCAAATAAATAACATCATCTAACAAATTAAATGATTGTATAGTTTCTTCATATTAAATATCTACAAGTTTATTTCCTCTTTCATACTTGCTTCTCGTTGGACTTCCAGAATACTTTTTCAAATATTATTCTGTGTCTAGAATATTATTCTGTATCTGACTCTAGAATTAAATATATTCGTATCTGAGTATGTAATAAACTGAAAAATTGAAATATCAATTACTTACATTTTATAAAAATATTAGCTTCTCTATATCCAAAAAAAATATAAACAAATAAGTTTGCATATGAGGAACAATTTATTTTAATAAGTCTTGTATAAAGTCTTGTATTTGGGGACCGAAAATTTTTTTTAATAAAAAAAATAAAAATGGTATAAATTTTTCTATATTTTTACAATATATAGATAATTTGTTGAAATATAAATAACTAGAAAATATTCTTTCATATGATTTATT
The DNA here is from genome assembly GCA_034766995.1 of Acanthacorydalis orientalis. Lineage (NCBI taxonomy): Eukaryota > Metazoa > Arthropoda > Insecta > Megaloptera > Corydalidae > Acanthacorydalis > Acanthacorydalis orientalis. The sequence continues at coordinate 43,327,312 of CM068317.1, forward strand.
TGAGAAAGCTATACTGAAATGAATATATAAATAAATGAATATGACAAGAATGAACTCATTTAATTACAAAAACATTAACTTAAAAATGATTCCATTAACAAAATACACAGTTTGACATAATTATTGTCGCTTATAAAATATCTTTAGTATCGTAACAGTTTAATAAGAAATAAATACAAATCTGTCAGAAATGACATCTTATGCATATAAAAATCAGGTAAAAATCTATATCTACAATTAAATAAAATAAATTAAATCTTTATTAGAATTGCACTTTTAGTAATTCTATTTTTTATATAAATAACATAATAATTGTTGACTTGATTCGGTTTACATGAAACAATATAAAATGTAAAATTATTGTATTTTTAAATGAAAAATATTAGATTTTAACTTCAATTCGAACACATTTATTAGTATTTTTTTATTTTAAAAATTATAAAAAAAAGGTTTGTGTATTAAAAATATTGTTTATTTTTCTAGCCTAGAAATCATTATTGAAATTAAAGAAAAATAATTCATACATCTTATAGTCATTATTTTGTTTCATCATTTCACTGAATAAACAAATAAAAAATAGTACATTTAATAATATTACAAGAAAAAATCGTTTCTTTCAATGTTTCTGTTATAAATTATTTATGTTAACATTTTTTCTATAAGAATAAAAATGTTTTCTTTATTGAAATACACATTCTTTTTATTTTGATGAAGTATCTAATATTATTTTTTAGAAATTTAATGTAATAAATAAAAGCACGTTTAAATAATATAATTATAATAAATATCAAATTTTCAATCATAAACACCGAATCATACCAAACCAATACCGAATCCATCTGCAACAGCCGACATATAATTATTTAAAAATTAATTGTCTATTGAGGTTTCTGTCCTTTGTACGCCAACTCCTGTGGATCCGATCTTCCCCATCCACCCCATGAACCACTACCACCACTACCACCACCTCCATAATATTCCTCTTCACCTCCATCATAATGATGTTGATGATGTGCATGTTCATAATAAATAACTTTCTGTGGCGAGTGTCCCTTTTTCAGATCGAGCCAGAACCTTGCAGCATTCAGTAACAGACCAGCTAATGCAATCAAGAAGAATTTGATCTGTAATTTGGCTGAGAGGATCTTCAATAACATTGTAAGTTTCGCTTTAATTACTGCACCGATGACCAAGAGTTTAATTATGGCACGGAGTTTAGCCTTCTTCTTCTTTTTCTTTTTACCACGTCCCTCTGAAATTTAAAATTAAATTTTACACAAATTATCTACAATTAATAAATATTTTCAGGTCTCACAAAACTATTCTATATTTTTTATACAGATTTATCGATGTAGAATATATAAAAATGTTAATATATTTTTTATCTTATTTAAATAACGTAAAGCAACAAAATGTGCTCAATATAAAATTAAATAAAAAAATCTCTACTGTGAAAAGAATAAAAATCCTCTTTCTTTTTATATATCTTTTTTATATATTTTGCATCCCTTAATCTTTACACAGATTTATGGAATAGTTTGGTTAAAGAATATACATACATACATATATATATATATATATATATATATATATATATATAAAATATCCAATGTTTAAAAACCAGATAATTAATTTCTTGTTAGAAAATAATTATTGCAGTATTATAGAAAACAGGGTCAACAGGTAAACAGTGAGAAAAATATACAATTTCAATTCAATCACATATAAATATTAAGTGAATTGATAAACTAACATATATGGTCATAAATTGATTAAAAAAAATAACTGGCGACAATTTTCTAGCTCATGAGTAACTTTTACTAATCTTTACATGTAAGTACATATAAAATTTAAACAAGTTTAATTAGAAGATGTTCCATTTTATCTTATAAAGTCATGACTTGTTATTGATTATTCTTTTAAAATATTAGAAATCTACATTCATGTAGCTCAAATCAATTAATAACTTCCTGTTTTTTAAAATACCATTTATACACACACACATATATATATATATATATATATATACACTAGATAACTAAATAGTAAATTATTCTATTTTAAACAAAATTGTATTGAAACCTAAATATAAATTTAATTTTTAAATTGTGGATTTTTATATAGCTTATTAAGTTTTTGATTCGATTATAACTTTATATATTAATTATTTATAATATAAGAGAATATAAAGAATATAAAATTCAAAATATAATAAATCATAAATGGAAAATATGAATATGCTTTTCAAATAAATACAGCGAAAAAATACGATTTTATAGTAAATAATTTGTACATTTCATTTAATAAATTAAACTGATTAATTCAAAATCCAGTTTAATTTTATACAAATTTCTAATTTTAAATAAAGAAACTCTTCATGTTTCCTTTAAAAAAGTATGTTAACAATTTATATGTTTCACAAAATTCGAATATTTTACACAAAATTGTTGCAGATTTTTTTGAACTAAAACAACCAGTTATTTTAATATAACGGATTTAATTTCCGCAATATTTATCATTTTAAATAAATTTGATGATATCGAGTAGAAATTTAAATAAAAACATGTTATAAATCCGCCATGATTTGGTGTTCTTTCAAAATACTTGCCTGTTAGGAATAAAACGTGTCATTAACAACAAATTGAGGTTTTCTTTGTAAAAGAAATATTTTTGTAAACAGGATATTATTAATATTTTATAACAATTTATAATAATATTTTTTTATAAATATTTCCATTAATAGGACAGGAATAAAGTAAAGCTTAACTTGAAATAAAGTTAAATATTTTTTTACCGAATATTCTTACTGAATTAATTGTGATCATTATAAATATTAAAAATTATATATATATATATATATATATATATATATATATATATATATATATATAAAATTAAATCTTAAAACAATTAAACTTTTAATTACTTTATGCAAATAATATATTTGTATCTTAACCCCATTGACATTAATTAACTTCTTTTGAACACAAAATTATTAAAATTGTAATTGTCAGATTGAATAATAGCTACAAATTTGGTCGAAAAATCGTTTAGTACGATTTCAGTGTGCAAACAGTCCAAAAGTTGACTAAAATAGAAATTTATGATAATTGAAAACTAATATATTTAATTCTTTATTTAAAAAAATATTCATAGTTTTAATCTATTATTCCTTATATTTAGATTTTAATCTTGTCTATTTTTTTGTAATTTTGTAGACAAGAGTATAATCTTGATGATTAAAAACAATTATTTTATGCCAAAAAAGTAGAATTTGAAGGAACGAAATTATGAAATAAAAGACTAATTTATATGTAAATTAATTATTTTTGGTATTGTACCAAAAAAAAAATTAAATAATAATTTTAATATTTATCTTTTATTAACATGAACCGTCTTAATATTTTATCACAATAAATACCAAATTTATGTACAAAAAATAATATAAATATCATTTTTTGTTAAAAGTGCAATTAAAACTTATTTAATCTTGAACCTCAATTGAAGTAAACAATATAAAATATATTCAATAGATGTTTTTTTCTAATTATAAGCCTCCATAAAATTGTATTAATCAAAGAAATTAAATTTAATAAAAACACACAACAACTACGATAACATTGAAATGTATTTTGAATAAAAGAAATAAAGATGTCCTTACATGTTCACACGCATTTATATAAAACGTTCACCGACATTTCAATACCAGACATAATAATATACATTCGTAAAAGGTTTCAGTAAGTCGTTACAGAATTTAAATGCAGTATATAATACGTTGTTTGTTTTAAAATAGCATTTCTCGATATTGTCTGAATTGTTTTGGAACGCGAAACGTGTTGCACCGAGTGCGTTTGGCACACTTGTTTCAACTTATTATACCGGATGCGACTGATAACCTTTATTTTCGATCACTTTTATGTTAAATTTTATACATTGAATTGTGCTAATGACTGGCTTATATAGATTTATATTTCGCACGTATATTCGAATGAAGAGTCGATGACTCTCATGTGAAAACATGTTTAAATTGTAAATTATTTAAATATTAGTCTTTAAAATTTTATTGCTTATTTTATATTCACTGAGTCTTTGAATAAGTGAGTAACAAAAATAGTACTTGAATTTAAACATCCATCATAAAATAATTTATTGAATAAGAATATTGTTTTACACTTCTATAAAAAATATTGACGTGTTAGTTATGGAACGATTTCTAAATTTCTGTTAGATTGCAAATCAACAATATTACAGACTTGTAATTTTTCCCACACTGTTATAAATACACAAATGTTAATATCTTTTAAAAATATATATTGACAGATGTCTTTAAATATGAAATTAGTTTGCTCTCAATACATTTTTATTGAATTATTAATCATTTAAAAGAAACATAAACAAGTTATACCTTAACATCACATGAAAAAGATCAAATATTTCATTCAGCTACAAAAAAACGTATGCAGAGGACATAATTATCAAAGTATGATTTTAAATTTTCAAATGTAATGATTTTGACTTGTCCACACATTTGGTTGCTCTAATAAAGTTAATAATCATTTAAATTAAAATTTAATAAAAAAAAATATATGAATATCAATTGAGGAGATTTTTAAAATATTGAACATTGACAATTCGATATGATAATAAACTTTGATTGATTTAAAAAATGATTTTAAGTCACATTTATAGACTTATAAAAATTTAATAAGGTCTCAGGTCTCAATACGCAGTTATTTGTTCGGTAGATTGGATACAGATATATTTTGAGTCGATTAGTCATTGTAAATAAACAATAGATCAAAAACAGCAATATGATTTGAATAAATAATTAGATATTATATAGTTAAACTGATAGAATGACACGAAAATCAAAGTTGAAAGATATTTCCGCCCATTTGACTAGATTAACAGTTATGTAAGTTTTTTTCTGCTAACGAAACAACTTCAGACAAAAATTATTAGCAATTGAACGATATAAATCAATTAATATAAGTAAATGTTTACTTTTGGTTTAATTTAATGGGTTTTATCTTTCACTATGACAACGTTAGACCATATATTTCAAAACATATACAAAGAACAATAAAATATTTAAATTAGGATTTTCTACTCCTTCTAAATCTTCGTATTCTTCTTTCTATATTATTTCTATATCTATTTTCTATATTAGTATCTGTTTTGAGAGATTAATAATTTACTTTTCCTTGTGTTACCTTCTTTCAATAAAATCATTCAAATATTATCAGTAATTAGATCAGATAAAGCAACTAATTCAAGAAAAAAGTTCAGTTTTAATGCATAACTGAACTGATGCATACAAACCTTCATTTATTGAGAAAAAGTTTTGTTTATAATTACAATAATTATTTTTATAAGAAAAATTTAAAACCATCCTTCATTCTTTATCAGATAAAAATATTAATTATAAAAAATAATTCGATGCCGTTGAATTCAATCATAACTCCGTTTTAAATTAAAATATTGTCTCATCATTTTTGGATTTTGCCAACCTTAATATTTAAAATACTATATATCTGGGCTAAGCAATTGATATAACCTTACAAAATAGTAGTGAACACGATGAGGGCCAGAAAGTAGCATATTAAGCATTGCAAACTTTTTGCATTTCAGTTAAAAAAATGCTACTGAAGCCGTAGAAATGATTTGTTGTGCTTTGGAGGAACGTGTTGTGACGTATAAAACATACAAAAAGTTCTAAAATAATGGAAGAGGTCCAAAAATGTATTATAAATTCATCGACTCAAAGTCACTACTTTTTTTTGATAAGGAATTTGTCAGTTACTCGACAGATGGTGCAAAATTATATAAAACAATGGAGGATATTTTAAGCATTGAAATGTATTACATTTTTCCATATACATTCATTTTCTATAAGAAAGGCACCGAGTTAATTTATACACCTAATATATATATATATATATATATATATATATATATATATATATATATATATGTATATATATATATACTTTAGAAAAAATACACCAAATTTTCAAGTATTTATGTTCAATGATCACCAAAAACTCTAAGAATATCCTATTACAATGGAAACATGGATCTCACGTTCAGTCTAAGCAAATATGTACAGTGCATGTGAACAACAATTATTCTATTATTGTGATTAGCATACGTGTTGATTAGCACACATTCATTGGAGCGATACGAAATCCGACCTCTTGAATAATAAGATAGTCACTGTGTCACAAACCTCGTTCAATGTGTTGATTCGTCTCATTCTGTTATATTACTGAATCATTTTATATCAATGAATATTAAACAGCATTTATAAAGAGACACTCATTAATATTCCTCTGGGCGTATTATAAAATTATAAGAAAGTGTACTTTCGAATTCACTTGTGATACATATTTAAATAATATAAAAAATATATGATTAATGCTTGTTCTCAGTACAATATTCGGATTAAATAATATCAGATGTTATTACATTCAAATCCAAATATTAATCAAAGTTCAACTATTTATAAATGTGTCATAAAACTGATCTCTAGTACCAACTCTTAAAATAAAGACATAACGAATAAATGACATGTTATATTTTTATTAGAAAATTTATATGTATTAATAGAAGTATTAGATTGGTAAAAAAATAATTGCGGTTTATTGGTTTTCGTTCAGTTTGTGCGGTACACATTTGTCAAGCTTTTTTAACTTTTCTAGCTATTTTAAGTGGTTCCGAACTGTTGGATGACTAAAACTTAACTTTTGTGTAAACTCTAGAATTGTTTTGAATGGTATTGATTCAACTAACGCTTTCAGTTGGCTGTTATGAACTGAAGAAGGATGCCTGCAACTTTCTTCATCATCAAGGCTCTCGTTCCCAGCACGAAATTTTTGGAACCACTATTGCACCATACCTTTTTTAATAGTTCCCACACCAAACGCATCGTTAAGTTTACAAGCGGTTTTTGCTGCTTTACCACCCGTTCTGAACTCGTACAAAAATTGTTCTCATTTGCTTCTTTTCCATCTTTAATTCAATAGCTCAATTTGAAATAAAATTAATAATAAAACCAAAGTCGATGTTACCAAAGTACAGACCGTAATATGCACTTTAAAATGATATTAACATGAACACGATGAAATGACACTTTCATTGAAAAAAATAAGGTTAGAATTCAGACAACAAAAATCGTAATTATTTTCTTACCATCCTAATATTTTAAAATAAATTGTTAATTTATTCATTGACAAATTGTTGAAAAATTTTATGTGAATATTTTTAACGTAATCAAATAATTAAACGAATTCTTTTCACATAATTACTAAATTAGATAGCACTTCAACTAATTGTATTTTATTTGATTATATTTAAATCATAAAAGAAGTCAGTACGCAATTAATTTACACGAAAATTCTTAAGCATTTATTTCTTACCTAATTATTTACTAATAAATAATTAAAATATGTGTAAATTATTTTTGTAGTTACTAATTTAATTATTCGATGGAAACATGAAGTAATTCAAATCTTACTAACTCTTAGCATATATATATATATATATATATATATATATATATATATATATATATTCCCAAACTAATACAAATACGTTCATTTTATTAAATTGCTGTAAATCACGACATGTGTTTAAAAACGAGAATAATGAGTCAAAATCATTCACATGTATTTATACTAACTGATAATTATTAAAGGTTTGTGACTAACCAATTTGTCTTTGTTAATTTTTGGTGCGTGATAAATATAGTTTTTTAAAAGATTGTTCCACAATTAATCAATTTATAATTATAATTATAAAATGTAATTTTTTATATTTTGCTTTAAAATTTAAAAGTAAAGTTATAAAATCTAGTAGTCAAAATTCTACTTGAAATGATTTTGAAAGTATCTTAAATAAAAATATAAAATCAGAACAGATCACAACTGATCAAAATTTTAGATTCATTTAAGTATTTAAAAAACCTTATAAGTTTTTTTTAATAGTTAGTTTGTAAGAAGTTTAATTGAAATTAATATTTAATTCTTTATTGAAAAAAATACTATTTTATTAATAAAGAATGAAGTAATAAACAATTCTAAATTATTTTTGGATCAACAATAAATATATATTTCGAACAATAGCTAGATAAACTTTCATAATTGAATTAACACCACACCAATTTTCCATTTATTAAATACTAATTACCTATAACTTATTATCTTTCGTAAATGTTTGAAAAATCCTTTTCTGAACACTTTTATAAAATTTTTCTATTTAATTCTATAAATCATTGACATTTTTGAAAAACAATTAAGTAATTACATTGTTCATGTCGTACAAATAACTGACATATATACACAACCTGGATTCAACAATAGACCTGTAATTAGATATCGTGTAAAAAAAAATTAAACTATATAATTTCTAACATATGAAGAAAGTGCAACACCTTAAAATTGCTACTGTTGAGGATACGTGCATGACGTATATTATTAGAGAAATCAAAATGCGTTACATTCAATTAAAGTTCAGTCATGGTCATGTATCTTCAATATTATTACATAAATAAATATTATTATGACAAGCGAAATAATTTAAACAGTACTAGATTCAATTGTACATCTAATCTATTTATTTTTTTTCAAATTGTAATCAAAACAAAACGGTATTTTTATAATATTTACATACTAACAATAGAATATAATAATGTAATATTTTTTCATACTTGAATCATCGTGAAGAATTGTAGAGAAACTTTTATAGAATTTTAAAGGACATTGTCTATATTTTTATGTTATATACAAGTTATTTATTTATAATACGTAGGTAAGATTTAATTAAATAGAAGTATTAGTAATAAGAACATTTTTAAATATGTATATATATATATATATATATATATATATATATATATATATATATATTTCACAGTTATACAGTTGATGTATTTAAAAGTAAAAGAGTTAGAAGGATTGAATAATTTACAATTAAAAAATGAATTTCGATACAATATTTATCAAACAAAAACAAATTACCAATATAAATAATATCAAATAGATATTTTTAAAGAATTTTACAAAATTTACTCCATATTTTACTTTAGTTAATCATTAAAGTATATTTTTTGTATTTTTTCTTAAATTAATCTTTAAATGTTTAGTGGTATTGTTTTATTATGAATATTGTTTTTTTAATACAATATAATCAAATATATATATATATATATATATATATATATATATATATATATTCGTGTATGTGTGAAATTGACAGAAAGAGGAGAGAGGATTATGTGTATGTATAAGAAATAAAAATTTGAATTGTGTCCTACATGAACTCATTCGAAAATAATACATTTGATAATTACATATATTGCTAAATTTTTAATAACAGTAATTCGCACAAACCTAGTATAAAAAGAAATCATTTTAATTAGTCAAGAAAAAAAGAACCTACAAAATTGACTCACCTTCCACATCACGCGATCGACTGTTCTGAACTTGATTATTTCCCTCAGCAACGCTAGTATTTTCATTACTGTCGTCGTCATCCTCGTCATCATCTTCACTGTTCTGTACCTCGTCAGGTTTACTTCCATCTTTCGCCGAAGCATCGTCAGTGACATCCGCAAACAACGATGATATACTTTCGCTTAATATATCTGAAAGTTCGCCGATAATTCGAGTTACAGCTAGTGTTAATGCACTAGGTGTCTCCTCATTTCCACGGGCTACGCCTTTCGAACGACGCTCTAACATAAATTCAGCATCCGCTTCCGCTAGAAAATAATGTATGAAAATTAGTTTTTTAAACTTATATACATATATATATATATATATATATATATATATATAAACTTTCCTAATTGACTCTTAAATTATTCTTTATAAGTATGCCCTTTTCGATATTAAATTTTTATACAATTTTAGTTTAAAATACTTACTATAAAATTTTAAAATAATGAATGAATGATAACTAAAAGTTATATAACCCAGAAAACCATCTTTTTTTATTGATTGATTTTCAAAACTAATCAAGTATATTTTTTTTGGTTCTCTTAGAAATAATATTAATAGGGAAAATTGAGTAAAATTATAATTGTTTGTTCTTATTCATATCACTTGGTATATTGTCCTGATAGTCTTTTGATCCTTGTAAATCATACCAGTCTTTATCTACTAGTAATAAATGTAGCTCTTGAGTGATTTTTGAGTGCAGACAAATTCTATGAATTTATCTCTAAGCTAGCTTATCATGACTTCAGGCTCAAAATTAGTTGTAGCATGTAGAATTATATGATTCACAAGAACTCAGATCACCAAGATTTTTTTTATTCATAACAAATAATTGAATTTCCAATATCTATAAAAAAAACATTATTATATGGAACTCAATAATTTTCTACTATAAGGATTTGTTTTTAATATCTATAAAACTATTTTTCCAAAAAAATAATCTTTTTACAATATATTATAGAAAACGAACTTTGAATATATAAATTATATATATATATATATATATATATATATATATATATATATATATATATATATATATATATATATATATATTATAAACAAATTATATCTCTATTATTATAAATACAAAAACATTTAATTGAAAGGAAATAGTTGTATAAATTGAATTTAGATCTTTGCACATTTTTTAAAAAAATATTTTAATTTAATACATATTTACTGTTCGATTTTAAAAATGTATTTTTTACTCATCTTAAAATTTAATTTATTTTTTTAATATCATATATATTTTTTAAGATTATAATTATTAATGTTTTAAGATTTAAAAAAGGATTGGCTTCATCAAAACAACAGTTAGGTTTTTAATGCACAAATTACAGTTTTTAATTTCGTTTTCTTTCAATTTAGAACCTTTTTTATTTCAGAGTGTTTATTTTTAATACAACAGATCAATTTGTGATTAAAAATACGATGATTCCAATTTTAATTCTGTTGGTCAAAATTATATATATATATACATTTTTTATATCCAATTAAATACTTATTATAGAAAACAAGAAAAGTTAATATAAAAACACATTTATTCAATAATAACGTGGTATATTTTGAAATATTAATTTTTCTGACCAACTTTTTTCCAGTTGTTCATTATTACCGTTTCTGATCAAAACGCTTATAGTTTTTGTTAGATTCACACTTCTATTTTAATATATAGTTTTTACAACTCATATAATATAATCTCAAGATAAAAATATTAATTAATTTGGTTTTCAGGGACTTTATTTGATAATCGAAAAAATAAAATTTGACAAAAAATAATTTCTTAAATCCTCGTCTTATATTTTTCAAATCAGAAACTAGTTTCGCTTGATTATGTGCGTTTCTAGTATAACTAGTATCATGATTTTTAAAATATATTTTTTTTGTATAAAATAACAGATTTATCATTTATAACAACAGATTATAAATGAAAAAAAATATTTTTCAACCAATAATAATAAATAGAGAATTCCAAAAATCTATTTTTGATTTAAAATGTTGTCTTATTTTCATTAACGAGTTTTTAATTAATTAAATAATATATATATATATATATATATATATATATATATATATATATAGACAGATAGATAGACCGATAAATAGACAGATAGATAGATAGATTATTTAATATATCTTTTTAATATAAATTCATATTAAAATTCAAAAATCAGACATAGAAAGGAAAAATTAAACAATCAGAAACATATTTATGATTTAAAAGAAAATAGATCTATATAATTCAGATAAATGACTAAATTGAATGAAAAATAGTAGTTATATAAAAAACCACTTTTAATTAGAACCCTTTAAACCATTTGATTATAAATACAGGTATCTCCATTTATATTTTCCTCTTTTTTTACCAAAACTTAACACATACTGCTATTTTATGAGATCTACTTAACATTTCCAACATTTTTACTTAAAATAATTAAAGTATTATTTATAAACAAACAAAAAAATATACAAAAAATAATAAATCCCAGTCGTGAGGATTTTATAAACTATTTTCTTTAAAGAAACAATATTAATTATAAACCATTTTATTAAATAAGATAATTTATTAAATATTATTGAGGAAAAATCAGACCCAATTTTAGTGATAATCCATTGTTACTAATATTTACACAACAATCTTAATATCTTCAAAAAAAATCATCTTAATACTTTTTTAAAAAACTATATCAAAATGTTATTTTAAGTATTTCGACTAACACTTTTCTGATATTTAAATTTACTATTTCTTTGTACTGAAAGAATTGTCTACTATATTTTTCTTAAAAAAATACTTAGATCATTTTTAAATCTTACTCAATTGGAAATAATCATAATAAGTATTTATATACTGTTATAATGGAATTATTCAACACAAATAAATATATATATATATATATATATATATTTGTTTATAATAAGTGCATATATAAATATCTAATAACAACTAATTAGCTTCCTGATGTACAATTTGCTTAGAGTCAAGAGCACATTAGGTGAATGTTCTCTTGAGTGTTTGTTCCAGAATAACTTGTTCGAATCCTACTTTTTTGTTTGATAAATAACTATATTCTTCAAAGCATGCTTATATCTGCTTCGAAATCATTTTATTTTTTTTATATTGAATAAAATACTCTCTAGAATTAAACTATTTTAAGGAAATCTATTATCTTATTTTTATTATTATTTATTTTTTTTTATCTTATTTTTATCTTATTTTTTTATTCTAGTTTAATTATTTAAAAAGAATTAAATAGATGTATTTTTATTCTTCTTTTTCATTTTAAAATACTATCAAAATCTGTCGATACTTTTCTATAGAGCCTAATTATTTCTCTGTATTTATATTAAACGATTGACAATCTATGATTAATTTACTTAAATTGTGTAGTTATACAATATTGATTAACATATAGTTTTTTACAGTTTTTTTTAATAAATTAAATATTATTCTTTTTACTCTTAAGTATTTAATGAAAAAATTATACCTTATTAGACATTAATTTAAATTGAAAAAAATATACATGAACAAACCTAAAGTAATTTCTCTCTGTTCATCCAAAGCTCTCTCTGCTCTATCGATCACACACTGAGTACTCGAACCACTTTTTATAAATAAACATTGAAATATTTGTTTAACAGAATTACCCGCACTGAATTCGTTATTAATTACCGATAAATGTCCATTTGCATCCACATGCTTCGCATTTATGCAGCACGTGTACGTTAAAAGTACTACTAAAACTGACTTCACTAAAAACGAGCACATCTTAATGTCTTTTTATTTTTAAATCGCTGGATTTAACAATTAGCAGCGTTCGATTTTCGTATAGAGTTTAAAATGTATACATTATTTGATTAAAAATCAATAAACCACATGCATCGAAAACATTCACATTGTCTTTCAAATGACTTTATGAAAAATCAGTTAATTCATTACACACATATCTGAAAATTGTTATTAATTAGCACCGTGTCGACCAAACTATGAAGACGTCTACCACCTTACACCAACCTTGACTTAATATGACCGTGAACTTACCATTCTATGCATTTATATATAGCCCTACATCTTACTGACCTACTCTCAGTATGTTAGTGCTACTACTAAGTAACTGCGACTTAGTAAAAGGAGATCAATATATCTTATTCGTACAGTTTCTATATTTCCTTTTCAATTTGAAAAGAAGATAACACTAACAACGATCTCAAAAAGATGCATATATGTCTCTGTTACATATATTTGTCTCTTTTGTGATATATGTGCAAAAATGACATCGATTTCACTAAACAGAGTGTTATAATCACTGTATATGTTTAATGAAGACGTTGTGTTCCTGTATATTTTTATAAATTTATAATTTTATATTGTTTGATGAAAGCGGAATTTCCTTAAATGTGTTTGTTATGTCTGTGTAGGTTTAGTTCGTTTAAAAAATTAGTACGCATTTAAATGAAAATTTAGAATACTAATACAAGTAAACTCGGTAATCAATTTCAAATAACTCGATTAGAAATTCTTAAATACTTAAAAAACACACCCACAAATTTGACATATATAATGTGTACAAGATCTGATAAAAAAAGTCCTCAAATAGATTTCATAGCGAGAAGTTTTATAGATGTTTTTTGAAAGAATTTTGATAGTTGATATTTATTTTATTCCTATTCCTATTTTCTAAAATTTGTACCTTTTCCTATTTGTATATTATCTTGTTCTGTTTTTTTTAATTATTAAAATAATTCTAATTAATTTCTATGATTTTATATGCCCAATATATTTTTATTTAATTTTGAATTGTTTTAAAATAAATTAATAATACTAATACAGATTTTTGCATTAAAATTAAACAGAAGAAGACCAGAAATTTAAAATAAAAATGAACAAATGTCGCATCATTATAATTCTGCTGCATAATTTCATGATTACTTTTTAATTTTATTTAAAAATTAAAAAAAAACTATTATACTCTAACCAGTGTATTTGCATGATTTAACATTTTTTTTCATTTTAAAAGTTACATATTGATGACAAATAACAGGAAATATTTGAAATATTTTGATTTTTTATAACAAAATAAAATTGCAACTGTATATTTTTATCCTTGTGATCTCATTGTATTAGAGATTTGAGGTACAGATAGATTTTTTGTTATTTGTGTGGTAAGTGAAAATAGTATGTATAAAATTCTAATTATAATTCATAAAAAGGACACAACGAGTATTTTCAGAAATATAAAAAGAACAATGTATTTTGGCTAAGGCAATTACTTTCATTAGACCATATTGAATCAAATTATATATTTAAAAAATAGACTTTTATTTTGTCTGTTTAATAAGACCTTGTATACATTTTTCAGATATTTCAGATTGAATCCCTTGAATGTTACTCTATCATTAATCACAATCACCAATGACAAATAATTACTTGAAACTGAGTTTAATATTTTCATATTTTTTTAAAAAAATTTGAAACAATCTGTTTGATTTATTTAATAATTCGCAACGCAACATAATATAGCATATTTTTTCGTAGTCGGCTTTGCAGTGAATATGTATTACCAAAACTGTCACTTTCTGTGATATAAATAGTATGTTATTATTTCTCAATGAACCGATTTTGTATGCAAACTCTTTCGACATGCAATTTTCACATTAAAATGAACAAAAAATGTTTCTAATATTAGTTTTTATAAATACATTTATTAGAAACAGTATGAAAAAAGAAACTTAACAATACACATTTTATAATTAACACTTTTTTTCTACTAATTATCTATTCAAAAAATTTTATCTATATTTAGTTTTAAAGTGTTTAATTTATTCTATTTATTTTTGTATTAAATTATATGTTAATACAAAATTATAATTTACATATATATATATATATATATATATATATAATTACATCTTAGATTTCATGAGAAAAGATGCAATTTTAACATTTGTTGCAAGCAAATATTTTTACAAGTAATTCTGAGATTGTATTTTGAAAACGTAAATAATAAGTGAATATGTGTTTGTTTGTTTTGAATTATTTATTTTGTAATGAGACCGAGATTTGTATTGGCTTGATAATTACGTAAAGAGGTCATTTCACTCGGCATTATTTGTTTTATGTTCTAATGCAAACTAGTTTTGTGTTTGAAGTCCTCATTCAATTTAAAAAGTGTTTCTTCGGCGATCGAGAAATTATAAAAAGACATACATTTACTTAAAGCATGCAAGCATATGCTATCACACGCTACTGAAATAAACAGTTAAAAACCCACGTGGTTTTGTTTAGATGTCTAATTAAGCGTAAAAGTATTCAGAGATGGTGTTTCATCTATCCCTGATAAATGGAATCGGTATTTAAAACCGAATTAATTTTTAAATTATCATATTTTAACAAGTTTTTTTGGAATATTGAAAAGAAATCATTAAAATTATTATAAATTTTCAGAAAATAGTACTGCAGGAATTTTAAATTCATTGATAATTATTAGGTGTAAAAATTAATTCTGTCCTTTTAAATTTAATCAATCATAAGAGTTATAAAATAACATTTTTGAATTTTCAAGTGCCAGAATTAAAAATTAATTAATTAATATAAATTGGTTCTTATTTAAGACATATCTGAGGTAGTCCGTACATAAAATAAATATTAAAAATAAATATTAACAAAAACTATATTTCTCCGCGCTAGAAAAATTTATAATATATTTCTTTTCATAAAACCAAAATCTTCTCGGCACTTTTTCGTTCTTTAAAAGAAAAATTAATTCTAAAGCCATATAACTCACTTGATTGGTCAATGGGGTGTTAATTAAAAAGAGCAACTGCATCAAATACCTCCAAACTTTATAAAAAAGCCGTTCTCATAAATTATAGCAAACTTGTCTACAAATAGATAACTAAAAGAAGAAAAAAACATTTATTTCTTTGAAAATAAGAGAATGTAAAATTTACGCTAAAATATAAGATTAATTTAAAAAAAAACTGTCTAATTTTATAAAAATAAATCGCTATCACCTGTAAACAGTATTAAAATTCACATATAAATCTTTCAAATGTGTCAAAAAAATTTCAAACTTTTCGATAATTAAATTACTATTAAAAATTACTATGAAACTTACAATTTTAATTACTATTAAATTTTTAAATAATAAAAACATACTTAATTTTATATTCAATCTTTATTTTCTTAATTTATCAAAATTATTATTAAAGAAAAATGCTAATAAAAATATATAAACATTTTGTATTAATACAAATTTAAGAAAAGTGTACTGAAATAAAATATATCTTGCAGATACAATTTTATAGAAAAGGCCAATATTGTAACCTAAATCAAAAAAATAAAATCACAGTTGTTTAAAAATATAATAGTAATCTAAATTAAAAAGAATGTTTTCACGAACAATTCTTTTAATGGCTTCTTAATAAGTACAATGTTGCTAATAACCATGGGATTCCAATGTAATTAGTTTCTCAATGTAACTGCATTCTTTTGATTATTTTTAAATTCCAAACATTCTACTAAAAACATTTTATGAAACATTATTCATTGTTAACATATGATAAATAAAATATGATTATTTAATTAATGATACTATGTAAATAGTTCCAAGTAGATCAATTAAATCTAACTTACTATCATTGATAGATTATATCTTGAAATGTAATTAAATTCATATTAAGTTAATTGTCTTTTTCTTCATTTAATTACTAATATCAATTAATTTATCTTCATGATAATTATATTAAGGTTTTATAACCGCTTTATTAACGCATATAAAGTTTCTTATTAAATGTTTAATAACTAATTAAATATAAGTAAAACTTTTCTTTTAGGTAAGAAAAGAATAAAATTAAGATGAAAATATTAATATTTGCATAAATTTACATAACTTTACATCAAAAAAAGAAAGAAATCATTAATAATATATCCGGTTCATTATTAATTGGCATCAAATTTTTTTCAACGGTTAAAAGTTTTGTTGATATTTATTTTTCTCAATAATTTTACTGTTTCTATTGCCCTTGAAAAGTTTTTTATCTCCATCATTAACATGTGGATATTTTATAGATTTTCAAGACCCGTTATTAAATTTTTGTTGGAATTTCTTAAAGATAAGTATACAGTTTTTGAGTAGCTAAACTGACTTGAGTTCGAAAACCAGAAAAATATTTCTGATCACAAATGTTCAATAATTGATTACTGATTAATTTTAATTATCAGAGTATATTAATATTTTCTAAAAAAAAAATTATAAAAATAATATTTATTACTATACATTTTTTTAAATAAATATATTGACTTTTATTTTAGAGAAATAAAAATGGTTATAAAAGTATATACGATTTTTATAAATTAATTTTTCATTTCCCAAGAACTGAATGATTAATAATGTTCAATAATTGTTTATTGAGCCCTTTTGATTATCGTTTATATCCATTTCAAAGATCAAAATTACGAAGTGTTTGGAATAAAACACACAAATATAACAAAAATTGTATTTATAATGTTTACCAACTTCTTTAATTTTTTCAAATTCTAATTTTTCATTCACCACACAAGACAGAAAAATCTTTTCTGATCAAAAATGTTAAATTCTTATAGAGTCAATATTGAGTTCAATAAGAAAAACAGATTTTTCTGTACCTTAACACTCTAAAGAGGATTGAATCGCGATCGAAATTCACATAACAGCTAAAAAAGATCAATAATCTATTATTGAGCCATTTGATTAATCAGACCATTTTTTGTAATTCGAAGAATATGAATTCATTTATAAAAATCGTATTTATATAGCTTTTTATTTTTTAAAAAGAAATAATTAATTTTGAACGACCGTTTCATATATTTTATTCGTCTTATAATTTTTTTACTGAAAATATTTATTGAAAATATCAAAAAATAACTGGTAATTGTCCAGTCTACTAAATACATATTCAGAGAATTGATAAATAATTTAATTCGACACAAATTTCATAAATGCCTTAGTATAAAAAAAAAATATCAAAAATATTTTTTCTTTAGGGATTTTAATAATTAATGAACTTAATATAACTTACATGCATTTTACATTTAAAATTTATTTATTTATTACATAAAAAATAAGTATTAAAATTTAAACATTTAATTTTTAAATATTCAATTTTCCTACTCTTCGATAAGACACAAATATCAAATAAAAGCAAATATTTATCTCATAAATTACAAAACAACATATAATACATACAGCGTATAAGCAAACTTCAATATACACATTTTGTCATTTTTCTTTAATTTATTACTAGTACTTATAAACGTTTGAGTGTTTACCAGAACGTGAATGAAATAACTATCA
The DNA here is from genome assembly GCA_034766995.1 of Acanthacorydalis orientalis. Lineage (NCBI taxonomy): Eukaryota > Metazoa > Arthropoda > Insecta > Megaloptera > Corydalidae > Acanthacorydalis > Acanthacorydalis orientalis. The sequence continues at coordinate 43,346,147 of CM068317.1, forward strand.
AAATAAATACGTGTGTAATTTATTTATTGAAAAAAAAAATAAATAACAATTCAAGGTGTAATAAAAGATCTTTAGGTGATAATATGACATGTTTGTTTTATTTTTACCCTACTTAACTTTTAATAATAAATAAGTTGAGTGAATATACCCCCTTTCAATAGAATTACAGATGATCAGTAATATACTGGTTATTGTATTTGATTTAATTAGAAAATAATATTTATTAGTTTTATAAAAATATTATAAAAAAATAAAAAAAAATTCGCATTATTAATTTTGATAAATTAATTTCATGCAAACTAAAACGGATTTCATGTTGAGTAGAACCACACAAATGCTTTCAGATACAATGTGACTCATTTAAGGCACACCTAAATAAGTTTCTATAAAAATTCTAGTCAACTAATCCACTAACAATAATCATATATATTAAACAACGTTAGCATGCATAGTTGTTGAACAAACTTGTTATATGTAAAGAATTATTAATGAAGTACTGTGGATAAAATGTAACAAATAATATGAATTCATATTGGAGGCGGGCAGTGTTTTTCATGTTAATAATGTCTGTGATTTATAAGAGTATTGTTTTATGAATACAATATGAGTTTACAAGATCAGATAGACGAGATGTGAGAATCGCTCTAAATGTTTTTGATATCAACAAGTTTGCTGACCGATTAATTTTATACAATTTATAAATATAAATATATAAAGAGATATGCGAAGTACATATACTAAGTCGGTAGAAAAATAATTGCGATTTATGATCTTAAAATTCATAATATACACCGCTATTATTTTCCTATCGACCTAATATATATATATATATATATATATATATATATATATATATATATATATAGACAGATAGATAGATATGTGTGTGTATAATAAAAATGTAAAAATACCAAAATTTACTCCTTCAAAATTATCATTTATATAATTACTATAAAATATTAAGTACTATAAATAAATATATAAAAAGCAAAAAATGTAGAGAGATATGTATTTAAATAGAAATGTAGATTAGCAAATATGTAGATCAGTAAATAATAATCTTTGTAGGTAGAAAGAAAGGAAGATTAAAAATTTATAAAACAATTAGGTAAATATATAGATAAATAAAGTGTATGTTGATATATAGAAAGGTAATAACATAGGCTGGTTAGTAGATATGTTGAAAGTTAAAAATTTAATTTGATAGGAATATAATAATACAATTACATAGTGACAGGCGAATAAAATAATCAAATCTATTGATTTATACTCTGTCTTTAACATAAATCAAAAATTACTTATAAAATTCATACAAAACACTATTTAAAAATCATAACTACATTCTAAACAACATAGTTATCAGAATGTGTAATTTTTTTATTACTTTTGTTAATACCAAAAATTACCGTTAGTTATTAAAAATATACGTACTATATATTTTCTGTTTTTCAAATAAATTATAGAAATAAAAAAAGTATTAAACATAAATTAATACTTTTACGCACATTTAAAATTTTAATAACCATACCAATAGTTAAATTCTTTTTTAATGATTATAGCATCTGTCGATTGAGTTATTAAATAATTAATTTTATTAAAAATGTTAATCTGAATCAAACCTATAATTATATATATATATATATATATATATATATACAAATAATTAAACGAAATTTCTTGTACCTATTCTTCATATTTAAATTCGAAAAAAATTATAAACATCTTGAAAGTAGACCATTTTATTATCTCATTTAAACCTAGATAAACTTGAAAAACTAATAATCAAAATATAAAAGAAGTCGTATATTATTTCCAATTCAACTGGTTTGAATTTTAAATAAACTGACCGTTAATGAATAAGAAAATTTAACTTAAAATCATACAAGAATTTTTGAACAAAGTTTTCAAAACAAATTACACTTTTAAAATAATAGAAATTTTTAAACTTTCATGCTTTATGTATGTTATTTTACTTGTTTTTTTCATTTATAAGTAAAAGTATAAAAAATATAAACACTTGTTACCATAATTGAGTACAAGAGAAATATTGTTGATAATAAAAAACGTACTAATTAATTACTCTAATTCCACTTTTTTTAGTATTTTATTTGGAATTCATATAATTGTAATATCAGTGCGGTTAGAAAGTAGAATGAATGACTTATGAATAATTTATTTAAAATTCTGATGAGATGTTATATTTGAAGAATCTATAAGAGATATTATTTGATGTTGATAAATGTTTCATTCAAAAAATATTTAGACACACCTATATATATATATATATATATATATATATATATATATATATGTATATATATATAGATGATAGAAACTTGATGAATAACTTATTGAAATTTATAACATAAAAATCAACTGTATTATTCCTTTCATGCTTGAAATAATTTAACTTAATAAATCGAACAAATAATTGTTTAAATTCATTGAAATAAATTGATTTTTCTGATCATCTCTAAATACAAATTGAAAAAGCAATCACAGTAAAAATTATTTAGTTTATGTGCCACATAACAACAAGTCATAGCACGAATATACCAATCTATTAAATTTTTGTCGATGTACATAATTGAAAAACATATAATAACAGACGATATTCCATTGCTGTAATAATATTTCAGAAATATACTTTCTAATATTAGTTTAAGTACCTTGTGCGTGATTCAAACACGCAATATAAAGGTATTTGAATTGATATTAGTGACATTATTAAAGTAATGCCATTTTTTTCTCTTCTTAAATGTCACATCACGGAATCAAAATCAGTTCGTTTACAATAATGTTTCGCAATATTTCTCATACTTTAGAGAACCTCAAACTGTTTCTAAATTTAAAAAAATATGAAATTAAACTTACATAAAATATATTATACATAATATTAATTGTTTTATATGAAAAATAAGCATGTGTGTATAATTAAATGAAACCCTTATAAAAAAGAGTAAATGGATTTTTAATTTTTTATAAACACTTTCCTGTAATAATTTATATCTTGCAAATTAAATCCACTCCCTTCATTGATAAAAGGATTTAATCATAGATTGAAGAGGCAGATCAGTTAAAAATAGACTCTTTATGCTTTTTTCGAACTCTTACTACTAGATTTACTCTTTTAATCAGATTATTATACTAATAAAAATTAAATAATATTTTATTCGTTTAATCAGATAAACAGTAAATGAAAATAATAATTGCGAATTCACCAGTTCAGGACAGTAAATCCGATGTCAGATGACTATAATTAAATGCTTTAATTTTTACTGCACCTCAATATATTCTTAAAATATTTCAAAGAAAAAGACAGTAGTCTCAACATGTAGAAAAGGAGTTCATTCCAAATACAAGAACGTCTCTTAAAGCTTGAAAATTTCCTTATAAACTTTTATAATGTTCTGACTGATCTTTTCATGTATGCTAATTTTTTATAAAAAGACTAAAGTTTCTTCATTAATTTAATTTTTTAAAAGATAAAGAACCGTTAAATAAAATTATTTTTCACACACAACCCATATTTTTTTGTTAAAAAAAGGTTGCTTATGCGCATTCTATGGTGATTCCATCATCCTCAGAGCGTTAAGTTGTAGAAAAAAATATACTATAGCACAAAGAAATAGAAACGCTTATAAACAATCCTCAAAAATGAGCATGGATTAAATTATTAAACATTTTTGATCAGAAAGTGTGAACTAAACAAAAAAATAAATTTTTATAGCAGAGTATTGGTTAAGAAAAACCGATTTATTGAACCAAATCAGTTACTCGTGACATTTATTGTAGAAATTTCAACTTTATTTACACGATAACACATTATTCATATTAAAATTTTCAAGTATACTCTTTATTTCTTTACACAATTCGATTTAAAGAAGTAACATTTCAGTTTCATAAACAAATTTTTGTAGAAAAGCATTCTATCTAAATTTTAAACAAAATACCCAATTTTGTTGAATTCTGCACCTCTTTCTTAAATTAAAAATAAAAATGTATACATCTCGTAGACTGTAGTATATAAAATTCATTTTTTCTTGAAATATTGTCTCACAAAATCTAAAACAACTCTTTTAAATTAACTTCAAAGATATTATCGATCTAATCATGAAATAAATAATATTAAACTATTCTATATTTTACCAACCCAAATGAATTGTTTGAATGAAACTCGTATTGACGTACATAGTCTTGGATATATTACCAATGAATCAACTGTGGCGACCTCAAATTCCTTCTTGAGATATGGTAAACGGTAAACTTCTTCGTCATTATAACACATATACCGGCTTCCCACATAAATATCTATGTGAGTGAAACTTTTCTTCGGCTTGTATGTATATGAATAAGTTATCAATTACAATAGGCAATTTAATATATAATTAAATGTAGTGAGATATTTAATATTACCTGTGACTTAAATTGTGGTCTTACTTTTATTACATATTTCCTACCGATTTATTTGAAACATAATCATACTTGATGATAAGTCTAATATTTATGAAATTACAACAGATTTTACATTTAGATAGACATAAATCGTGCTTCTTTGTTTTTAAAATTAAGAACCTTATATATTTAAAAAAAGTGTTAAAAATGTATTAAACTCTGACATAGTTAATTCTTTTAATCAAAAATTAATAACAATATTTTATAAATCGGTGATTAAAATCAAAATTTTATCTTTCTTCTATAATTAAAAACGAAAATCAAATATCTCTGATAATTTACAAAATAATGCTATATTACTAGCATTATTTAATAAATTAATTAATATTTGAAATTATCTTTGCAACTCAATATAGATTTGGCACTACGGGTAAATTGACTTTCATAAAAATGATGAGCAGCAAAAACTGCTTCTAAACTAAACGATGCTTTTCATAAGGGTATTGTTAAGAAAAGAACGGTGCAATGGTGGTTTCAAAAATTTTGTGCTAGGGACGAGAACCATGAGGTCGTGGGTGTCCTTCAGTTCATAACGACCAACTGAAAGCGTTAGTTGGATCAGAATCACGCACAACAATTCGAGAGCTTGCACAAAAGTCAGGCGTTAGCCATCCAACAGTTCTAGATCACTTAAAACAGCTAGGAAAATTAAAAGAGGGAAAAATGTATATGAGTTTGAAGGTCATGGACCGTAATTATTTTTATACCATCCTAATAGTAAGCTAATTTAATGATAAAAGATCTTTATTCAAAATTCAAATCTGTAAATTATTTTTTAATCAAAATACAAAGATTTATATATAGATATATATTTGTTTTCTTATATGCGTGTTATTCATGGATATTTATTAAAAATTCTTTACAATATTTGAGTAAAAATGACCTCAAAAATAATAAAAAAATAACTGCGAATAACGGGTATATAAAAATATTTTCACAAATGATTTTTTTCCGCACTGAGCACTAAAGTATAAAATTTTCTAGGTACAGCATTCTGATTATAATAACACCGATATCGAAATGCACATAAAAAACATCTATTGAATATTTTTGATGTGAAGAAATGTTTATAGTTTATGAATTAAGGAAAAATTGTTTGCAAAAATAAATTAACCGTCATTACTAAAGCTATCTTGTGACAGAAGTCAACAATTATAAAAATAAATAAAGTTTTCATCATTTTGAAAGCCTATTCAATTATCTCTTATTGCGATTGAATCTTGTTGAATAAAATTGTATAAATCAATTCACATACATTCTATTTGAAACAAATTCATAAATATTTAATTGTTTTACGAAAATCAGAACACTTAACTGTATATCATTACGAATTTCATGATTTAATTGATTACAAAGATAGGTTACGCGGACAAATCCGTCAATATATGTACAATTCCATGATTATGAACAACACCTGTATACGTTTGATTCACACGATCAAATAACAATAGCCGTCGGGCTCATATCTATGTAAAACATATGTTATTTAAACGTGAGGAACACTTTACAGCGAAGACGTGAATCTATGGAACTTTACTACACTCAGAATATTTAAATGTTAAAAAAAATACTTTATAAATTTGAGGTCGAAATGTATGCACTTCATGATTCCCGAAGAGCAATCATCGCCCGAAATACAATAATTAATTATATGCGTGGCTTAGTTATTTCTTCTTATACCAGAAAACAATTCATCTAAGAAAATTAGAAAAATTCGTGACGTGATTGACATTTCGGTTATTATGAAAATCCTACATTGTTTATGTGTTCGTGATCATTGCTCTTAGCCATATCTGTAATTATTGTTTAGATAATTGGTCAAGATTTTCTCAGGAGAAATGATAATTGCAAACTGATCAAGTATTTCTGTTTTTAAAAAAAATAACTCAGACTACGATAAATTGAAATGCAGTCTTGAATAGATATGCATGTGGAATTTATAAATTTGACCTATTTTAATCAGATAATTAATGAGTTTTCTATAAAAATATTTCTATTTCATCTTCCATACTATTTAAAATTCAATACAAGTAATAATAAAAAATATGTAAAGAAGATAAATTCTTATTTAAGTACTTTTTTATGGGACGTTAATAATAAATTTACTATGATATTTTTAAGTAGGGCAACATATCTAGGACAACTATCTCTATAAGTCCAGATGCGGGTATAAATAACCAGTTATTTGTCATGTTTTATTCAATATGGATTACTAGCTCTTACTAATATTTTTTTATAGAAAAATCAATTCTTCAGATATATATATATATATATATATATATATATATATATATATATGTATATAACTAGTTTATTGAATTGTTTATAAATACAAGTTAATTATTTATCTTTTTCACGGAGGGTATGTAATAAAGAAAACGAGCGCAAAATACAAAGATTTCATATTGACAAAAAATATTATAAATATTTTTTATAGTATAAAAGACAATTCCTTTTAAATTAATGATACTTTAATAAAAATTTTATTTTTTATAAAGTTATTAAAATTAATTTACAAGAAATTTACTATAAAATAAAATAATTTTGATATTTTTCATTTCAAATATACAAACCTTTCTGTTTGTATTTCTTCCTTTTCTTTAATTTCGATTTACATTCTAAGCAAATTTATAAGAGTACCTCCATATAGATTACATTATATTTTTAACACTTTTGCTAAATTCACTTTCATAAATGAATTTTTCATTCGTCCTACAAACGTCTATAAAAGTCTTATCAAAAGCTTTTAATAAATGACTATTGATCATTTTTGATTTTTACTTAAAAATGATAAACAAATAATTATTAAACACTTTTAATCAAAAAAAATTTATTTTAAAGGATGAGTGAAATAAAAGTAATTTATGAGACTTCATGTACAATTTTCCTTCGATTTATTTTCTTCTCTATATATATGCATCCTTTTTGTAATATACCTCTACACAAATTATAAGATAATTGGTTATAATTAAAAATTCAATAAAAATGCTTGAATTATTCTAAATTCTTACAAATCGCTTTATTTTAATTGAAAAAACTTAACAAATTTTATTTTATTAATGTAAGAAATGTCAAGTTAATGACGAGCGCTAATGACCCTAGTTGTTGACGCGTTCTTAAACCACAAATAGCCAACCTATCAAGTTAATGAAATTTTTAAGAAAGTTTCAATTTTTAAAATGAAAACTCGTTAATTTTTCTTCTATAAAATTACATTTTTCGATTTGTATTACTTTTCTTATATTCTATATATATATATATATATATATATATATATATATATATATATATTATTTCATAATAAACTATAACTATGTCTTAAGACACATCATAAATAAATTTAATAAACAACATAACATATGTTTTTTTTTTGTATTACCATCAATAATTACGATAAAATCTAAACACAATACATACCCGATTCGTCTAATTCAAATCAAGGTACATCTCTCTTTTAACGGGACATTTTAATGAATGGATCAAAACATAGAAAGTTTCCATAACGCATTTCAAGTACACACAAACATATTACACAAAGAACTTGTACAACATTTCTTGGCTTGTATGAGTCGAAATGATATTTTTTTATGTACGTGATCGAGGAATCAGGAGACATCTTATCTTACAGCAATTAAACTAAGTAAATATTCGAGAGCAGGTTTTTATAGAACGAAATTTTATTGGAATTGTTTCTTAGAAATGCCATCCGTTCGTAGAAGTACAGGTAAATTGTATTAAAAGTAATAAAAATATTTGTTTTTAATATATATATATATATATATATATATACATAAAACATATACATATATAGATGATTCAACTTAGCCTTCCACACTAAAGTATTAAAAAAACACAAAAATTTAAAAAAAAAACATGTTATCCCTCATTTAGTATTTTAGTTCAATTGTATTTTAGTATTGAATTGAACTAAAATACTAAATAAAAAATGACGACTTTTTTTAACCCCTGCTGCCTCTTTTAATACTTCCATGTTGAAGCCTAAATTGAATCATCCCTATATATATTTACATTTATTTATATATATATATATATATATATATATATAAATTACTTTTTCATTAATCAAAAGTTATTTTTACATAATTTATATTAATTATCAATATTTATCAGTAGACATCACATTTTTGAGTATAAGTTTATATTCTGAAGTAAATACGTATTATTACTATTTTCATCATTTTCTATACTAAAACGACCTAGTTTTCTTTCTTTTTCTATTTTATTACAGATTTCATGAAAAAAAAGTATGCTATGTGTTAAACTCTTGGATAAATTGTATTAATTACGGGACAAGTAGGCTTTGATTTTTGTGTTAGATGTTCGTTTATTATTTTGTTATTGACATATGTGAATTTTCGGTGCATTACAATTCATTTTGTTACATTTTGTGAAACGAAAATAGATAAACAAAGTAAATAAACTTGCAATAGTATTCAAGAGTAACTCTTTAATCGGTGAACATTTTCTTTGAATATCGTTGGACATTTTCAAGTTCGGTATTTTAAGGTTAATTTCGACCACGTGGTGATTGTATTGAAAAACGAACCGTGTTTATATGTGTTTGTTGTGCTAAATAGAATCATTGATCAAGGAACAAAGGTAGACAGTTTTTATATTATTATTAATAAATATGTTTTGTTTAGTATATAATTAATTAAATATTTTATTGATAAATGTGTAATATAAATTATAAATTTATATTTTTCTGATTAATCTAAATGAAGTAAAATATATTTAACAGGACAAAAACATATTAACATATGGTATAAGTGTATACATATATATATATATATATATATATATATATATATATATATATATATATACATATATTATATTTATTATAATCATTTTCAATTATTTATATTAACATAGCACGTTAAATATAAAATTTTTTGTTTAAATAAATATACCGAAATATATAATTTTAATCAAGATTTTTTGCAGTACTTAAAATGCTTTGAAAAAAAATATAGTTCAAATAATAGCAAATATTAAAACAAGAAGAGAACTCGATTTAGATTTGATTTTTTTTATTTTGAATATTTTGTTCTTATTTTGTATTTCATATCATTTTTACCCTTTACTATCCACTATTGATTAAAACGTTATATTTTTTCAATATTTGTTCTTAATTTATTACATTTGACTCTTTTTCACTTTATCGTAATATATATTCTTATGTTATTTCAATTTTTATAATCTTGATTCATTTAATAGAAATTCTCAGTTAGTTGTAAATAAAATTTAAAAAAGAATGTTGTTTGAAATCGAACGAATTGTATTGTAGCTAATCATGAATGATTTTTAGTATCGTCTATTTTCTCTCCTTAATCCCAGTTACTCTTAACGCCAGGACTAGAGATCTGAAGAGTAATATGTTTTATTTTATTAGATGAAGAATGTATTATAATTTATATATTATGTATAATTATAATTTTCCTCATTCATTATCCTCATATATTCACGGATATCACATGATTTGGGTTAGAACTGGTATCTATATTTTTTTCTAAAATTGCATATATATATATGCAATTTGTAAAAGAAAACATTGATTGTTCCAATTAGAAGAATTTGAATAAGATCTTTATTTTATAAATCGTCTAGTTTATTGTAATATATATATATATATATATATATATATATATATATATATATATTCGTTATATAAAGTACTATTATTCCATTTAAAGACATAAATAATATATTCTTATGAATCAGTTATGCAGAATTATATTTTAATGCGTACATATATTATTCACTCGCAACCTACTTCCTCATATTGCAAATAATAGTATTCGCACTAAAAATTTCTCCTTAACATAAAAGTGCAAACAATTGTTGACATAATTATCATTTTTTTATTATGTCAGTCATTTATTAGTAACAATTAATTGTAAATGGACAATATAGTTTTATAGATCAACGCGTATTGTCTATTAATATTTATGAATAATTATTGTTAAGTACAATTTTGATTGATTGGGTTTGTGGAAAATCATTAAAGAATATATTCACTTTAAAATTAAATCTAAAATTAATAGAATCCTTTTTGCAATTAAATCATTATTAAATAATAATTAAAGTATGGGAGGTACATAATTACCTACTTAGATCATTACTGAAACCCATTAATCCAATTAATTTTATAATCAGATTTTTTGAGTTGTATGTATAATATTTTAAAAGAACAAGTTATTTTATTAAAGCATTTTCCTTGCACCCAAGAAACCACATTTTTTATGATCAATAATCAATAAATATTACATAATTAATTATTATTGATCAGTACATATAACATCAGCGTTAAGGTGTAGAAAAAAAAATTTATTATTAAATTACACACATTATATTATAATTCATATAGACTTACATCAATCATTTATAATGTCTATACTCAGTTAAAATATTAATTTACTAATTTATAAAAAATAACGAAGTGATTAGATTGAATATAAATATTTATAAAAAGATCAGCCTACAAGTTAAATACTCGTAGTTCTCTTTTATTTAACGAACAAACATATGTCATATAATTTCATACGATTTAGAACAAACTGGTTTGATTTTAATCAAATTTAAATTACAGTCATACAATTCAATTAAGATGTAATTATATCAGATTATTTAATTTAGTAATATATTAAATATTTAAAGAGTACTCTTTTTTTCCAGTTTCACAACATACTCAGATTTAAAACAAATTGATTAAATAAAAAATAATATTTTAATAATCTCAGATATTTAATTGAATTACAGGATATTAGATATCCTACTTACTCTTTTAAAAAATATTCAACGTTTAAAGTGAACGTGTTAATATATAAACATGAAGATTAAATACGCGTTCGAGTAAATTTTGAATAAATAAATTAGCCTAACACCTCAACTTTTAAGTATACATAAAAATCTCAAGTAATGAACGATATTGTTTACATATAGACATATGTCATTCAAACTTTATTAGCGGAGATCGTGAATGACCTACACTATAGGTAGGATGTTCTACTGACCCGCCGGGCAGTTGCTCTATAAGATTTTAAAATTACACACAGATAAGTTATGTTTTGATAACACCATATGCGAGATAAGAAGTTTGTTGCCTCCGGTATGTACATAAGTTCACTCATATATGAATATATATATATATATATATATATATATATATATAGATAATTTGGTGACTTTTTAATAAAAAATGAGTGTTTATTTACGGAAAACCGAATACATTTCAATCATCAAAATATCCTTCATTATTTTATATAGATTTGCTTTATCTGTCGGATAATTGACGAATCCCTTAACGAAAAAAAGATGGTAGTTTTAAGTCAATGAAATCATCAATGTGTTTTCGAACCTGTTCCACTCTTTTAAAATGGTATCAGCCGAATGATGCTGGAGCAATCAAAACAAATGATAATTTGACGGAGTTAGAGGTCCGGTAAAGACGTCCTATGAGGGAAAATTTCCCAGCCCAATGAACAGATAACATAACATGTCTGATCACTTTCGCAACGTGCGACAGAGCGGTGTCATGCTGCAAAAATGACTTGCCTCTTTCTCTCGCTTGTGAATGGTCTTTTTCTCTCTAATTCCTCACTCAAACCGATGAACTATTGATTTGTTATGCTCTAAATTTACAGTTTAGTTATGTTCAAGCAACTCATAATACACCACACCTTTAATGTCTGATCAAATACACAGTAACACATTTTTAGCGTGAATATTTGGTTTCGAAGGCGATATCTATAATTCACTGGGTGTAATCAATGATTTTCGATACTTAGAATTGTTGTACAATGCCATTTTTATTCCTAGTTATGATCGTATGCAAAAAATTCTTCTTTTTAAATCTTGTAAACGAAAACATAGCCGTATCATATTTTGTTCTTCGTTTTCCGAGCTGAGCTCATGTGGAATTCATCGACCTAGCTTTTGAATTTTTCCCAACCAAGGTAGACAAGAGAAAATTGCTTTCTGGGTAACTACAAGTTATTAAGTGAATTCTTGTTCAGTCTGAGCAAAGTTTTCACTTAACAGCTATTCAATCTCCTTATCTTCAAATGTTTTCAGTTGTTCGGGACGTTCTTGATCGGAAAAATCAAAATCACCACTCCGAAACCTTCTATACTATTTTTTACATGCTTTATGGATCACAAAACCTTCCGCCAAAGCTCAACAAATCATTGCCGCAGCTTCGGAAGCATTTTTTCACTGTATTGGAAAAGTATCCAATGCTTAATATGCCACTGGGAAAAGTATCCAATGCTTAATATGCCACTTTTCAGACACCATCGTGTACATTACTGTTTTATGAGATTATACTAATTGGCCAAGATATATGATACTTTTAATTGTTAAAGTTCGTACTTCAAAATCCTAAAACGACATGAAAACATTTTAATTTAAAATAGAGTTATGATTGATTCAATTTAAAGGCACAGAATTATCTCGTACACATATTATATATATATATATATATATATATATATATATATATATATATATATATATATATATATATATGTAATGATATTGACTTGGAAGTAAAATTTAATAACAATAAAAGTATTTTTATTTCTTAATAAAATTATAATCTCTTGTAATATTACAAAGCAAAATGATGTATATTAGAAATTGATTTAAATATTTTTTTATTTTGTAAAATTTATATACAAAACTTCTAAATTTGAATTTTTTTAATATTTTCACGAACGAATTCTTTTTTGGCCTCATAAACTACTTAAAAAATCTAATTAAATGTATTTAATCAATTATATTTTATTTTTTTATTGACTTTAATATACTAAGGATGGCATACGCATAACAAATAATTAAAAATGATCAGTTATAAATTATTAAACATTTTTGATCAAATTTTTTTTATGATTTTTGAGGTAAAAAATAATTCAAATGAGAAATTGAATGTAGCCTCGACGTTAGAACTTTATTGTTTCTTTAATATTCGAAATTCTCAAACGTCGTAAAAAAATTAAATCCTAATGCATAGTTATTAGTAAAAATTAACAACTGTATATAGTGAACTCACGATCATTAATCTTGATTCTGTTATACGAACAAATCCAATAAATCTTTTTGACTTTCTATCAAATAATTTTTAATTTCAATTACAGGTTTTATAACTTCATATCAACTTTATACGAAAGTTGTTCTTGTTAATAAAAAGTAACACAATACCGGCTTGCCTATCTTCATTTACTTATATGCAAATTTCTTTTTTTAAAAAATTACGCACACAATAAATACACAGTACTGTTATTCGAAACCGTATTATCGTACGTTGCGAAAATGAAAGCTGGTGTCATAACGAACCAACACTTGTTTTATATCATGTCATACTAACATACTCTTCTTCTTTCAAAGAAAATAATTATTAATGCACACTAATCAGTCAAATTTCACGGAATCTGTTTTTTGAGAACATCATAAAACGCAGATATAATCCAAAACTCAATACAAAACTTTATTATGAATTATGTAAATAGGATCGAATGATTTTTATTCAAATTTGCGTTTATAGTTTATAGATTTATTACTTGTTTGGTGAGTTATAACTTTTTATCTAAATATTACAAACATTAACGGTCTTGTTGCTTGTTTTTATAGACCCGAAAACATACATTTTATACTTGCATTGGTATGGTGTAAACGTATTCATGTCTGAGTCTTTTAAGTAGAAAATTATTTAATTCCCCGCTCTTATTTTTAAGGAAAAAAATATTTATTTCTCGATTTTAATATAATTTTTTATATATGTTTTTTTGTACATTTTTATGAAAATTTAATGAACAACTAAAATAATAAAAAATAATTATTTATTGTTACAATACAGCTTTTTAACAATTAAGGTGGCTAAACAAATAAACATTTTAAGTAAAAAATATTTTTTTCTACAGTTTTCATTTGCTATATTATCAAATAATTTAGTTAGAGTTCAATAAATTAAAAAAAAAATCGAAATTATCACTACAGATTGACAGTACAATAAATAATTATTTTTGATAATTTAATAGTATATATAAATTAAAAAAAGACAACAATATTAACTGAAAATAACTGAATTCAAATAAATACGTTTTTATTAATTATTTTCGTTACTGGTTTCAAAATATATTTTTGCTGAATTCACCTGTCATATATATATATATATATATATATATATATATATATATATATATATAATATATATATACACATACATACATATATATATAAGTTTACAATATTGCACTCATTTGCACGCAAATATTTCAAAGTTCATATCATTTATGAACTTAGACCTAGAATTAAATGGCAAGAAATTAATTTCATTTAGATGTCTATATCTCACAGTCGTTGCCGTTAGCATTGTGTTAGCAGATGACTCTACAAAAAATGCTTTTTATAAAACCGGTCCAGACGACTTGCACTTGTATTTGCCAATGACCGCGTTTTTTTACAAAGTATTTAGTATATAACCTAATATGAAAATATGTCAGTCATAACTTGTCTCATAATCTCGTATCTTACACAAATCACTTCACAAATTAAATATTTCATTTTATGTTTAGACGATTTAGAAAGCAATTATCATAAATAAGATTACGATAAAATTACCTTCTTCTTTTAAAAATTTTATAATTCTTAGGTATCTAAGTCAAATTTATTAGTTCGTAAAATTACTTATAAATGATATATCAAAAACATAAACATAAAAATTATATTTGGAATGTATCACGCAACCTTCTATATTACTATTAAAATTTTAAATCTGGTTGGTTATTGGTTAATCTCAAAGGAAATTCGGTAAATCAACAACATTCATTTTTTTAAAAGCTTTATCGATTTTATGGATTGTCTTAAATATCTGTCAATATTTCTTCTGTAATTTATATGAACTATAAAATTTATTGTAATAAAAATAGAATGCTGCTATTATATAATATACCGATATACTGGAAATAGATGAAGAAAATATTAACAAATTAAATGAAAGCATTAAAAACATGAACAAAATATCAATCGTATTAAAATCTATATCAATTTTTATAATAATATTGAAAAAAGTGTAAGATACTTAACAATTTATTTTTTTAGTATATATTATTTCAAAGGAACATAGAATAACCTACTTCTTCAATAATTTTATAATAAAAAAATTTTAATAGAATAATATTAACTGAAATACAAATCGAAAGAAATACGGTGAAAGGTAGCATCTTTTGGTTTAATTTGTAATTCAGATAAAACTAAATAATACTATGAACAAACCAAAGCAAGTTGTATTTATTTCACCTGAAGATGGCACGAAAATTTCAGTTACCTGTAATTCATTTTCTAGAAACAACAGTTGATATTTTTGAAATATGAAGGGAACAATTCTCTGAATAAATTCTATTTAGAAATCACTATATATTAGCTTTCTTAGCAAGTTTCATTCATAGTCATTTTAAGCTTGAAAAAAGAGTTTATCTTTACTCGAAATATATGCCTATCTATAAAACTGTAACCAACTTGTATACGAAATTTTCAAAAGAATATATATATATATATATATATATATATATATATACGTTTAATTTCAAATAAACATTAATTTAAAGAATAAAAATATTGTCTTTGTGTATAATGAGGTCAATAAACTCGAATACAGATAAAACAGTAGACATTCAATATTTCATCTTTCTTAATTTTATTTTTGTTAATTAGACAAGAACTATGTACGTAATATTTATATTCAATAATAATTTTTCAAAAACTAAACTGTAAAAATATTCTGTAATCAGTTGGTATTGTAACTGAATTCATTTATAGAAATGTGAAGCTAAAACTATATCCTTTTGTTAATAAATATTTTATTAAGTGATTATCCGCTATCACTTTTCGGAATTCCCTTTGAGTATTAGATATTATCTCTTTTTTCTTCTTATAATGTTTAATTTTTAATTTATCTTTCCAAGTGTAAAAATACAGATAAATAGTGTTAATTTCTAACAAAATGACAGCAGATAAAGTGGTTATAAAAAAAAGAAAAATTTAAAAATCATACCAAATAATTTTAAATCACTTTCAGATTATAACACAAACTAATTATTTAAATAAGTAAGAAAAGATTCTATTGAAAAAAATATTTATTAATGACATACATCTAAAGGTAACAATAATAAATACATAAATTATTAATAACTAATAATATGTGCTATCAGTCAGTTATAAATAAATATTTAACTTATTTATTAATTTTAAGTTTTTACTATAAAATATAGCAATATTTTATATAATTTTGTTGACGAATTTAATTTTAAAATAATACTCAAATATATTTTATACTCAATGTTGGAAATTTATGTAAATAATTCAGTCTTCAGTATTATTTTCTTTTTTAAACAATTATACCAAAAATAACTAATATATATTAAAAATCCATTCAATAATTACAAAATATACTGATAGATTTGATATAAAAATTAAAATCAACTTTTAATTGGACTAATAAATTAGTTAATTCAAAATATATATCATAAAATATATAATTAAAATAAAAAATATTAAACAATTACAGCGTACATTAAAATATCTAAATTTTTATCATTTTATTAATGTATGATTCTTTTTTTATTTTTTTTTAATATAATTATTTCCAAAAATAATCAGAAAATTAATTTTAGGGATTTTAATATTTTCGAATCTAGAACAGGAAAACTTTCCATATTTACAGATTGAATCCTCTTTTAATTAAATCTTATTTACATATTTTATATTTTGTAATTAATTAATATTTTAATTGAATAATAATTTCTAATGAGATTTTATTGAACAATTTAAGGAGATTTTGTCAATTGAAAACTGGAATCGAAAATCAGTTTTAACTACAATTTTATTTACAATCTAAAGTAAAAATGTGTCAATGTTAATTAAAGTTTATTTGATTTTTTCTATGTATACAAAAATTTTAAATAAATAATATCTATTATATTAACTAGAACCCAAAATAACTAGTTAATATATTTATTATTTTTGGTTTAATTTATAATCGTATTTAAATAAAACTAGGGCCTTTTTCAACTGTTTAAAACTAAATGTTTTAAATAAAATAAATGTTTAATAAATAATAAAAATATTATTTCCGTAAATTAAATAATAAAATTAACGTATCTTTTAAACAATACTATTAATCATACTTTAATCACATACTTCACATAATTTTAAAATATTTTCAATCGCACTGAAAGTTTTGCACATATTTTTTAAACAACTATACAATTTTTATTAACTAAATTTATATACAATAAATACTATTTTTTCTTACAACGATGTTGGAAGATAAAAGACATCACCTTTTTAAGTCAAACAGTTGATGAAATAAAACTTGTACCACAGTATTTAATTAGAACTCATACTTTAATTAATAACCCAAAAGTCGGATACGCAGCTATAAATAATCAAAATTTCTTAAAAACTTCAAAGTTTGTTTATATTTTGGCTTTGTTCGACTATGAAATTTTTCTTACAATTTTCAATTTATTAATTAGTTTTATAAAAGATTAAACATTAAACATTTGGGATAATTATTCATGCACAATATTTTAGAAAATATTCAATTTTTTCAGGTTAATATTAAGAACTTAAACTAAAAATTATACAAATTTATTTTAAAAAGAATTAAACTCTTTTTCCTTAACACCAGTAGATACTTTATTAAATTGTTGTGTTTCATGGTTGTTTTCTTTTCTATTTCATTTTATAATACTAAATTCATAGTGATAATATTTCATAATTACAGATGAATCTTACAGTGACGATTCATTAAAAAAAACATTTTTTAGTTCTTGTAGTTGATAATTTCTAAATACTCATTTTTTGAATTTGAATTAAGAACATTTTAACAACATCTTTATAAATAAACCTTTTTATGTATATAACCAAAATTTGGATGGTTATGATAAAAATTCTGAATATTTATTTCCACACACATAAACACACACACACACATATATATATATATATATATATATACATATATATATATATATATATATGTATATATATACTCGTATATTAAATTTAGAAAAAAATATTATTTAGTTTAGTCATTTATTACTTTACTGCTTTTCTTGTTCTCTTAATTTTTGCATTTCAATTATTGCTAAGAAGTTTTATTAATTCTGTTGGGAAATTTTTAAAGCTTTATATAAGGTGTAGATTTTTATATCCATACAATCATGTATTGATATTATCCTGTAAAATCTTTCTATTTTTAACTATTATTTTATTTTTTCGTAATTTTACTGTAGTATATTTCAAAATATATTACTGAAGTAAATTTTACAACAGCTTTTTAAATAATTATTTACAAAAACATATCTTTAGTTGAATTCATAAATAAATTTATTGTAAAAAACAAATAAACTTCTATAAATTATGACTGTAAAAATATTCTAAAACAGTTACAATTATTTTTTATAAAAATTTAGAAACTTATTTCATTCATTTCGAATAAAATCGATCAATTGTAAAAATATCGATCAAATTATATTTTAAATAATCTTATGAAATGTATCAACCATCTTTTTAATTTAAAAATGAATATTTAAATTTGTATAACTTCATAAAAAAATATTCCATGAAAAAATCACTGCTTTAAATTCGATCCACGTAAAAAGTTCAAAAAATATCCACTATTCGCATTAACAACCCCCGATGCAGGACTTTCAGCAATCTCTTCATTCTTATCAGACGGATTCAAAAATTGTTGACTATATGGATGATGTTCTTCTCTATAATAATTCGAATATGTCATCGGTTTATGATCACTGCGATGGTATGAGTAATGATAATCATCGTCATGATGATAATCATGTCCATGACCTGGATGAATATGTACGTGTAAATTTTTAATATTTTCTCCACTCGCTGCTACATGTTTTGCGACATACAGTTTCGCTAAATAATTACTGAGACTTAGAATCAATATTATAACACCTACAGTAAGTCCTTTTAATGATATGAGTGTTAAGAAAACAAGCATTGTACCAATCACGCCAAGCTTGTAGAATATTGGTAAGAATGTGAATTGTAGTTTACGTATTCCAGCTGAAAAACATCTTCCTGGAAAGTACAGATATGTTTATTAATTTAAACAAGTAATTATATCAAAATGTCATTACATTTTAAAAATATTTGAAAATAGTAGATGTAAAAATTAATTCTGTGCCTTTAAGATGAATCAATCATAATTCTGTTTTAAATTGAAATATTTTCCCGTCATCTTGGTATTTTGAAGTCCCAACCTTATCATTTAAAAACACTATATATATATACATATATATATATATATATATATATATATATATATATATATATTGGCTAAGCAGTTGGCATAAAATCACAAAACTGAAGTGAACACGATGATGTTCGAAAAGCAGCATATTAGGCAATGCACACTTTTCGCATTCCAGTCAAATAAATAATATCGAAGCAACATAAATAATTGGCTTAACTTTGAGGAAAGGTGTTGTGATGCATAAAACATGTTAAAATGCTAAAACAGTGGAGGTCCGAAAATCATCGTGACTTCATCGACTTAAAGCATCCATCTTGGAATCGTCAATTACCTGACAGACGGGCCAATGTTATACAAAATAATGTGGGATATTTTGAAGATGGAAATGTATTCAATTTTTCCATAAATATTTATTTTCTATAAAAAGACACCGAATTAATTTGTACACCTAATAAAATAAAATATAGTTTTGGCACTAAGGCTAAATTCAGTTTAACAGAATTTTTGACACAATAATATTTTCTGATCAAAAATTTTCAATAGTTAAGTATTAATTATTTTTAATTGTTATCTATGTATATTTCAATGACAATACCATCATCTTCAAAGTACTAAGATACACAAACATCTGACCAGAATTTTCTGTATGTTAACATTCTGGGGATGATCAAATCACCATCAAAATATCCATAGATAAAAATAAAAACTACTTAATAGTCTATTATTGAATATTTTTCATAAAACATTTTGAAATATGCAGAGTAAATGAAAAATTCATTTGTGAAAATGAATATAGACACAGTACCAAAACAATATTTTACCAAAATCTATATTTGGAAAAAAGACTAGAAATTCATAAAATGAAAACGATTTTCTTACCTACTTCCTGTCTTAAATACGGTAAATTATCATAAAACCAATTTCTAACATTACGAACATATCGCTCCACATTAATATAAACCGATGTGTTTTCGTTACCTAAAATTATCTCCGTACTTTCATCACTTGCCTTTACATTATCCACTATATACAATAATAATAAAAAAGCATATAAAAAGAGACTACACTTGATTACTCTATACATTATAGATTTCATATCATTACGATATTAGAAATCTCTTCATTTCTACTTTTTTCTATAACAATGAGTGTTAACTATTAATCAATAGGGATATCTGAAACAAAAAAAAAATATTAATAAAATAAACATATTTAATAATTAAATACTATTTATTAATTATTCATAATTAAATATTAAGTAGTCGTATTTGATATTTTTTTTACGAAACGATTTGTAATTTTAAATAAAATCATATATATAGTATTTTTTAAATCTATTTTTTGATATAATTCCATTTTCAAACCGACATAAATATTTATATATATATATATATATATATATATATAAAACATGATTTTATACAAATTTTCAATTAAATGTCATAAATGTACAAAACCATAATATAACTATATTTTCTGTAAATGTCTGTGATTCGATTTCTTCTATAAAAGTCATCTTTTTTGTATAGTATTAATGCTCTAATAAAATCTCTTAAAGAATATATTTATAGATATTTACAAAAAAATATATACATACTTTTTTCAAAAGAATGGTACGTCACGACTTATTTGAACAATGACGAATAATTGAAGTGGAAAAGTATAATAGGAGAAAAGCGTTTCATTATAAGTAACATTGGACATCATTGTAGTCTGTCTACTAGGGCATGAATTATATACATATGTATCAAGTATAAGACTACTTCAAATCAGGAAACGAATAAGGCCAAGGTCGATAAAACCTGACTATAAAAAATCTTTAGGTATTATTTAAAAGTCTCTCCGTATCTATCATCTACAAAACGTGTACGTGCTTACAAACATACCAAACTTTCTCATTCTATAATAAAATAAATATTTATGACTCATTGAAAGTTACAATATTAAATATAAACATAATTATTGTCTGTTTTAGATGTCTGGATATATATATATATATATATATATATATATATATATATATAATAAATGTCTTATGTAAAATATTACTTACAAATAAAAACCCAATTTCTCATTTAAAAACAATTGTCAATAGATTTAACACCTGTACTTTGTTCAATGACTTATGTCTAACAAAAGCATACAAATATTTGCATACATACAAAGTGTCACATTGTAAACAAAGCACAAAGAGGACGAATATGCGGATATAGTTATTGTCCATCTGTTTTTCATACAATAACTGTAATTTTTATCAACGAATGTGTAAAATAAACCTCAACGTATTGGTACTGGTACAAATAACAATGCATATGTTATAAAGAAAAATATATTTCAATAAAATATAAAAAATACTCTATTGTCTAGATCAATGTCTATATAAAAATCATATAATGTATATATTTAATATTTAGAATATTCATATATATTTATTTATAATTTTACAAAATGGTACTTAAATATAAAAATTAATATAATTATGATTCTGATTAATTTTCTGTATTTATATTTTAAACAAAAATCAATATTAGTGATTCATAATAATAATTCACTGAATAATTTTAGTTGAGTTATAATATTATCTAGAAGGAAATATTTATAGAGTTGATTTATAAATATTTATTTTAAAGTTATTAGTAAATAAATATTCAATTAAAATATATTAGTGAAATTCCTTTCTGATAGAAAACAGAACAGAAGCATTCATGATAATTACATTTTTGTTAATTGTAATGAATATATATTTTTTTTGTAAACTTCGATCTAAATTACAATAAAAAATAAATTATTCATTAACATATATACCAATCTAAATGGAGATTAATTATTAATTAAAACTAACATTGTTTACCCGCATATTTAATGAATATACATTTTAAATGAATAGTTCTAATACCACAATTTATTTAATTAAATATTTTTACTTAATTAGGGAATGATTAAGAAATTCAGTTTAAATTTATATGTAAATTAAAATCGAGGTTCTTTTATACAGCTACATTTACAATAAAATATCAAATAGAATTATTGAATGCTGGATATAAAAACAACTAAAAATATTTACAGTTGCTGCCTGTACCTTCAACTATATGTCTATATAAAAAAAATATTCTACTTTCTTCAACGTATACCATCACGACCTTGACCGTTAAGATGGAAAGCAGCGCTTCACACTTTGAAATTTCTTTATATCTACTTTCATCTACATTAATCAACAATTCGTTTATCTAATTTTTATATATTATAATACATGGACTGCATAATGAATGTTACATAATGATAATAATGACAAACAATATATCATAGAAAGATAAAAAATAATATTAATTCTTTACAACTCTCGTTTCAATTTATAATACTATTTATATTACTTATATACAAATATAGAGACATAGAAGAATGAATGGATATATATATATATATATATATATATACTAGGTGTGAAAATTAATTCGGTGCCTTTAAATTGAACCAATCATAATTCTGCTTTCAATCAAAAAAAATATTTACTAGCTATTTTAGGATTTTGAAGTCCCAACCTTAACATTTAAAAACACTATATATCTTGGCCAAACAGATATCATAACCTCACAAAACAGTAATGAACACGATGCCGTTCGAAAAGAAGCTTGTTAGGCAATGCATGCTTTTCGTATTCCAGCTCAAAAAACGCTGTCGAAGCCGTGGAAATGATTTTTTCAACTTTGAGATAAGGTGTTGTAAAACATACAAAAAATGCTAAAACAGTGGATGAGGTCTGAAAATAAATTACGACTTCATCGACTCAAAACCTCCATCTTTTTATAGACAAGGGATTTTCCAGTTACCTAACAAATGCAGCAAAGTTATATATTAGGTTGGTGCAAAAAAATTTCGGTTTGTATCATTTTAAAACTATGTAAAAACTGCCATTATTTTTGCAGTAACCTAATAAAATAACGAAGGATAATTTAAAAATTGAAATGTATTCCATTTTTCCGTAAACATTTATTATCTATAAAAAAGGCACTTAATTAATTTATAGACCTAATATATATATATATATATATATATATATATAAGTGCTAATATTCATAAATGTGTGTGTAAACAAGGATGAAAAGTGTTAAGATAGATAGATATTTGGAGTTTAAGGGTGCATTGACATTAAGGTCATTGTCATTTGTAAAAAGATTAATAACAATAATTATTTTTTATTATTAATTTCCTACTTTAAAGATTTAATATGATAATATATACAATTCACCATACGGTTTTGCACTGTTACTTAAATCACTTGCAAAGGTAGTTTTTTTCAGCCAGTCTTTAAACAACAACATTTTTTTTATCAAAAATGTACTATAATTAGTTATTGATTATTTTTGATTCTTTTTTAACCACATTTTGATGGCGATACAATTATTTTCAGAACGTTAAAGTACAAAAAAACTTTAATATTAATAGAGATTTTCGTCCATCCTAGCACTTCAAGACGCTATTCAATTCATCACCATCGAATTTCATATAAGATAGAAAAATTCAAACTGGACAATAATAAATTTTTGACCTGAAAAATTTTTTCTAGTTTATACGGCGAATGAAAAATTAATCTATAAATTATATACACAAGTAGTATACTATTTTTCTAAAAAAAAAGTTACTGGAAGATCATACCAGAATTCAAGTAAATCAAACAAGTTATTAATTTCAACTTTTTATACAATAAATTGTATTATCTATCATATAGTCACTAAACAACTTCAAGTTAAAATCTAGTACATTTTCTACCATACAAATTATTAAATGATAATCATACACGATATGGTTTTTTTCAATGCAAAATCGTTGTAAAAAATAGTTTTATTTAATAAAAACCTGACATTTGAATGGCACAAGTCATTTCAATTAATGTAACAAGTCTTTTATTCTATTTTTATTCAATAAAGTGCATCACATGTCAACACAACGAGCAATTTTAGATTCGAAAAACTAGTACGGTACTAGTAAATGCGATATATATATATATATATATATATATATATATATATATATATATATAAACGTACTCTATATACATAAGTAAACGAAATCAAATAATGACAATTGGATTCTTTTTTTATTTCTTTAGCGGTTTTACATGGTTGACTCACTGACCGACAATCCGTATTAAATAAGTATACTTTTTTTATGTATCTAGCATGTTTAAATTCATGGTTCTGTGCGTCTATGTCGCCTTAAGATACATTTAATGTACACAATGTACATTAAATAATTCGTCCTATGGGTTTTTCTAGTAAGATTCTAGTAATAAAATTTTATATCTAATGTTCTCGTTTATTAATTCATATTATTATCATCCATAATTTTTGTTTGGCCACACTTTTAAAAAGAATATTATTTGAAGTATGTTAATTGACGTGACACAATTTTTACAACATTTACTTTTATTCATAGATATGTAAATATGAAATCTGATTACAAATTATTAATATTTATAAATGGAGAAATGTCTAAGTAAACAATATATATATATATATATATATATATATATATATATATATATATATATATATATATATATATATAATTTCATAAAATTATGATACAAACGATTAGATACCTTTTATATTAATATTTTTTATAATTAATTTACTTTACTCATATATTTTATACAAATTTACTTTTATTACAAAGCTATATTGATAAAAGAAATTAAAAAGTTTAGATTAATAAATTTCAAATAAATTATATCTAACTATTACTAAATAATATATATATATATATATACAGAGAGAGAGTGAGGGAGAATAAATATGTATATTCAAATATTTAATGCACTTTTTTATCCACACAATATTTTTTTAAAAATTTCTGTGTATGTATTAAATACAATTTAATAATAAAAAAATATAATCTTAATCTAAAAACACGTAATATATTTTTTATGTTTATTTTAAAAGGTAATGCTAGGCAGTATTTTCTTAAATAATAAACTTGCACTCTTTTATTAAAAAATGTCTTTCACAACAGAATCACTGCTCTAGACACAAAGAATCTCCTATCAAAATGTTCCAAAATTTCTATTTTTCTCAATAATATATATTAAAGTTTTTTCAATAGTTTGAGCTTTTAATAAACTTTTATTTTCTTAGTAACTTTTCTGTTTCAGGCAAAATGTTTCTCTTTTATTAACGTATGCATAGTTCAGAGACATTTAAAATTGTTATTATTTTTTTGTTAGAAATATTGAAAGTCAAATATAGTAGATAGCTTTGTGACTAAAGTAATTTTCACAAATTATTTTTTCATTCGCTTCAAAAATGATTAATATATATATATATATATATATATATATATATATACATATATATATATATATATATATATATATATATATGTATTGATCATTTTTCATAAAGTATAATAAATAAAAACAGAAAATAATCACACAAATAGCTATCTAAGATAATACTTTTATGGATATATCCACAATGCAATAAAAATATTTTCACTGAAAAGCCAATCTTAAATTATATCCACATGTGTAAAATATAAAATTTTAAAATTAATTGAATGGTGAAAGAAAGACTTAATAAACTAAATAGTGTAATTAAT
Organism: Acanthacorydalis orientalis; assembly: GCA_034766995.1. Classification (NCBI taxonomy): domain Eukaryota; kingdom Metazoa; phylum Arthropoda; class Insecta; order Megaloptera; family Corydalidae; genus Acanthacorydalis; species Acanthacorydalis orientalis. Next base: position 43,372,503 of record CM068317.1, read on the forward strand.
AAAACGAAAAAATGAATTTGAATAGATTAGCTTGAATGGAGATTGAGGCGCAAAGAGAATTGTTTTATATATATATATATATATATATATATATATATATATATATATATTTATATTTATATATATATATATATATATATAAGTATTTACATGTATGAATTACAAACATTTACTCATAATATTTTCATAAGAAGCCGAATTTGCATACTTGTTTTCATATTATTACACAAGTCATCATGAGTTCCAAACACTATTTAACTAAATAATACATGTCAAAAAATATAATCTTAACCGGAAATTAAAACATTTAATTTAGAATCAAAATATATCTATTATATCTTTAAAATCAATCCTTAAATATATTTTTCGTTTATTTAACAATTATAAAATTCATTTCTTTATATATTCAAGATTTTATATTTTTCATAAATTTATTTTCCAAAATAACATTACTATTCTTTTCTATTACATTTCTTACAAAATAAATTTAAAGTTTAAAAAAAATGTTTTAAATTAATTTGAAAAATATAAAAATGATTACTGAATGAACTACCAAACTAAGATACTCACAAAATAATGATTTAAAAATTCCTTAATATTTTTTTAATGAATAAACACAACACTAATCCAAGTATTAACACATGAAGTAAACTGACAGCACGTAATTCCACGCTGTACCTAGACGTATTGAACACAAGACGATATTCAGCGAACTGAAGTAAATAAATAGTCTCGCCGCATAATGTAATAAAAATTGTATCAAACGGTGTTCATTCAAATAAATCCCTTCTAAAAAACCATCACGAATAATTACCAAAAAACCGTCCTTAATATATATCACTACTTATTTCTTATTTTACACGCGAAGATCATTTGTATTTGAAAAAGATTGAAAACAAGGTACCACTGATCATTGAATTCCATGAGCGAAAAAGAGAACAGGTGAATTATATGAGACATACACTTGAATTGGACTTTTGATACGCGATGGTTTAAAAGAAGCACGTAGTACAAACTGTTGTATGTTAAGGTAAGAAGACTGTTTTACCTTCACTCGTGCGACGATAAGATTTGGACATAACTGTCTATAACAGTTCTAATCAAGAATGACGTAATAGAGGAATGGATTAAAGAAAGACGGTTTTATTCACTGCTGAGGAATGAAAAGTAATCAATATATATATGGAGTTTCACGTATAACTGTTTTTTATTTGTAGAGATCAATCAGGGACAAAATTATTAATTATATTCTTTAAAAAAACACTCATAAAAGTGTGTATATATATATATATGGAAATTTACTATACTCCAATTAATATATTGCACACTAATCAGCCATTGATATCAAGAAGTATTTTAATGGTTTTTCAAGGAATTCCTTTAACAAAATTTGAAACAAATGTCTTCTAAAATAAATCAATTGGAACAGAATCCATATCCATTAAATAAAAAGCGAATAAATTGATTAATTTGACAGTGGAAACATTTATTAAAATAAAATGATCAAATATTTAAAAAAGATTAGATTAAAATTTAAAAAAAATCACTTTAATATTCAGTGCTATACGGAAATAAAATTTTCATAAAAATATGATAAAAAATATAATAAAATATTAGAAAGTATTTTATACTCCGTTTAATTTATAGTACGAAAATACATAGTAAATTATTCTAAATTAATTAATTTTTTCTTGATTTATTAACTTATACATTTCTTAATTAAATGGAGAGTTTAAAATACTAATTGTGAAATTAATTTCATTTATTTATAACAACAAGAAGAGAAAGATCGTTAAACATATCTACCATTTATCAAACTTGCATAAAAAGATTTTTCTGATACCAACGTATACTTTTTTAATTGCTAATAATTAATTATATCTGATCGAAGTATAAACAATATTCATTATAATACAACAAATAAAAATATATTTGGATTATTCAACAAGCCATCTATGAAAAACTCTTGAAGATTGTAAAATATTTTAAAATTGTTGATAAACTAGAGAAATGTAGTCTGTGAATCGATAAGTGATGCTGTATCATGGACCAAGAATACAGATAAACCTTTATATGTTTGAGAAACCTGTTTTACAAGTAGTATATTTTTGTTTAAATTCAATTTAATTCTTTAAGATGGCGATATTATATTAATTTGTTTAAAGATGAGTAGAAATTGCGCGAAAATTTATCTTATTATACATTTCACAGTAATTAAAATACATTCTTTAATTAATTTTTTAGCTGTTATTAAAAAGGTGATTTAATATCTTTTTAACTAACAACTAATTTTGTATTAAAATATTCATTTTATGAGAAATAGATTACAATTTTTAATTTGATCATATTGTCTTATCCTTTATGTGGATATTAATCTAATAATAAATATTAAAAATTAAAATGTAAGCTATTGAAAAATCTATTGCTTATTTTTTGTAGTAGAAAATATTTTAAAAATTAATTTTTCACTAGCTTTACAAACCACAATTTTTTCAGATCAAAAACATCCAATGAATAAATGATTTTTGATTGCTTTTTATGCATATTTCAATACCGAATCAACATCCATAAAATGAATACTTTATTTTTTAAAAAATAAATCAAAAAAAATAATGAATGATGGTTCGATATTGAAATGTGCATAAACAGCTATCGAAAATGATCAATCATCTATTTATTAATTGTTTTTGATCTGAAAAGAATTTTGTGGTTTGTGAGGTGAGTGAACAACTCGCTTATGAAAGAAAAATATGCAACTTTTTTCTGAAAAAAAATATTTCTTTAAATGCTTGTCTCATCTATGATTCATATTTTTAAATTCGTGTTGAAGTTCCCTTAAAAATGTAAATACATTTTAAATTATTTACACTGTTTTAGAATAATAATTAAAATCTATGCTAATAAAATGCACATTTTGTACCAAATTTCAAGTTTATATTTTTAATAATATTTACTGAATAAATACCTTAAAAATAATATTCTAGATATAACACTACTAAAATTTTCGAAACATTAACCATTGACTTTCACAAAATATCATAATCCTATATCTTATCGATTCTTTCATCAATGATAATTTTGAAACAGATAAATTCCCCAAATGTTTCATTCTAGTAAACATTAAAAATAAATACGTATAAATTACCCAAATATTTTATCTCAAATATAAAAAAATAGCCACACTATAAGGTCAACCCAATTAAATTTAACCTCATCAAAAGTATCTCACTTCAGTGGCATACATTGACTTAGATTGCATTCTTTTTAAATATTACAATTACATAAATAACGTAAAATAAAAATACATAACATTTTACTCAATTTCCAGTATATAATTAATGTTTTCCAGAATTGTAATGGATCTATTGTTTAAAAATGTAACTAAATAATAATACACAATGCAATTAAGTACAAAAAACGTTCTAAATACTAAAATATCTATTAAGGTTAAAAATATGAACAACTTTATCATTTTCTCGTGCTGATATTAGTTGATTTATTAATACTGACATTAATAGTCACACACACACACACGCATATATATATATATATATATATATATATATATATATATATATATATATACATATATGTATATATATATATATATATATTAAAACCCGAAATAATCAATCATTGTCATAAATGTTATATTTTTATTCCTGTGTACCTTTTTTTGGTGCCAGTTTGATGAATATGTTCGACTTTTATTGGTTTTTAAATCACAGGTTATTTTTTAATGTATGTTATTGTATTATATATATTTAGAATAATTATTTGTTAAAAAAAAATAAAATTTTATCAAAAAGAGTCATCTGGTTGTTGAAAATGGGTCGATTTAAGAAAAAATCTTTATCCATCAGTGAATCGTTAAAAGTTAAAAATGATAATGATTTACATTTTTAAGTGGTATCGTTTTTACATATATATATATATATATATATATAATACATATACACATATAGTTTCAAAACTTGAACTATAAAAAACATGAATAATTTATTTCGGCTTTAGATCTGCTACAAAATCTCTGTAAAAAACACAACTTACAGTTTAGCATACAAATGATCACAGTTATATTCTTATAATCAACATAAATAAACAAGACCGAAAAAAATTAACAATTTATTTCCTTAACATAAATTCACACAATGAATGTATAAAAACCTAAATTATTACAAAAAATAAAATCAGATACATAATTGAGAGAGCTTCATTTCATTACAATTAATACACAAACAAGTTTGTGTTGCTTTCGATAGGTACATATTTTCTTAGAAATTAAACACATCCATTCGAATCATATTGATATTAACTTTTGTTTCGCAATTTAATTGAACTGAAAGAGTATTGCACGTCATCGCAATAAAATATTATAAATATAAAACGAAACACGTAGGATTGTTTTGATGGCCACACATACATATGACTTAATTATAAATTGTCGAATAGTATTATTAAAGTTTATTCTCTTTCGGTGGATCCGTAACATATGTTAGCTCGTTCAGATAATACCTGAAATATTTAAAAAAACCACACATTACATAAATGCATATTAATTTTATAAATATGTAAACATATAAAAGTGAGTTGCACATTTCATTTGCATATTATGTGAATATTAATAGTTTATTAAGTAATAAAATCCATCTAAGGAAATAACGATTTGGTTATTCAACTCGTATTTGAACAACAAACCATTATTTCGTGAAGAATAAACATAACCGTTCGTTGACAAAAAGTTAATGGACATGTATGATTAGAAATTTACAGTAAACGACTATTACTTAACTGAAATTTAATTTAGATATAAAGTAAATATTTTATTTTACTAAACAAAACATTCCTTGTGTCATTTAATACTCTTTGAAAGTTATATTGTCTAAAGTTTGTAATATTATATAGGTATTAAGTTTCAGTAGTTATTTATTTCAGATAATAAAATATAATATGTCTTCAAATATATACAATGTTACACACATTTATAACTAATGAAGAAAATGTCATTGTAATTTCATCACTCATATACAGATTTCTTCATATATTAAATAATTTTTACAATTATTAAATTTTGTAAATGTGCAATTAACAATTACTTACATATTTATCCATTTTTTAATTAATAAATATAAATGTTACATTAATTGATTCTTTTTTAAAAAAAAATTTCAAACAAAATCTTATAAAAATATATAAATAAAAATTCTTATAAAAAGAGTGCATAAATATTTTTAAACTATATTTTGAGTCTCTGAATTCTGTTTTAATTATAAAATAATTAAATACAGAAATTACTATTAAATTTTTATCATTAATGTCCCATCCTTATTTTTTCCTAAAAAAAAACCCTACGATGTGTTAAGTACGTTTTCGTTACTTATTTTGTTACTTAATTAGGATTTTAGAAAATTATTTTAACTGCAATCATAGCTTTTACTCTGTCTAAAATAAAATCACGTTGACAAATTAATTTTCATTATCCACACATTACAAAATGCGTTTTTTGTTCAAGGTATTCAATAATTAATTATAAATAATTTTCATAATTGTTTATACGCATTTCAAATAGGATGCCATAATCCTACAAATGTGAATGTTCAGAAAATTTAGAATTTACTATACTTTATCGTTGTGGATAATGGAATCGCTATTGAAATACACATAAACCACTTACAAATTCTCAAAACCTACTGACCTAAAACTATATCTAACTTTTTGTCATAAAAATACTATAAAGAGGGAATAGAAAATTAAATTTGTTAAGAAAAATGTTTGAATTTAAAAACAGTATGTTATTATAAAAAATATTTTTCAAATCCAAACATCAATTATTTAACTCATATATATTAGGTGTAAGAATTAATTCTGTGCCTTTAAATTGAATCAGTCAGAACTCTGTTTTAAATTAAAATATTTTCTCGCCCTTTTACGATTTTGATATGCCAACCTTAATGTTTAAAAACACTATATATATATATATATATATATATATATATATATATATATATATATATATATATATCATATAGTTGGTATAACCTCACAAAACAGTAGTGAACACAATGGTGTCCGAAAACCAGCATTTTAGATATTGCATACTTTTCCCATTCTAATCGAAAAAATGCTCTCGAAACCACAAGAATGATTTGTTCAGGTTTTGGGGAAGGTATTGAGATGCGTAAAACATGCAAAAAATGTTAAAATAGTGGAAAAGGTCCGAAAATGCATTGATAATTTGATGAGTCAAAGCCACCATATTTTTTTAGACAGGGGATTTATTAGTTACACGACAGACAGAGCAGTTATGTAAAATAATAGGGGATATTTTTAATATTGAAATGTATTCCATTTTTTCATAATACATTCTTTTTTTTATAAAAGGGGCATAGAATTAATTTGTGCACCTAATATGTATATATATATATATATACATATTTATATACATATATATATATATATATATATATATAATATCATTTACTCAAAATAAATAATATCTTGAAAGTTTACTCAAATGAAAGTAGCTCTATTAATATTTACATGTTTGATGAACCACTGAACGCTTCAAAGATAATTTACCGATCAAACAAACACTTAAAAAATTACTAGACAGATTTACATATCAGATAAAACGTGTTTGTACCATTATAATCGCACTAATAAATATCACAAACATTTTATATTTGTAAACGAGTCTGTATTTTATAAATAAAATACTAAAAACATTTTTTAAGTGCTCCCTAAATTTATAATATCAAGGTCGATGTTAAATAAGTAAATAGTTTTAATTACTTTACAGATGCAATATGAATGACTAAATGTTTTAATTCGGCTTATTTATGTATGCTTTTCGATGATTTCACCTTAGTAGAAATTTTCTTAAAGAAATGTTTGTTATTAAGTCAGTCAGTGAGTAACATGAATTAAATATTTATTGAAATTTATGAAATGAGTTGTTTTTATTATACTTTTTTAGTCAATTTAACAAATTATTTAAAGAAAAATCACATAAAACTAAATAAATATGTTTATAGAATATTCAAATGTTTTGTACTAGAAATTATATTACTACATTTTTTAATGAGGAGAATTTGAAGTGAAAATACAGATAATTACTTATATATTCAAATAAAAATTATTGTAGCGTTAATTTTCTTTATTTTTGTGAAGTGAACTTACTGATTATATTTGATATGTTGTTTTATTTTTGCTAATTTTTAATAATCTTAATATTATTATGTATGGTATATATGTAATTATTTAGGTTTAAAAAAATATGTTTTTTTATGAATTTTTTAAAATGTAATTAGACATATTCGCCGTCATGCAAGAATAATATTAAAATAATATTTCCATATGTTATATATTTCTTCATCAGAAAACTTTAAACAAATTGAAACATATTTCTTTAAAAAGTTCGGAAGATTTGGCCATGATGTAAATCATGTAGGTGATGTACCAGTTATTTTCTCCAACGACCGGTTTATCCATCCTACATACATCATAAGTTGCTACCTTACTAGAACGAAAGTAGAAACCGGTTATAAAGAAAAGAACTAGTATCTCTCCTACAGGATTCTTCAGAGTAAAAAAGATAGAAAAGATAGTGAAAAATGCATTTATGACAATAATAGTTTCCTTAAGCTCATGTAGTAATTATGTTTGATGAAAAGGGTCCATGATACACTTAAAATGAAATAATATGTTTAGTTCGTGGCACTCAAGTGGCGTGGCGCTACTGTTGAGTTCACTAATACCGGAAATACCCGGCGTTAGCCACTGTGCATCATTTTGTGGATGCCGGATATAGCCGGCGTGGCGTGAAAGGGTTAAATAACAATTCTACTGTTATTAAATTTTCAGTTTTTAAATAAAAAAAATCAAACAATACTAAAAGTTTTTTATAATTTGAAAAATGACTTAAATATTTAATATTTTTAGGATATTTCAATACACACATAATTTCAATAACTGTCTTATGAATCAAATGTATTATTTTTTTTATGTAAAATTAACATGAATAATTTGTTTATTCTAAAAGAAATAAAAAAAATACACACAATTGTGCATATAACGAATGAATTAGTCGGTCAGTTCATCTATTTTGTTATATGCGAATTTTCCTTAAATGAGCTGAATTAGAAATTAGTGCTTATTTATAGAATATCAGTAGAAATTTAACAATGGCATCATTGAATTACTGTTCCTTTGAATCATTTCTTTAATAATTTTTATTATTTGAAAGAAATGCCTTTAAACTAATTTAATCTAAATCCTACGCATCTAGAAACTTTATTTTATTTATTTAAAAATATTATGAATTTATAACTGTATAAAATGTCATAAATTATCTTTCTTTCAAATAAATAAAACATTTTCTAAAAATGATAAAAACATCAATAGGTTTTATTACTTTTTCCATTAAAGTTATTAAAGTGTCGGTTTTACTAATTTTTTTATGAATTCACAACATGTATATTAAATATAAGACTCTATTAAGTTATTTCAAGAAATTGCTCTAAATACTACCTTCAACTAATTCATCTGGCCATACTTAAAAATCTAATTTATATGTAGAGTTCATACCATTTCTGTGCATCTCCACATGCGACATTGTAATCCCAATCGCAAATACGGTATTCTTGATTGAACGACGTGTCATTCGCACAAATGTACGGTATACGTCGACCATCTTCATCGCACATATGGAAAATTTGACAGTGATGTTCGGTGTCGGCATAAAATCCAACCGCTCGTTCCGAACAATCAAACGTGAATGTTAAGTTCGGAAAATCTTCCCAACGTTTCGCTCGATGTAAGACTGGTGGTAAATCATCGTTTGATGTCGGTGCACATAGGACATACGCCATCGCTATACATTTATTTTATACATTAGTGTCTGAGTATTTACACAGTTACTTTCTTTAATATCATTTATTTTTTATAACTAACAGCAATGTAAATAAATAGCAGGAAATGAAAAAATTACACAAGTTTTTTTGTGTAAATATTAAGTAGAACCTTTTGTTGAGTACTTTATGTAATATGCTAGGAGAAAATATCGCGAGGCAAAATATTACACTACAAATAAGTTATTTTTTTACAAATATATGCGAAGTCTAATATACATATTATGAAATATTGAACATTTTTAGCCTGTTAGCTGTGTATGATAAGTATATTCGTCATGAAGATGAATTTGAGCAATAAAAGTATTGATTCTTTAAAAAAATCAAATTCCATTTCATTACAATTTAATTCAATTTTACAGCAGCTGCATATACTCTGTGTTTGATGATTATTCTCGTCATCCCTTCGTTTTTGCGACAAAATGTAGGTACAAACATTGAGAATAGGGTAACACAGCTGACAGGTTAATGAAGTACTACAAAAATACTTCTACAGTAAAATGATACAACTCAAAAAATACGATTTATGAATTAACCCTGAACAACATTCCTTACATATTTTTATATGTTAAAATTTTATACTTGGTATTTTAAAAAGAATCAAGATAATAAAATTATAAAGACGAGTTAATTACAAAAAAACAAAGAAAGTGTTTTTTAACAATTTATTATTTTAAATTCGACAACGTATTTTATTCACTATCAATGAATAAAATATATAAATATATATTTTAAATATAAATTCAAAAATTATATAATCACACATTTTAATTATTCGATCATCTATTTAATATTTCTTATTTAGAAGATAATAGTGTCAATACTGTCTATAGAAAAATTTAATAAACATCTATTCATAAAAAAATGAAAGATGAGATCAAATTTATTACAAACTCGAATTAGTCAGAAATCTAATTTCAGGGGAAGATTTTATTTAATTATTTATATCAACTATGAAATTAAGCAAATTATAAAATAAAATTTCATTCTTTTCAAAAAAAAGAACATTAAATAAATGTCAACTCTAACAGATCAAATATTAAGTCTGTTTAACGAATATTTTTACTTGAAACTACACATATATAATTTTATTGAAAAGAAAAAGATATTTATTAAATTGAAAATTGAAAGTGAATTTAAAATCAATAAATTAAAAATTAAATTATTGTTAATTTTGAACAATATACGAACTAAATTATTTTCTTTATATATTTTCTTCTATTCAAAAATTAAAATAAAATAAAAATTAAAATAAAAATTAAAATAAAAATTAATTAATGATGTTTTCATTCATTTTTATATCTTAATCAAATAACAAATATTAATGTACTATTACACAGTTTTTTTTTATTTTTAAATCTAAAAATTTTAGACGGTAATCATAAAAGTGGTTCATTAATTACACATTGGCTTATTTAACCCCTTTAATACATTTTTTATTAAATGATATTTTAAAATAATTTTTCATAAACGTTTGTTAATATATTCGTAAACTGTATTATATTTTTATTTACAATATTTCGATTTTATTTAAAAAAAATAATATTATAAAATTTTAATTTAAAACTTTTACCGTCTTTAAACTATTATGTTTAAAAATAAATTATTTAAGTGATAAAAATTGGATTTTCTTTTTTAAACATTATTACTTTTCCTACAAATGAGCTTTATATATATATATATATATATATATATATATATATATATATATATATAGCTGATTTGTATATTTATATATGCTTATATTATAATATAAAACATATATTTGTTATGCATATATATGTTTTATATTATAATTTAGTTTTTGTATATTTAGTCATTTTAATATTACATACAAGTCAATAGTTATTAAATTTTTTAATCTGAAAATAGTTATTTCGTTATTGAAAACTGTTTGTTAATTATTGTTCAAATATATTAGTGAAAAAGTATTGTTTGAACTATATATATATATATATATATGTACATATGTGATTCAATTTAGGTTTTCACAAGTATTAAAAAAATCCCAAAAATTAAAATATAACATTTATTTCATATTTGCGATGTTTTTAATACTTTCTTTGTATTATCAATAATATAATATTATTTTACACAAATATCGACTCTTACTAAGAAATTTAGTTTTAATAAATATTAATAAAATTATACTATATATATATATATATATATATATATATATATATATATATATATATATATATATGTATATATATATATATATATATATATATATATATATATATATGTGTACAAAATGGAAGATCATGGAAGAGGCCTTTATCCAGCAGTGGATTGACAGGGGCTGAAGATGATGATGATGATGATATATATGTGTGTGTGTGTTATTTTATGGTAAAAAAATCAAATATTTATCGTTTTACTGACTATTTACAACACATTTTACATTCATGTTTTACATTATCATAATTTTGCATATTTATGGTAAGTTAACGAAAATCTCTAAGCATTTCATATAATATTTACACATAAACTGACTGTGGATCAGCTGATATTTGCTTGAATGAGATGTTATAAAGAAAAGACATGTATCTTCGCTCAAACATTATAATAATTATTTTAGCGTTTTATTTGACATATGCAGATATAGAGACAACAAAACATTTTTCAACTTAATTTATAATTTAAAATAAGTTATGGAAATCAGGGATCATTTTCTTACATTTTATTCAAGAATTTTCATTAAATGTTTACACACACTCTATATATATATATATATATATATATATATATATATATATATATTATATATATATATATAATGTACATATAATATATATAATATATATATATATATATATATATATATATTAAATTTTCTGTTTAATAAAATATGAATTTTAAAGTAAAATAGCAATTAAAAAATCTTAGAATTCAAATTTGTGTTTAAATATAATTATAAATTAATTTTGGATCAATTCTTGTATTTACATATATATATATATATATATATATATATATATATATATATATATATATATATTATTTCCTAGTTTAAACACAATTTTCTTTAAATATTACTCAAATTATGCTAGTCAATCTAAATCTATCTATCTAAACCGAAAAATCCCAATTAGAGTTGAAAACAAATGTTTAGATTTTGTAAAACTTAAGGACTTTCATCTCTTCTATAATAAAATATACAGAAGAAAACAGTAATTGCAATAAAATTAAAAAAATATATATTATCAGAAAAAACAAACTTTTGCGAATAAACTAGATTAATTTATTTACTATTATTTTTTTATTTCGTCTGTTGTTGAGTACTTTATATATTTTTATTTTTAAATTTTACTAAAATCTGATTGCAAACTTGGAATACGAATCTTTCAACAAAATATAATCAAACGATTTCTAAAATTTAATAATAACAAAAAATATATCTACTCTTTCAAAATAAATTACTTAATACAATAAAGCTAAGATTTTATCAATATATATTTCAGTACAATTTTTAAATCTTTTAATAATTTGCAACTCTTGCATATAATTAATTTTTTTCCATTTAAATAGCTTAAGAGTATTAAAGAATAAAATTAAAATACAGTTTATGAGTCTGTTTAAAAAATCGTGAATTAATTTGAAAAAAATATAAAATAAATAAAAGTTTAGATTTTATTTACATTTTTCTATCAACATTAATTAATCGTTCTTTTAAAAAATATTTGTTTTACGTTCTCATTCACCAAATCGGTAATTGAAAATTTATAAAATTTTGTCAAGTTACTGTATAAAATAATATATTTATATCTCACCTATGCAAGTCACAATAAATGCTGCTTCCCGAAACATTCTTATAAAACAATGTTTAGATGGGCCCTAAAACAAACAAAAATAAATTAATTCACACACAAACATATTAAACATTTATTTTTATAAAAAAAATCAGAAATACACGCGCACTTGAATTGTCCTCAAATATTAAACACACTTTCCACTGTCTTGATTAAAAATAAAAAGTGAAAGAAAATTTCAACACTCCAATATTATCGAACACAATGGATCGATAATTTGAATACAATCAAATTTGCATTCAATTCAATCGAAATTGAATTAAGGAACGCGCCTTTGTACATTTTTCAACCCTTAATGACCTACCTCTTGGCGAATATCACGTAACGGTGGTGGTTAGTGTGATTAAGCCGTGGCTCGCAAACCGGCGTTTTTATATAGCCACTCCCCCGTAAATGAGATGTTGCACGAAGAATCTTCATACGAAGATGCGCCATGCCACTGACGGGAGGTGATACTTGCTTAGGATGCTGGGATTGTCAATGCACGTGCATTCTTTAGACTAATATACATAATTTCACGCATGTTTCGTGTCAGTAGAAATTTATTCAAATGAGATTCTTCAGTTTATAAAACTTTTCGTATACAATTATATATATATTTTTTTTTTGAAAAAGATCTGTTTTTCTTCAGAGATACGATATTTTATCTGAAATTAAAATATCTATTAATACAATCTCAGTACTCTCACTCCATTGATCTTTATTTTGTTCCACTTACCACTGTCAATACCTTTCTACCTCCATTGATCGCTTTTGCTATCTTTAATCTATGACTTGACATTTCTGCAGTCTTCAACAATTTTTTTTATTTTTCAGAACATTAAAACAATTGTTTATATCTTTATTTTACTTTCATCATAACTTCATATCAATAATTACAATTAATTGAAACAATAAAGGATTCCAGTTATTAATTAACAACAAATATAAAAGATTTTCTAATATAATCATTTTTTTTAACTAATCCATCATTAGTTTGAATTCTATTTAAAATTATAAAATAAAAAAATATACTCATCTCTTTTAAATATTCATAGAGAAAAATTTCAGTTTTTTTAAAAAAAATAATCGAGATTATTCTTTTTCTTAATACATTAATTACTTTTTTTAAAATATATATATATATTGTGGAAGTACCAGGTACTCCCGTAGAACTATTAAACGTTTCACTAAAACATCTCATACACATACATCCATATATATATATATATATATATATATATATATATATATATATATATATATATTTATATATATACAAGAAATCGAAACGAATAAACATGTAAAATATTTTTATTTTTTTAAAAAAACTTCAAATAATTACATTCTCTATTTTTGAAATACAATCAGTTTCAGATAGAGAAGAATCAATGGATTTATAGTAGCTATTGTAATATTAAATTCACTCTTTTATCTGCCAAACATTTTATAATTTTATTTGCTTTGGTAATTTTATTTCAACTTATAATTAGAGGGTTTTTTAATTTCTAAAATTAAAACACTAAAATTTTAATATCGCTAAATTGTTTTCACAAATTAACTTTTAATCACTTCACAAGGCACCAAAATAAGAAAAGATATTTCTGTACTCTAGTGCTATAAGAAGGATGGAAAACATAAGCCGCTTAAAAGCATAAAATCGACATTCATAAACAATCAATTAACAATTATTAAACACTTTTTATCAAAAAAATATATGGGTTGAAAGAACTCACTCACTCACTCCTTTTTGATTAAATGTTAAAAATATGCATTTTTATTTATTAGAACAGGATTATTATAATATACTTTAAGAAATGTAGACCTTCTTCGTAACTTCCTCAACTTTACGACCCACTGATTCTAGAAAGAAGCCTTGCTGTTTCTCATAGTTTTAATGATCGTTTTACAGTATCTCTTTTAAAATATAATATGGCTTCAATTTATATAAAAATTATGTAAAAATTATATATATATATATATATATATATATATGTAATACATAAATACATTTTTTTTTAAATCAGTGTATTACAACTTAACTATTTTTGAATTTATTTCAAACATTTATGTCTTAAAATTATTTTAAAAATTTTATAAATGTAAATAAAAACAATGTAGAATAACTGACATATACCTAAGTACTATTACCAGACACAGTTATAAAATCCACAACGTTTTTTTTAAAAATTTTAATATAAAAATACAAATATATACAAGAAAAGAAGCAACACGCTATTAATTATTCCAACGATTCTCTAAAAAATAAATACAGATTAATTAATTCATCTCAATAAATTTATACCTCACCGATTGTACTTTTGTTAATATAAAAATTATAATAAAACTCGACAGTAGTCAAATTATTAAGACGTCTGGCTCTAAAAGGAGATCCCAGGTCCACCACTTTCACCGCGGCATCTCTCCGACACCTAAACGGTAAGATGAAGGTGTCGATCACTATCTCCATTCCGTGCCATAGGCTTTAGTTAACTCCGATCAAGGTCGGTCGTATTTTTTTCTTTTATTTATTACCATGCTATTATTTACATTAATATATACATATATATATATATATATATATAAATATTTTTATAAATACTGTTACCCTTCTATAATGTCATATATAGTATTTGCTCGAATTTATTCATCTTATGTTATCTCTATTTTACATTGGGTATATTTTTCATAAATCTAAATTATTTAACAACCTTTAATCATAGTTATAATCCCTAATAACAATACATAAACAAGAAAATTTTAATATATGTCATTAAAATCTTTAAATTTCTCCTAAACAAATATTACAAAAACTCATATATTAACTTTGATATTTTTTCTCAACTATCTTGATACTTTTTAGATAAAAAAAGTATTTTTTTTGAAATGTGCGTTTTTAAATTAAAAACTAATGTATGGGATTGAAAAAATTCTCAAACAACAGCATCTTTGTTATCATTTACTCAAATCTGTCACATAGGTCCTTCGATTTAATCAGATCTTAATTTTAACTATCCAAGTATAAGGAATTCCTTCCTCAATCGTTCTTAGTACTTTATAAATCGATTAATGGAATTAAAACGATTGAACAATACGGTAAACAAAATGTTTCTACTGAATCAATAAAAATGAATAAACCAAATTTTAAATTTTTTTCTTAAAGATCAAAGTTAAACCTTTAATGCATTTTTAACTATTTTTTTTTAAATTGTGCGATTTTTTAGTGCAGAACTAATGTACAGACTAAATTAACTTTCTGAGCCATAATACTTCTATCATGATTTAAAAAGGTCCGAAAAAGACCTTTAGATATAATAAATATTAGTCTCGACTATCCAGGACTTAATTATCACTCCATAGACCTTTAAAACTATTTGATTTATCGTACCAATGCAAAAATGAATTCATTGATAAAAAATAAGATGATAATTCAGAAAAAAAAAAACGCAATTATGTTCCTAGCAACCTAATAAGAAAATACTTCTAAACATTCTCTCTTTCATATTTATTCTTTACATCATAAACAATGAAAATAAAATAGCAAATTTATTCTATTTCCCAAATTATCTGAACCATGTCTATATACGATATTGTTAAACACCTCCTCTCAATTACCATCTCAATTGAAATTACACAAAAAATAAGCAATGCCTCAAGAAGCAAAGAATACCTGTTTCATTTAAAAAATAAAATAAACCGTTTAAAAAGTCTTAAATATTCCAACAGATAGAAAGCACACTTCATTCCATATTCAACCAACTATCACTTGAAATAAAACTGCTCTGATAAATGGTGACCTCTGTTCTAGAAAGTTAACAATTAGATATTCATTAATTATGATATATTTTATTTTAAATTTAAATAATGATCTTGATCGATGCTTGATATTAATTCGTGAAGGTTTATTAATTTAATCTCCAATTACATGTATATATATGAGAGTGTGTGGGTGTTCGGAGAAAGAAAAAGTGCACTATTAGTATATATTACAACTTACATATTCTTAGTAGGTATTTAATATCTTCTATTTAATTTATTGGTACTTCTTAAAACCGTTTCCTCTATATTTCTTCTCGATTCTATTAAATAATAATATATATTATTATTTAATCGCGTGTGAATTTAAATAAATTTTAAACGCTTTCACATCTAAATAACTTCATTAAGAATCTAGTTTATTTCAGCTATTTTTTAAAAAAATATTTTACTTATCGAAAATAATTATTTATTAAAAAGTAGTACACATTTTTATGATTTTTTAATTATATTATTATCCCTAACAGACATTTATTTTCCATTTATAAGCAATAAATTCTATTTTATAAAAATGAAATATAAAAAAAAAACATTATTTATAATGGAAGATCAGCATGGATCCCATGCAAAAACAACGTGATAATATTAAAACCATTATCGATCGCTGTCTCACTTTCAATACAAACGAAACACGTTTTTAAAACCGAAAATAAATCGAACGAAACCAAACATGTAACAAATCATTTTATATTTGTTTATTGTTTCATTTTCTTATAGAGACTCGATAAGACGTCACAACATGTGTAAGTGTATATGTATTTCCTTTTTGCATGATCTCTATTTGACATCGCAATTCCAAAGGTCAAACGCTACAGGGGGTCGTTCGAGTCCAAGTAATAATGTGTGGTTTTGTACGACGAAGTAATATTGTTTCAAAGCGGTACAGCCGATATTTATTACTTAATTAGTAAATAAATTGAATGGATTTGTGTGGTTTATGTAATTAAGTATACGTAATTAAACGTTACTGTAGTTTATTAATAGGTTCTTTACATCGATAAGATTGATTTTAATCGACATACGATTTGAAATTTCCATCTAATCAATCAATCTTAACCAACTGAAATGAATTAATAAATCTTTTAATAAAATCTCAAACGTTTTAGCATATGCAATACATAAAATTATTCGAATAAAGTAAGCACATTAGAATAGATTAAGTGTACAAATTAATTCGGTGCCTTTTTTACAGAAAATGAATGCATACGGAAACATTAACACATTTCAATCCTCAAAATATTTCTCATTTTTGTGTAACTTTATCTGCCAGGTAACTGAAGAATCCCTTGTCAAAAAAAATGCAGTTTTGAGTTGTCAATGAACTTTCGGACCTCTTGCACTATTTTAGCATTATTTACATGTTTATGCATTAAAATATCTTCCTTTAAATATGAACAAATCATTACTTGCTTCAGTAGTATTTTTTTTTCAATTGTAATTCGAAAAGTATGTAAGTCCTAATATCCTGCTTTGCGGACATCATCATGTTCACTACTCTTTTGTGAAGTTATACCAACTACTTGGATAAAATATATAGTATTTTTAAATATTAAGGTTGACACTTCAAACTCCTAAAACGAAAAAAAATTTAATTCATAACAAAGTTATGACTGATTCTATTTAAAGACAGTGACTTAATTTTTACATTTATTATTTTTTCACAAATAGTCTTAGCACTAGTCTAAATTCTTCTATACTCTAGCGCTCTAAAGATAAAAAATAACTATATAAATGCACATAAGCAACAATCAAAAATGTTAAATTATCAATTTATGAACATTTTTAAACAGAATTTTTGATTAGACTGAAAAATTTATTTGTGAAAATATACTTATTTACTTCATATTGTTTTTATTTTATATAAATTAAACCGCATTAAAATTATGTTCTAATTAATACTAGAGGGTTGATAATTCAATAAGAAATTTGATAAAAAATAGTTTTCTTATGATTACA
This sequence comes from Acanthacorydalis orientalis, assembly GCA_034766995.1. Taxonomy (NCBI): domain Eukaryota; kingdom Metazoa; phylum Arthropoda; class Insecta; order Megaloptera; family Corydalidae; genus Acanthacorydalis; species Acanthacorydalis orientalis. The sequence goes on from CM068317.1 coordinate 43,390,978, forward strand.
TTTTTATTTGAAAAAAATACTATAATTATTAATTGTGATTTTAAAAAATATACTAAAATGAGATTTAAAATTTCTTTTAAGCTATTCATTTTTCTCTTACATTTCTATTTCATTTAATAAATAAACTGAAAATATATTTTATATTTACTTTATGTTTTTTAACAAAATAATAATTAATTTTGTTGGAATTATATTTTATTACCAACATCATTTAAAATTATAATTATATATTCTTATACTTGTGGTTTCATTGAATAGTTGTCTTGGTGATATTCGTTATTTTCGAACACTTGATTTTCTATTTTCTTACTACTAGTTTCAGCACGTGTGTCATCTTTAGGTTGATATTAAAGTGAGTTATAAATTATTTAAAACCTACCTAACGATTCTACAAAACTAGTAGTGGAAAGTAATCCGTAGGTTCTAAAAGGACAAAGACCTCCAGGACAATGAATTAACTATTTAATAAAATAGTTAATGTTGTCTTTTTTCCTTTATCAACCCAGAATTATTTTTACTTTATATCGTACTTATATATTCAATTTATTTTTACAAGATTTAAAAGTTAAAATTTTGACAAATATAATTTCATGTTTAAAATTTAATTTTTTCCTTAGACCAATCATTAAAATAGACTTAAAATCTATAAACCCAGTTGGCAACAATATCGCTTCAAAAATAAAACAAAACGTTTTTCATAGTTTTATTTTAATCACAATAACTAATGAAAATGAAAATAAAAATACTTTTTAAAATCTTATTAAACAAATTTGTGGTCGAAAAGTAGAAAATCATTTTTAAAAAGAAATAATTTATTTCACATCATATTAAAACTGATATAAAAAAATTAAATAAAACATTTTTTTCAACAAGAAATATCAATTTTTCAAAGTTAAAAAGAACGGATAATATTAACAACATTTTAAAATATTTCTAAAAGCATAACTTAACCGTGTATGACTTTCAAATAAATATTTTGTAAGTAAAGATATAAAACACCTACATAATTTTTGTTAACAAAAATTTATTACACGACAAGTCAAAGTTCATCGATAATTGAATTACCTGTTTTTTTTCGACAATATTTTATTTAATTTATCTATTGTTTATTATTATTTAATTGAATTACGTCCCAAAAATATGTAAGGAATTTTCTATTCAATTAAATAATGTTTTTAATCAACCTATGCAATGTTTTAAGCCAAAAAAAATAAATAATTTCTTTTCAGAGATGAATATCTGCTCTCGGTTCACAAATTTGTGTTTAACTAAACATATTTTTGAATTGCATATCAACTAAAAAATATATAATTTTTACCACAAATTGTTTAATCATGTTAAGTGAATCATTTTAGAGTTTTTTTTGGTGTTAATCTTATAAATGTATTTATTTGTTTTATTATTAATTTATATGTTTCATAAAATTTTTAATTCATATATTAATTTAATTAAAACACACAAATGAACCGAAAATACTAGGTATTATAGAATGTATTAGGTTTATAAATTAATTCAGTGCCCTTTTTATATAAAATGAATGTTTACGGAAAAATAATATACATTTCAATTCTCAAAACACTCCAAATTTTTTTTATATATTTTTATTCCATCTGTCAGGTAACTAACGATTCACTTATCGAAAAAAAGATAGGTGCTTTGAGTCGATGAAGTCACAATGCATTTTTAGACATCTTCCATTGTTTTACTATTTTTTTGCATGTTTTATGCGTCACAAAACCTTCCCTCAAAGTTGAACAAATAATTCCCGCGACTTAGTCAGCATTTTTTTCATCTGGAATGCGAAAGCATAGAATACTTAATACGTTGCTTATCAGACGCCATCTTGATCACTACTGTTTTGTAAGGTTATGTCAACTACCTAGCTATGTTATATAGTGTTTTAAATGTTAAGGTTGGTGCTTCAAAATCCTAAAAAGATAAAATATTTTAATTTAAAACAAAGTTGTGATTGATTCAGTTTAAACAAACCTAATTAATATTTATACCTAATATATCACAAAAAGTACATAAAACTAAATTTAAAATAAATAAATATATATATATATATATATATATATATATATTAAATTAATATATCTAACATATCCTAGGAATTTATATCTAAATAATCTAATGAGTCATTTTAAGAAGCAAATTATAACAAATTTTATGATGAAAATAATTTAAGAAAAATAAATACTATAAAAAAATAGAATACGATATGATACTCATTTTTACATAGAAATAAAAAATGAGTATCATACCATAAAACAGACAGAAATTATTAATAATATTGCAAAATTGACTTTCATTTTCAATTTAAATTTAAGTGTATTTAATTATTTCCATACTACACATATGTGTATATAATTTAAAAAATGTTTGTAATCAAACTTGATCTTCTGTAATATTTTTTTATTTCTTTTGATCTCCGTCACTTTCATTCAATTCTATAAAAAGAGATTTTCTATAATAACACTGCACGATTTAAAACTATTTAATCGCGACTCAAGTTCAATGACTGTTTATCTACTGTAATTACATTTGATGCAGTATGTACTTTCAATAACATATGTTAAATATAACAGCTGCAATAAGTAAATAAAACATATTTTTATTTTCTAAACGATATTTACGATATATTAAATTTCTCGTCTGGACATCGTGTATTTCACTAGAAAATGACCTGTTTAGAAATGTAACTCGGCTTTCATATATTCAGGATTTTATTTTAAAAAATATTATAGTGATTTTAAAAAGAGCAATAATATGTCTCGATTAAGCCTTGTAAAGAATTTACATTTTATCACTCACTCCAGAAACTACAATCTTTTTGTTATTAATAATGTTAAATATTCAATAATTAATTATTGATCATTATGTAAAAAATAATATTCATTCAGCAATATACAAACTTATTACTTTAAAAAAAATAGATTTTTCAAATTAAACACTTTTTTCAAACAAATCATTATAAAAAAGATTATACATAAATGTCTTATTAATTTTTTAATATAAATATTATTGTCTCTTACATTTCTTATAAGAATTAAGTGAAAATATTGTTTAATAAATAAAACGACTTAATAAGAAGTTAGTCAGTTTGATTAAACCTGTTAATTTATAAAATAATTTTATCCAATTTGTCAAATCTACTCAGCGCATCATACTTGTTGAATGAATAATTACTTTAAAGCATGCATGAAGATGAAAACGATGTGTTAATAGAAATAATTATTACATACTTTGTACACTTAACTACAGAGATTAATTTATAATATTAAATTTATTGACACTAACTAATTAATTTATTACTTGAAACGATTTTAAAAAGATTAAATAATTTATAAATGTCTTTCGTACATCGAATATTAAATTTTAAATAATAAAAATATAATTAATGCTTATAATATCGTCGTATTTTTAACGATATATTTAATATTATAATATAAATGATTCAATTTAGGCTTCTACATTAAAGTATTAAAAAAATCACAAAAATTAAAAAAAAAACGACAAAATCATGACATGCTGCTGAACTTTCTCATGTTGCAAAACGATTTTCTTCGTTCCCTCTTCAATAAATGGTCTTTTTTTCTCTAATTCGTCACTCAAATGGATAAACTATTTTTGGTACATCTCTGAATTTACAGTGTGATAATGTTCAAGCAACTCATAATACACCGCACCCTTAATGTTCCACCAACTACATAATAACCCTTTTTGGCATGAATATTTGCTTTCTGGGAAGATGAAGATGCTTCACCGGACATAATCCATGATTTTCGGTGCTTAAGATTATCGTGCAAAGCCCATTGTTCATCCCTGGTTATGATTATAAACAAAAAACTCATTCTTTTTAACCTTGTGAACGATAACATAGCCATATCGCATCTCCTTTCTTTGTTTTCTGAGCTGACCTCATGTGAAATCCATCAGTCTAGCTTTTGAATTTTTCCTAGTCGATGTAAACAATAAAAAATTACCTTCTAGGTAATTCCAAGTTGTTAAGTGAGTTATTGTTCAGTTTGAATGGAGTTTTCACTAAATGACTGCTCAACCTCTTTAACTTCAAATGTTTTCCGTTGTCCGGGACGTTCTCAATCAGAAAGATTAAAATTCCCACTCATAAACCTTTGAAACCATTTTTGCATATTTTATGCATCATAAAACCTTTCCTCAAAGCTGAAAAAATCATTTCCGTGCCTTTGGCAGTATTTTTTTTAACTGGAATGCGAAAACTATGCAATTCCTAATATACAGCTTTTCATTCACAATCGTGTTCATTACTGTTTTGTGAGGTTATTTCAACTCTACTTATCCAAAATGTATAGTTTTTTTTAAATGTTAACGTTAACACTTAAAAATCCTACTGTGATGAGAAAATATTTTAATTTCAAACAGACTTATGATTTATTCAATTTAAAGGCACGGAATTAATTTGTACCTCTAATAAATAGTACGAAATATATAAATTAAATAATCATTAATTACGACAAAACTATTCAATCAAGATAAAGAGAGAATAAAAAAATTTAAACATAAACCAAAATCAAATATTATTCAATAACTACTACAACATGTCTGATTTGTTTCAGAAAATATATATTTTTTACATACAAGATAAACCTTATCTAACCCGATTGAAATCTATTCATTAATCCATTATAAACACTTTAATTTACATCTCTATCTTTAATTTTATTTTTTTAAATCGTACAAATTCTTGAAATAAAATTTTCAACAACCTATCACATTTTAAAATATCTTTATTCAAATGTTTAATGAAAGAAATACATTTTATATTATAATACTTTTAATAATTTGCTCAGTAGGATGAAAAATACTATCGAAAAAGTTTGTAGGCGTAAACGAATATATGTATTATATTTATAAAAAAAATTATATAATTTTTTCAATTTCAATACCGCATTTAATTTTAAGCACAAAATAACATTATTAATCAAAGTAATTCATTACTTGTACAAAAAAATCATAAATTGCAGGAAGTGTTTTCCACAAAAAGAACATTTTTCATACATTATATAAATGATGATATATACAAAAATGAAGTCATCAGGTCAAATATTCGAATAGTCACAATTTAATTATAACATAATAACATTGCAATGTAAACACGTTTCAGATTCATTTATAGATAAATTTATATTCGAGCCGAAAAAAAGTATACACGAATATAAAATTTATCTTGAATATATGTGACGTAATACGTTCTTAAGTGTACATATTTAGAGATGCGATCGCCAATTAAATTAATTTTTGTCTCTAAAAATACGTGTTTTAGATCGATATGTTAAACAAACACTTACATGAACAGAACATGTTACAAAAGTTATGAAGATGTTGTATAAACTTTCCAATACGGTACGTAAAAGTCATCGCTGATGGACAATACGGCATCGGTTCGAAGAAAGTAGTCTAGGAGACAGTGGCGGAACATGTTAACCACATATGGATACATTTTACATAAATTAATTCAAAAATTAAATCTTATTATGAAACAATATTTTTCAATTGTTGCTGTTAGGACTACTCTTAAGCTCTTATTTAAAAAAATCGATTAAAAACAAGCGTTCTTAAGATTCATATTCCGAATTTTTCACAGAATCGATTAAAAAATAATTAATTTTATCTTACAAGTTTATCTCTATCATTTCTGTCTATATGTTTAATCTGTAATGTTTAACAAAGCTAGATAACAAATTTCTTCTTTGATCGTATAACAATTTAGTTGTTTTTATAAATGATTTCTTCAGTTTAATGTTTTTTTCTGATTGAAACGTTGAAATAATTATAAAACCTGAAATAATTGATTATTGATCATTTTTGATTTCTATGCTATCATTCTCAAAGCTCCAAAATACAGAAAATTATTTGAGAAACTTTTTTTTCTGTGCCTTACAACTATCAGAATGATATCATCTTCATCTAAATGCGTATAAACAATCATAAAAAATCATTAGTAATCAATTATTGAACATTTTGAACAGAATTTTTTGTGGAATGAGTGAAAATTTATCCAAATTGGGTTAAAATAGGTGATTTTAATAGTAATTTTTATACATAATTCAGATATTCATTAGAATCAGAACAACCAATATTTTAGAACACTATTTTAAAGAATTGATAAACCACTACAATCCTTTTACATTGTACTTTTGTTCAATATACACTTTCATCAGATAATTTTCAGTGCCTTAAATTAATTTACTGAGAAAATAAACGCTTGATAATTTCTTATAATACCAAAAAAATATATTTTTTAGTTGCCATTTTAGAGATACTCTATCTCATAAGCTTAAAACTAGAAATTCAAGCAGATTTTTTAAAAAAATTACACCCTAAACTTGACAGTTAAAATTTATTATATTATCCATTAAATTTCAGAATATAAAATTCTAGTTTCGAATATTTGATCACTACCAGTTTTGTTATACAGATATATACACACATATAAAATCTAATTATTAGAATAAATTAAGTGTAAAAAATAATTTTATGCCTTTAAATTGAATCAATCATAATTTTGGGTTAAATTCCAATATTTTCTCGCCGTTCTATGATTCTGAAGAAGAATTTAGAATTTTTAATATTTAAAAACAGTATATATCTTGATCAAACAGCTGATATAATCTCACAAAATAATAGTGAACATGATGTCATTCGAAAAGTAGCATATCAGGCATTGCATACTTTTCGCATTTCAGTTAAGAAAAAAAACTGCCGAAGACGCGGTAATGATTCGTTTAACTTTGGAGGAAGGTATTATGAGGGTGTGGTATTCATAAAACATGCAAAAAATACTAAAACATTGGAAGAGGTCCAAAAATATATTACAACTTCATCGATTCAAAACAGACATTTTTTTACACGAGATTCGTCAGTTATCCTACAAATGGAGTAAAGTTATATAAAATAATAAGAGATATTTTGAGAATTGAAATGTATTTCATTTTTCCAATAAATATTAAAAAGGCACCGAATTAATTCGTACACCTAATAAATAATATATTAGTAATTATACAAAATACGTTATCATAAATTAAAATAAGATTAAACATGGATCAGAAACCAAAATTAATCAATTTATTGAACAAAACAAATTGTTATTAGAAATATTGAAAATAAAATAAGATACCACTAGAATTATTGATTCTGAAAAACAATCGAAACAAACAAGTCGATATAAATTATTATTTTATTTACAAAATGTATGTATCTAATTTTGACTATGATTTTATAAAACATATTTTAGATTTAGTACTCTCATAAAATTATATATATATATATATATATATGTATAATATTTATACGCTTGTTAATGCAGTGAAACAAATAATACAAACCAAATCTGAAATATTTCTTTTTATTACTCTAAACATTTTAACACTGAATATTAGCTACGCACATAAAATATTAATTAAAGATTGTAGCATATAATGTGATATATTAGTATTAAAGTTTATAATTAACTATATAGAAAAAAGTCGAATGCTAGAGTAGCCGAAAAAGAAAAATCATTGAATCCAATCTGGAAACTAATAAAAATTAATAGTGTAAATTATTCAATTTAAATTATGAGCAGATTAAATAATAACTTTACAAGCATTTAGTAAATAAAAATAAATTAAATTGTTTTGAGTTGTAAACTTTTATAATAGTTTAGTGATTATTTATTACTAAGATAATTAAAATCGGTTAATATTTTTATGTAAATATTTTTTTTATTTATTGTTTTTGCAACAGATTGTTGACTTCAGTTTATTCGGTTTAATTTAATTAAATAATCAAGAGTAATTTTTCGGTTGATTTTTTTAAGTTTTGCGGATAAAATAAAGTACAGTTTCTAAGAATCTGTTAAAAACTTCTACGTTTTTTTGTTATTAATTTTGATTCTTGTAGTTATTAAATTTCTTAAATTCACATTTTTATATTTTATTATTTTTCAATGTTCATATTTTTCTTCTTTTTAATAGCATTTATTTCATTGCTTGTTTCCACAGTCTTGTTCGTTCATTTTTTGGACATGACAGAACAAATTTATTGTTTCTTTGATTTTTTAAATTTTTATCGATTTTATAATTGTATCTAATTCTAGTTTTGATTTTTTATTCTTCTCCGTGAACCTCTTAATTTTTAAATCATATATCAAAAATCCTTTCATTATTATTGTGCTTTCTAATTTTGATGTAATATCATTGCTCTTTAATATTTCAATTAAATATTCTATTACTCCCTTGACTTGTAATAATCTTGTGTATATTTCTTGTTCGTTTAATCTATCTTTGTAGAATATCACTCCTAGATATTTATAACTCTTAAATGCAATCATTTTTTTCTTTTTCTAAAATAAAAGTAGATGATTATGTTTTTACTTATACATTTTTTTGTCTATAGGAATGGTTAAATTCCATTTCTCATCCTCTTTAATTCACTTTCTTGCCACCTATTCCATATATTCTAAATAATTATTTTTACTTGATGATCTACAAATTGTAATCTATAGAGATAGATATTATTCAACTAGTTCCGGCATTTCCTTTTCCATCTCTTCAAGAAATTTGCGACATGAAACATGAACATAGTTATTAGGTTTGTAGGAAAAAAATCAGGTTTTTATAAATACATTTTTCACTTATCCTACGAATTGCAAACATTTTTTCTGATTAAAAATTTTTAATAATTGACTATCATTTTTGATTATTCCTTATTGTATTAAATTATTAGAAAAATAATTGCGGTTTTTATTTTCTAAATTTTAACCTTAATTTTTTCAAAGAAAATGTCTTTTATCATGTTTATATTAATATGATTTTAAAGTGCATTTTTCGGTCTGTATTTTGTTAACATCGACATTGATTTATTATTAATTTTGCTTTCAATTTGGTTATTTAATTAAAGATGGAAAAGAAGCAAATAAGATTTTTTTGTATGAATTCAAAACAAGTGGTAAAGAAACAGAAACTGTTCGTAAACTAAACGATGATTTTGGTATGGGTACTGTTAAGGAACTTACGGTATAAAGTGGTTCCAAAAATTTCATGGTAAGAACGAGAGCCCTGAAGATAAAAAGGGTTGTGGGGGTTCTTATTCAGTTCATAACGACCAACTGAAGGCGTTAGTTGAATCAAAACCTAGCACAACAATTCGAGAGCTTGAACAAAATTTCTGAACCACTTAAAAAAAGAGAAACAAAAAAGAGAAAAATGTGTATGCATTTAAAGGTCATAAACCGCAATTATTTTTTTACCAGTCCAATAAAACATACAATAGTCTTAATACAATCTTTTCGAAGTAACAAATTCCTTCATCGTTTTGATTTTTTCTGAATTTTCTCACTCTGAATCCGCTATTCTTTTCCTGTTCATTTTTTCGAAACTTATCTTCAATGAGAGTTCTCAACATTTTTTCATACATTTCACACACTTAAGTCATTCTAATCGACGCCACTGGATGTAAACTATAAAAAAATATTTGTATACATCCCATTATCAAAACTATGTAAACCTACATTGAATTTTATGTCATAAAAACTCTGTATACCTTATTATTAAGATTTGTTTGTAACATAAAATGTGTACATCCTATTATACTAGGGCGTTGTTTTTCTCAATTATAAATTTTGTTGGGAAAGTAAAAGTCATATTCTATATTGATAAGCTACTGTTATGTAATTATCGATGTGTTTTTTTATGTGGGCATCGATAATATTTGGTCGTTTATAATGAGATGACTTTGAGTTATAGCAACGTAATGAATACAATTATGTATGGATTCAGCGCGAGATTGAAAAAAATGTGTTCGCTGCTATCTCGACACTGTTATTTATTTTTTAATGATGAATACTACTACTTTTTAATTCGTATATGTCGGGTCACACGTAGGAATGTAGAGGTGAATGTTGACATTGTGAAATATTGGTAACGAAGATTTCCCTTTGACCCAGTTACGACAAATTATTATCAAATCAGATGTGAATTGAAACGTTTATTTAAACATTTTTATCTATACACGTAAATCATATCAAAATATAAATGTATCGATTTAATAAGATATCAAATATTTTAAGTATTTTCATACAATAAACTTTATTTATTAATTTTAATCTTGATTTCTCTCATACTATGTTAGTCTCCAATCTTATCAATCACATGTAGGTTCTATAAAATAATTTTATATTGTTTTAAACCAATAAATTAACACCAATTCTTAAAATAATCACCATAAAAAATAAAATAATAAATTAAAATATATTATTAAATGATTATTTTTAAAAAAAAATAATAAAACTTTTAAATAGTAAACACATTCTAAGATAACGTCATAATAATTTTATTAAAAACACAAATTTCTTAAATATATTTATATATATAAAGAGGGAGAGAGAGAAAAGGGGAGGAGGTAGAGAAATAAAGTGAAAGGGAAAGAGGGAGAGCATTTTTAAATTTAAAGAACCTAAAAAAACAAATTTTATGTTTTCATAAAATTGATAAAAAAAAAAATTTCTGTTAATTCTAATCTTTCAGGGTGATCCAGACAGAACATAAATGTGTGTATGTACATCTGTCTACAAATATACACGTATATATATATATACATACACATATGTATATATTGTATTGAGTACAATGACATTTCTTTCAATCGGTAATTAATTATATAAAATTTACAATGTAGAAAATCACACATGTAGCTTGTTGTTTGGAATTTCTTGACAAATAACTACAGTATCTAATATACAAGGTGTCACGTATCCTGTTGGATACACTACTTAATATTTTTCTAAATATTCTTGAATATTTCATGGTTATAAATAAACATACATATTTTGCAAAATCATTAATGTTTTGAATGATACTAAATTTTTTGATATTTCTATTTCGATTATTTCTTAATTATTCTTTTTACCTACACATTAAATTTATATTTCAATATAAACCAATTTGCATCAAATATGATTTTTTATTGATAAAAATAATCAAAATTATAAAATTAAAGTCGACAATCAGAGAAAATATATTGACAAATATTTTGATATCTCGAATTCAAAAATCAATTTTATTTTTGTATTTATTCGAAAATAATTAAATCACATTTTCTTTATCTAAAATGGCTTGTCTTTTTCTCCAGAAGAAAACAAATCTTTAAATATCTCTAAAAAAGATATAAAAATATAATTTATACTTTAAAATATTTTTTTTATAAAAAAAAAAATAGTACTAATATATTAGTTGATTGTTTTTATCTTATTTTAGAAACATCCGACAAAAATGTATATTTTACATTTTTAAACTCATTTCAAAAATAATATCATATAAAATTTACATTTTTACAAAAATATCTTATTTATCTTATTCTTCAAAACATACATTTAAAAACAAGTCTTTACGAGGAAATACTAATACAGAATGATTATTATCGAAAATAAAACATTTTTTTGATAACTTCTTACAGAAGTCAAATAAAAATTAATTAAAAACAGACATTCGCCAATATAAATATATATATATATATATATATATATATATATATATATATATATATATATATATATATAACGGTATGTAAATTCGTCTGAAGATATTATTCACCATTAAATATTAAGTTACTCGTATAACATGTATTAAATGTTCATATATCAAGTAAGAACCAACTTTGCGGATCCACGTTAAACGACGCGTGTCATCTAAAAAGAAAACTATTAGCATTAAATTAGCTATCGAGGTGTGCGCTGTATACGGCTGCATATAATCAAGTAGGCTGTGGCACTAGATTGACCTATCAACACCTTATCTTTACTGCATTCGTCCCGCACCGTTGTTTCTTGTCGTTTATTTACATCGGAATTATATCTTGAAAATACCACACCGTATTATATATATATATAGCAATAACTCATACTGATAAGAACTTAAGTGATTTGTGAATAATATTCAAAATTTTCCATAAAACTTTTTTTTATGTATCGACTTGTACTTAAAGTTAATAAATTGAATTTATTTTATGAAATGCTTAAAAAAATGTTTTAATTATCTGATTTTATATTTGATAAAAGTACATTACATTTTATTTTAAATTAAGCATTTAAATGTCTTTGATAAAGTATCCCTGTACTTAATCCAGAAAATTATTAAGAATTTTCTTTTTAAAGATATTTTGTAACATTGTTAAGATTGATTCTTGCTGATTTTTCAGATATGAAATATAAAAGAATTAATTTGAAATAGATGTTTTATTAGTAAAATATTTAGATATGTTACAAGATTAAATATTGTTTCAAAATTGAATGTTTTAAGGACTTGAAGAATATAATTAATCAAATTTATGATTGAAATATTAGAAAAAATATTTTAAAAAATAATTATTTTAGGAAATCTTAAAAAAATATATAAATTTTTCTGATTTTCCTTTTAAACAAATTATATTTTTTATATAAAATTTCTTATATAAAAATATTGTAACTTATTAGAAAAAAAAAATAAATGACACTGTCATTTAATACAAAACATGTTCAGCAATTCTCACTTAATCATATCTTTTGAAATTTAAGTTTCCAAAAATTTTATTTGACAAATATTTATGAAATATATGTATATTTTCTCAACAATTCAATCAGTTTAAAACGTAAACATTCTCAATAAATTATTTTAATGAACATCATAGTCTTTATAAAAAGACATTTAAGATACTTTCAGTTATGTAATTTAAAAAAATATGTTAGAAATATATTTCATGACGAAACGTGTTTATAATGGATTAAGTTTGAAAAGTGTGAAAATTTCATCTGTAAGAATGAATTGTTTACTAATTTATTTCATATTTGAAACGTGTTTCAAAAATTTATGAAAAAGGTGAACGTATATTTCAATATATAATAAATTAATATTGTTATTAAATCTTCTATTAGGTACATGAATAATGCCTCGTGTTATATTTATTTTTTTATACTTTTGATTAATTTGAATGTTTACTTTTCACACAAAAATAGTGTTTTTTTAATAAAATATGAAAATAAATAAATACCAGATTGAAAATTCAATTAAAGTAATATTTATCAATTTTATAAGTATTATTAAAAAAATATTAAATAAAAAAATATAAAATTCAAATTAATAAATATTATTTCATCATTTTTTAAATGAAAAAGAATTTTCATTTAAACAATGATTCAAGAACCTGAAAACATTAATTTCCTGTATATTTTTTTATAATTACTTATTTTTTTATAACATTTCATTTCTAAATTCACTTTCAAAATTTCATTGTCTCTTCTCACCCAATAAACTATAAATATTGTTCTGATCAAAAATATTCAATAAATGATTATTGATCATTTTTAATTCCTACTAATGCATATTAAATTGATGTTATATATATATAGAGAGAGAGAGAGGAGAGAGAGAGAAATAGATTTAATTTAGGCTTCCACATAAAAGTTTTAAAAAAAATCACAGAAATAAAAAAATCATATTATTTTCTTTAATTTTTGAGATTTTTTTAATACTTTCTCTATGAAGAATTTCCCTATATGAATTGCCCTATATATACAAATTTAATAAAATATTTTTACATTAATACCAAATATATTTAAAAACTAAACATTTTATTTATTCTTGTAATTTAATGTTATTTAATATAACTATCATATTTTTTGTTCAAAGTCCTAAAAAAGTATTTTTTTATTTAATTTTATTCGCAGATTATTTTATTTATCAACAAAAGTAATTACCATTAAAAATTAATAAACAATCATTTTTATTTTATACGGAGCCTTTTTTATGAAACTGAAATCATTACATAAAGAAGAGCCGCGACACTTGAACTGTGAACATTGGCGTACACAATACTTGTCCCTGTCCACAATGGACAAATTGCAATGATTTCAACACGATTTGTAGTATCACTACATACATACATACATATAATATATATATATATATATATATATATATATATATATTACCAATCGAATAATCGAAATACATATTAGGTAATATATATGAATGTTTTTAGTAATTTATGGCGCTTGTTCAAGATCCAATAAAAAAATAACTGTAATCAACTACATAAGACGATTCCATGAAGGTTACTTCATTAATTTGCGGTTAGGACAATTTGTAAAAGATATATTGTTATTTCTACATCATTTCTCATATATTTTCGTATCGAAACATTTTTTTATATGCAAATTAATTTTTGGTTACCATAAATAGTTGTTTTGATAAATCGATTTTAATATTTTTTTAGAAATCAACTTATAATAAAAAAACAACAATTTATATATATATATATATATATTATATATATTTTAGCGTAGGAGAGGTTTTTTAAATTTCAATATTTTTCACTAATTAATTTTTTTCACTCTATAAACCACAAATATTTTTCTGATCAAAAAGATTCAATAAATTAATATTCATTGTTGCTTATGCGTGCTTCGAATCGGAGATGCCATTATTCTAGAAGTAATAAGATAAAAAAATATTTGAAAAATTCTTAATTATTTCTTCTTAATAAATGTTTAAAAAGAATTATTATCTAACTGATATATTTCCAAATAGATGAGATAATAACTTTTATTTAAGAAGAATAGACGAATCAATACAATTCTTAATCAAAATATATTCTTCACCAAAATGTTTTTATACTTTAGCCTTTTTACTTCTTACCAAATTCTTCAACACGAAGAAAATAATTAAAAATCTATACATAATTAATTTTATCTAGTAGTCAATAATTTATATTTCAAATTACAAACAGTTCAAAATGTATATACCTCAAGATTTATCTATTTTAATTATCAGTCTAGACTGTCCACCTTTAAATTAAAATCAATTAAATTTGACAATTGTTAAACGACTTAAGGATGTACAACCGTTTATCGTTTATTACTTGTTATTGAACGAACTACTGGTTAAATAGTATAGAGGTAGGTGTTTCTATGATGCACATATTCTTCTGCTTCTAACAGTATGTCACGCCTCTTGTATGCGCGTGTCGTAACACTGACTTGAAATTAACCATGCATGCCACAAGAACAGACTTCTCGTTGTTCTCGACATATAATTTGATTAAGAGAGTTTCTTTTCGAATGTCTCAAATGTCAGTATAATTATCATCATTATAGTTTGATTGGTTCGTTAACACTTAGAAACATTCGTTCTTTTATATATATATATATATATATATATATATATATATATATATATATATATATATATATATATGTATATGTATATATATATATATATATATATATATATAACCGATTAATTTAAATTCCTTAAGTATATGGTAGATTACATTATTGAATACATTATTTGTGGTATAGTAAATTAGGTATTTTATAAATTGATACATGAATTAAAATATTGTGTTTTTAAATAACAGCTTATCAATGATTTTTTGTATTTTTTAGAATAGGAAGATTTCTTATTCCACTTTCATCAAAATTATTTTCCACTGAGTTAAAACATTAAATGCACAAACCAATCAAGTGCTTTTTTATGGAAAATTAATGTTTACTGAAAAATGAAACATATTTCAATTTTTAAAATATCTTCCTTTCTTTTGTATAAATTTGCTCTATCTATTAAATAAATGACGAATCACTTGTCGAAAATTCATATCAAAACAATTAAAAAAAATCAAAATTATCAATACTCATTTATTGAATATTTTTGATCAGAATTTGTTTGTGGTTTATGGAGTAAACTGGAATTAATTTGTAAAAGAAAACAAATATTTTTCAAACTAGTTTCTTTATCAAGAATATACTAGTAATACTCGTTATAAAGAAACAATTTCAACTTTTTTTTATTTCAAATTCCAATTTTCAATCCAAGTTCATTCTCCAAATGTAATACTCAAAACTATGAAAAATAATATACAAGAAACAATTTATTGAACTGCTATTAGCAACAGAACACGTTTTACAAATGTAATTCGTAAACAGATAAGTCTATTGATATATTGCTATTCGTTTCAAAAAAAAACACAGATTTTTAAGATTAAGTCTTTTTAGGTAGTGTATAATTTGACAGCATTAACTTAAAAGTTATTTAAATACTTTATGAGCACTTACAATAGATATAATGCTATTATTTATGTTTGTACGACAATCGTGTTAGAAATATAATTTAATTTAATATTTTATCAGTTATTCTATCTTGTCTAATTTATTGTTCAGGTAATATTACAAAAACTCAGACGATTGACAATATATTAAGAAGTTATATAACGATGTACGATATTTTTTTTTACTTAAAATTGTTTTTGCTAATATGTTTAAACTATCTACCCATATATATATATATATATATATATATATATATATATATATATATATATATTAAATTCATATCCACAATCAAATATTCATCTTAAAATATTGAAATTCTTTGTACAGAAACTAAAAGAATATGCTAGTGAATGTGTATAGATATTTTTTAGTCAGTTAAGTCACAGTTTATACCTAACTATAAATAATGAAAATACTATAAAAGTCATGAATTCAAATAAGAATGTTGTTATTACATTCATTTACAATATTTATATTCAAATAATGAATTAAAAAAATAATATTTTCAATAACTGAGAAATATGGAAATAAATCTTTCATTGTATCTGTATTTTATTCGATTTTATTATTTTATTACAAATAAATAAATATAATAGTATATATATATAATAGTACAAATAAATTTCAATTCTTAAAATATCCTCCATTATTTTATTTAACTTTACTCCACCACTTAACTCAAGAAAATATTTCTAATCGAAAATGTTCAATAGTTGATAACTGACTATTTTCTATTGTTGCCAACATGCATATTGGTATTCTTTCTTTATTTAATAATTCAAAATACTGATTTTTCAACAATTATTTTATTAATATTATTAAAAATTGACAAGATAATAATTATAAAACTTAAAAAAAACAGGCTATAATTTTATAGTTAGAATTTAGTTTTGTAAATTTTTCAAAACTAGATTCCACAATGAAAATATGAAAAGTTATTTATTAAGAGTCTAACCATGTTTATAATACAAGTTAAAATATTATTATTTTATTTAACAGCCTTAACTATGTATTAATTTTTTTTCATACCATAATAATTGTCAACAAAATCAATGACTTGGTTCTAAAAAAAAGTTTTTACAAAATTTCTTTTTCAGTCTATGACAAAATACTTTTATTGATTGAAGAAGTGAATTTAATAGACAGAAATTCATTCTAGACGCAAGAATTTATTTTAAACCTCTACAAAAAAAATTGAACGTTCACTCAATCACGTTTTATAATTATCTTATTTAAATTCTAATAAATAATCGTTTGTTTCGTAAAAAAAATAATTCTCCCGTTTCGGTGCTGTAAAATCACCTGACCGCATGTTTTTATTTACAAATAACCTTCTTTCTGTTACTCACAGAACACTGATATTCCTTTTTATTCTCTATTATTCGGTACTATCACTAATGAATTTTAAAAAATAATTATAAAAACAGCAAATATTGCTTTAATTCTCTTTTTTATTTCAAAACCAACCTCAACACTGGTACGCCTGCGTTGTTCAAAAAATGTCAGTTTACGGATCGTCAAATGTTTGCCGTGGGAAAGTAGAAGGATATTTTTAATTATATTTCTTTATTTTCTTGTAATACTCATGTTATATTGATTCTAATCGGTGGTGTAAGAATTGAGTTTGATATTCAACTAATTGAAAATTCTTCTATTCCTTCATAAATAGTCATTTTCATGAAAAATATTAGTGTTAAACTGTTTACTGCACTGCCACGGAGACTTTTAAAACAACACCGGATTAGAAGCATTAAACGACTTTAATTTAGAAATAATTTAAAAGTTTGTACTATTTTTACTGTTTAAAATAGTATTAATAGCGATAAAAATTTAATACATACATATTTTACTTCATTTAAAAATAGACTTTTATCTGATAAGAAATATATTAATGATATAATTAACTTTAATATAATTTTTCATAACATTAATTTGTAACTTAAATATAAATTTATAGAATAGATATGAAATCAGAATAATTTTCACTATTCTGAATTTTTATTAAAAATTGTTTGTACTTAATAAATAGACCTGATAAAAATAATTTAAATATATATTTTTATATGAATTCTGTTCATAAAATGAATCAGACCCAAACAAAAATTCAACAGTGCAATCATTTAAAATGAATCCTGTTTTAATCACAAAATATTCTCGTATTTCATATTATAATAAGTTGTATCATATTTTTTTTATTTAACAATCTTTTAAATCTATTCAAAATAATATCAAAAATGATAAAAAAAATATAGATAAAGTATCAAATATCATTCTGGTTTATCTATTAACATATATGTTTGTATAAAACGAAAATTTTATCTTATACATAAAAATGATCTGTAATTTATGTATCAGTAATCCACTTAATACAAAAATACGTTCAAGTTTACCAATATACATTTATAAAAAAGTACATTTATTTATCGCACAATTCAGTAAACATTCTCAATTTATACTGCTTATTTGTAGACACGATTCTATTAAATAACAGTCGAAATTGTGTTTTTTATTATATTTTTTTTCATAAATATGTATAAGGTATTCATTAAGTCAAATAACTATCTTGAAATTTTTAATAATCAGCATCGAAAAAAAAATA
This sequence comes from Acanthacorydalis orientalis, assembly GCA_034766995.1. NCBI lineage: Eukaryota > Metazoa > Arthropoda > Insecta > Megaloptera > Corydalidae > Acanthacorydalis > Acanthacorydalis orientalis. Next base: position 43,409,679 of record CM068317.1, read on the forward strand.
TCAATGACCTCATGTAAAAACAATTTTTATAAGAAGAGAAAAAAGCGTATATTATGCGGAACAGAATATTTATTTTTATTTTCTTTTGTAGGCGTATGACTTTGAACGAATTTGCGACGAATTTGCAGAGAAAGTTCGCAAGGAGTCGATGGTAATTTCGACTAAGCGCACGCGGTCAATAGGTGAAGAAGCAGGTCAGTGGCGTCATTATGTTAGGTCGACAGCTCGTAATTAAACTGTAGAGCGCTCATATATAACGTTGTTTAAGAACAATGGATTGAGTAAATCGTGACGAACGTTTACTATGATTATGTGCTGCTGTGTAATGGATTAACTGTATTTTTTTAATCACAATAGCACATCAATTGCAGTTTCAATTTTATTAAAGACTATCTGTCCTAAAAACAATTCTAATATAACATTCATTGTAGGAGTTTCTCAACGCAATGACAATTTTAGTTCTAGATTTTAAATATTTAAAAATAATAATTTGTCTTATAAAAATATTTTTTTATATATTTCTCGGATCAGTATTCACTTTTAAAATTATTTTCTAAGTATTAAATAACAGCATGAATAGAAATCAAAATTGTTACATACATACATATCAAAAATATTCTCACATATACTCATTATTATTTAATTTTTTAAAACGAATTAATTTTAAAGTAATAAATCCATTTTTAATATAAATAAATCATTCTTGTTTTTATTGATAATGTACATTAATCATCTTAAAAAATAAGAATAAAAAAAATTATCTGAATAAGGTTTAAATTAATAAGTATTTTTATTTGAAATGCGCTCCAAAACAATTGTGATTTCATTCAATGTGAGTTGTTTGTTTCCATTCATTTTTTCTGATTCTTATAGCAAGATTTCAATTTAACCTCTTTTAAGTATTTATTTGGCTATTCACGTTCAAGTGTTCCTAATAATAGAATAAAAAAATATTTTTAATATGGTTTATACATAATAAATTTTATTTAACCCTTCTACTTCCATCAAAAGTTCTAAAAAGTATATTGTGTACCATTTATTTAAAAAAAATAACATTTAAAAACGCTACAACTATTAAATATGTATATCAATGAAGTAAAATATAAATATAAATCATTCATGAAATACAAGTATCCTAAAAAAGGTAATTTGAAATTTATAGTCCAATACAAAAAACCGGTATATCTTTTTAGTTCTCCTTCAAAAACAGATATATATCACACGAACGTCGGATGAATTGAAGATAGTCATAAAATGAACACAAAACACATTTATCATCAATCTATAATTTACAGGTATATATATATATATATACATTTTAAATGTCCATATAAGAATATGATTTACTTTATGTGTAGTGTCATGTAAAACCTACAACCGAGTTTATCGCGATTGTGTTCTTATATTATTAATTAGTAGTAAAAATATGTTAGATAACATAAAAACATCCCGGAAACTTGTTTCGAAGACACTACCAAGAATTATTATCATGTGTATTGAAAGCCTAAGTGCAGTTTTAACACTGTAGAAACATTTAACCATGCAAACATTTGAATGTTTATACGTTTCCTATTGCTGTGTACTTATTTTGAATTGTTAATGAAGTACAAGTGTACATGAAATCGTGCATGAAGAGAGATTATTGGATGTTATCATACACTCACTGCTTATCGAACAAAACAGTATTATTTCTACAAGATTTTTAAAATTTTATTGAATCGATACAACATATATTTATATATGAGTAGAAATGTGAAAAATCTCACATGAAATCATTTTTATGAATATACAGCTGTGAAAAAATAAATCACAAATTATCTACAGATCTAACCTTTTTGATATAATTATTGGAACATGTAAAGTAGTTATATAATAATAAGTGAAAGGAATTTTTAATATTTGGGAATTGTTTTTTTTATTGTACGATAACTCGCCTCATCAAAAATAATAAACACATGTACATATAATCAAAACAGACAATAATTAAAAAATATCTTTAAATATACCCACATGTTTCTCTTCTAAATACATTCAACGTTAGTATTAAATAAAGTTTACTTCTTATATAACTTGAAATTGGTAGTTATTTTTTATTAACAACGAAACGAAATAAAGATTTGCATATACTGAAAGTATTGAAGATTTCTATTATTATTATCATTATTTATCATTACGTTCAGATATACAAATTTGAATAAAATTTTAATATATAACTCTTCGCTTTTATGATGTTCGTCCTGTTTGATACCCTGAGTTTCTGTCCCTAGCTACTAATATCAGTATGCGTGGCATTTTCAAGTAGATTTTAAAGATTTAAGCTACTTGAATCTGAGACACGTACCGAAAATAATAAGCAGAGAACAGAAACTCAGAAGATTCCAAAACAAAGTTCACTCAGACAACGCATCAATGAAATCGCAGGTATAAAAACTAAATTTATAATTTTAATACATATTTTTTAATAACAAACATACAAGTTCATTGAGATCTGATTTTGTACCTTACTTGACTACTAACTTATTTTAATCATTGTTTGCTCTTACTTAATATTCTTTTAATATACCGAGAACATCATTTCAACTTTATTTTCTGATTTATATCAAATATTTCCTCCAATTAGTAAGCCGTTCTTCAATTACTGATAAACATTTTTCATTATATGTCTTCGCAAACAATTAAAAGGTGACACTTCGATCCCATTTCTCTACAAAACAACACATATAACTCTCTGTATAATATTTTTAAATATCTATTTTATATATTTTCCCAATCTGAAGTTCTCCATTAAACTTTTTCTCTTATTTTTATCTTTGACTTTTTGAATTCGGGGAGAGAGGGAGAATGCTAAAAAAAATTACCAAATATTTTTCGATTAATTAGAGATTATTTTATCGTAAATAAAATAAAATTGCAAATTTGTCGGTTACAAAAAAGAATATATAAATTCAGATTAGCTATTAGACATTTCATATATATTTGATAAATCGTGGAAAATCATTGATAATATTCGAGGAAACATAAATCTCTTAATTTCGAACACAAGTTTTCCTTTAAACGTAATAAATAGACAAAAAAATTAATATATTAAAATTATAATTATATTTTTATTCCTGTTATCTCATTGATGCATTAGCCTAACCATCTTTATTATTTTAGATCAACTGAGTGTCTCTTATCCATTACTAGCTTCAGCACGTATTCTATCTTAAGGTAGATATTAGAGTCAAATTAACATCTGCCTGAAGATGACACACATGTCGAAACTAATAGGATGTAGACAATCAGAAAAATATTTTACTATAACTTCAAAACTATAACTTATTAAAATATTTCTATCTAAGAAAATCTTATTGATTACTTAACTATATACAAATTTAATTTTTCATTTATATACAAAATAATTGTTAAACGTTTGATATTTTCCTGCAATAAGCCATAAATTGATCATAAATCATTTCTTCTCTTTAACATTCACATTAATAATTTGTTATTGTAATTATTTTCACACTATTATATAATATTCTTATATTAAAATCAAACAATTCCAATTCAATTATAAATATTTATATAAACTAATTAATATGTTTAATATTCTATTTTCCAACCACAAACTTATCAAAAATCAATCATGTTCTTTATTACCTTATAAAAAAATTAATATACAAGATTTTAATTATACATTTACTTATTTAATAATTACATTCGTTCACAAATTACATATTTAATATTTTAAACATTATTTAACAAAAAAATATTACAGTAATTCAGAAGTCATTTATACATGACATCAATAAAACTAAGTGCATAATTATAGATTCGAATAACTCAATATTATAACGTAATAACATGTTTATAATTTTCTATCAACATCTTTAAATTAAATCATTAAAATATTCATTTATATAATCATTTGCTAATATCATTAAAATAATTTCTACAAATTTTATTTGACTAGAACATCATCGCACGCGTTAACCTAATAATTATATATATATATATATATATATATATATATATATATATATATATATATATGAATATATGAGTATATTTTTTAATAACGATGTTAAAACGAAATCAGTTTTCTATAATAGAAAGTGGCGCTTGGTATTTATTCTGAAAATTATTTTATTCTATTTATATTCTTATTCTTAAACTTATAAAGTATGTAAATGTTATTTACGATCATGTTTATTATAAAATATATGGCGTTACTGTCTTTTATCCAGCATTGAAATCGCCGTTTATAATATTTAAATTTGATCTCTGTAAAAAGTTCAGTTCGATTGTGTATTCATTGTAGAGAAAAAAAATCACGTTTGAATGAACTATAATATGACTGAACGTGACAGAATCGAATATCAATTTATACTATAGTTGATTAATAATTAATTTATTCTATATTCGAGTGAAAGCAGTTGATAATATTTCGATAACATTTGAATAACATTTGAAAAAAATGCTATATATCTGTACGAATCAGACATTTTATTATGTAAATAAGATAAACGTATTTTATTTTCACACTGAAACGAATTGAAAATTACCTATTAGTAAAGATGAGAATAAAATTGATTTCATTGTATTGTATTAAATAACAGTATTATTTTTTAATTGGATAAATGTGTATATATATATATATATATATATATATATATATATGAGATAATATGAATTCAAGTTTAAATGCCAATAGCTGGATTGAATTGGATACGAGTACATATTAAAAATAACCATTGACGTTTTAATGATCGATTATGATGTCTATATACGTCTAAATATGCAAAAATGTGAATTGACTCGTCATTTATATATAGACATGTTACATTAAATAACAATTAAATTCTGAAGATGAATTGATTTCGTGTCAATATAAAAACTATTATATCGAAACTTATTATCTACAAGTCAATGTACATAAAAATATTGAAGAGTATTTCGCAGTTTTGATGCTTGCGGCGAAATTATTATAAACCGTGGGAATTTTAAAAATTCGATTATATAAACTGTACTTAAGAGTAAATATAATTCAAGTACTAGTTTGTTTTTCATTACATTATCAAATTAAATACCATTTTTTTTAAATAAACAAAATTATTTAATTTTTTTTTGTACTTAATTTATGTTCAATCTAAATTTTCAATCAATTTTGTTAAAATTCTTGTACCGTTTTTATATAATTTAATTAACATTTATAAAAATTTGACTTATTCCACACTTTCCAGGTTATTAAAATGTAAAAATATGGAAAAATCAAACGTCTCTGATAACGGCACACAAATTTCTGATTCGTTATCCTTTTCAATCAGACTATTATATAATTCAGGTATTTTTTTTGTTACTAGTTTTATGAAACCCTAGATAAATATATATTGGTAAGAAATTTTTTTTATTAGAAGTTCTTTTTTAATAGTGAAATAAAACTGTCCCAACAACATTTAAATTTATCAACTTTCTAAGATAATTCTATTCAAACAGTTTTTTACTGACATGCATATTGTAACAATAAATGAGGATAAGAAAAGAAGAAACAAACCATTTGTTATTTTTATTAATATAAATTATACCTTGTATATGATAAAATGAATATTCTAAAGAAAAAAACACTTTACATTAAAAATTAGGTATGGATTATATGAAAGTTGATTGAAATAAATAATAGATTTTTTTATAATTTATTAAAATTAAAAATAGTCTAAAAATAAATTAAATAGAAATTAAAATTTAATCTTAATTCATTCGTATGAAGTGAATGAATATGTGGAACATGAAAATTCCAAATACAAACTTCTAATCTTAATAATTATTTTCAATAAATGTCCTTCTGTCTTGTTCATAACATATAGACATAACCAGAATGATTAAAATTTTAAACTTTTCTTCTTTCTGTTTTTTGAAAAATTGCTTTAAAATATTTAACTCTGATAATACAATTAATTGTTTTTTGTCTACGATTTCTTGATAATTAAACAATCATAATAAGATTGTATCTTTTCTAGTTTTACAGACAGGAATGAATGTTGCACAAAAAAAATATCGCATAATAAACCTAACTCGTGAAGATGTTACATTACATCTTGATAATAAAATTTTAATACACTGAAACACAACTTGACTTAATCAAGAATACAATTTTTAATATGATAATAAACTTTTTTCTTTCAATGAAATACATTATTTTTTAACAAACATTCTAAGAAAATATTTTACGAAAAATAATAAATTAAATATGCAATTTTAATTATAATTCTAACGATTTAATAAGAAGTATTAAATAACTATTAACGAATTTTTAAATAATTAACATTTTTCAATATTTTCTCTATGCAAATTAATTATGATTAATTACACCACTTATATTACTACACGGTTATAACCGAAACACCCGCACCAAACGTATACTTAAATAATATCACTAGTTATGAATACTTTCTAGTCATCTCGACTTGAGAAACTTTAATCATACACTTATTACTTGAAACTATTTATTTGGCTAATATCTACTTAGACATTTAACATTTAATAAGATTGACAAGAATAATAATTTATTATTCAAATATTAATAAATATGTACAGACGACAAATGAAATAAATATTTTATGTAATATTTTTTATAAATAATGATGTTTGTATAGTTTTGTCATTTAAGTTTCTATAACTCAGTGATGTATAAACATTTTTTTTAATTTTTTTAATCGAAATATTCGAACTTTGATATATTCAATATCAAAGTTCTTAATTAAATTGTGTTTAAGAAATCGAACTTTATGTTTCAATTTATTATGTTGTTTATACTTGTAATCCCATTAATGTATTGCCCTAGTGATTTTTTTCTTTTAGATCACTCGATTTTCTATATTTTACAACTAGTTTCAATACATATCTCAGCTTTAGGTAGTTATATACAATAGATATTTATAATCAATGCTAAAATCAATTACAAAAGGTAAAAACTTAATTTAGAAGTACAAAGGCAATTAAAATACTTTTTTGTAAATTAAATTTATATTTATATCTATTAATGTATGTACAAGATTTAGGGATTTAATTTCTGGATTGCCACAATAAAAAAAATAACATAATTTAAGTAACATGAAAAATGTTTGATATTTATTTAAAATAATCTCAATTTCCTTTAATACACTTATTGCAACGCTTTAAAAATTTTTGAAAACAGTCTGCAAGGTGTTCAAAGAAACTGCTTTTAATTCGGCAGTTACATTTTTCTTAATATTTTCTATATCCTGATGTTTTTTCGTTTTGAGAACAGTTTCACTTTAGGAAAGAGAAAAAAGTCTACTGGTGCTAAGTCAGGTGAATAGGGTGAGTGATTGTTCTCAACAATGCGATGTTTCATGAGAAATGACTTCACGGCCCGTGCAGAATAGGCAGGTGCATGTCATGCAATAAGAAATAACTACTATTTTCTCGAAATTGTAGTCGCACTCAAAAAATGACTTGAATTAATCTCTTCATCACTTCAACGTAGAATTCACTATTAACTATTTGTTATTAAGGTATACATTCTTTATGGATCACATCCTGTTTATCAAAACAATTAATCATCATGGATTTCATTCTGGATTTTTGCAAAACAAAACTTTTGAGTCCTAGTGATAATTTTCCAATCCAAATGCATGCTATGGCAATGTATTAAACAATTCAAAACTATTATCTCAATCAGATGCAAAAATCATTTAAATAATTATAGAGAAAATAAATCTCAAATCTGAATTAAAATTTGAAGATATTCTATTTAGTAGTTATTCAAATATATTTACTTAAGGAAGAGATTTTATATCTATTCATTATAATAAAATGTCTTTGCCTGAATATATATATATATATATATATATATATATATATATATATATATATATATATATATATATATATATATGACTGCGATTACAAGAATATAAAGTTTATAGTAACTTCTACAGATAATCACAACAATTAATATTCAATGATAAAATACTTTAATCTCTTATACGTTGATTTTATCATTCTTCATCTAAATATTTAAATTCCAAATCGATCTACTTATTTCCATTAAATACAACATAAACTACTGTGCATTTAAATAAAATAAATATTATAAAATAATTTATATAACGATAAATAACTTAATAAACGTAATGAAATATACAAGTGAATTAAATGTATAAATTCTTATCACACTTTCGACGCATTTATGAAGCTCGAAACTCACTACCTGACATTTATAATCATGTTTATTATTTGATACGAACGTTAGACACCGGCAAAAATGTCAATTTTACTATATCTTTAATGTTTGTGTGTAGAATAAATCGAATCGAAATGATATTTATGTAAGTGGTTGAAGTACTTCATAGATTGCGTTATGTCACGCATGAATTGTAAATCGAATGAAACCTTGTTCACCGCTTTATTGTGAATAGTAAATTTCTCTGAACCAACCTTAACAACAATACATCACAGACGAGTTTGTCAACTTGTCACGAATAATGCACATGTCTTTTTATTTCTTATGGCCGCTCGTAAAAACTGGCGTGGCATTTAAGATGGGTTTATGATTAAAATAATTATTGGTCGATTCATCACTTTAATATCTTTTTGACATGATTACAAACAAATATTATCAAATCGTTTTGTAACTTCTTCTCTAGCGAGACAAATATATTTAAATATATTTACTAATCAGACTATTAATTACAATACTTAATAAACGGTTTAATATTTATAAACATATAATTAATATTTATAATTCAGTTAATAGTTTAAAATCTATTAAGTTTTCATTGACAATAGACTAGAAACGAAAGAAGAAAAGAAAAAATCCCTTGAATATTAGGTTGGTAGGAAAATAATTACGGTTTTTGTTTTCTGAATTCTAATTATTTTTTCAATGAAAATGTCATTTCATCGTGTTCATGTTAATATCATTTTAAAGTACATATTACAGTCTGTACTTTGGTAACATCGACTTTGGTTTTGCTATTAATTTTAATTTTGAATTTGACTATTGAATTAAAGATGGACAAGAAACAAATAACAGCAATTTTTGTATGAGTTCAAAACGGGTGGAGAAGCAGCACAAGATGCTCGTAAACTAAACAATGCTTTTGGTATGGGTACTGTTAAAGAATATATGGTGCAGTGGTGGTTCCAAAAATTTCGTGTTGGAGGCAAGATCCTTGAAGATGAAGGAGGTCGCAGGCATCCTTCTTCAGTTCATAACGACTAACTGATAGCATGAAGGTGTTTTAAAGAGTTGATAGGCAAAAGAGTGTTGATTGTAATGATGTTTATTTTGATTAATACAGTTAATTATTAGCTGAGAAAATGCATATGAAATTGAAGGTCATAAACCGTAATTATTTTTCTACCAATCTAATATATTGTAAGAAATCACATTTTTTTCAAATATATCTGATAAAATTTTTAACAATCAACAGACATTTAATGTACAATACGTATATATTTCAGTTAAAATAATTAAAAAAAAAATACATAAAATTCTAAATCTTCCATTGCACTTTGGAATTAGTATTAAACAGTGTTTTTTTTATGTAAATTTTATTAAATTCCGGAAAAAAATGATAAAATTAATTTGTAAGTAATTATTTAGATACAGTAACACAACTTAACACTTTTATTTACTAATCAGACTGATAATTCTACTTAATATTCCATCTGTTTTTTTCTATACATATTTGACGTTTGTAAATTAGCAAACAAGTTTATATACTTGTAAATTTTTCACGAATTATAAACTGAAAATCAAACGGGAATTAACAGTATTTATCTTTTATTACTTTGATACATAAAATTATAATATAAAAACTTGTGAATTTGGAAAGAATAAACATGTTTGTGGTCACGTAGCATATTTACAAAAAAAATAAAATCGAAAAAGGAATATTGTTATAAACTAGAAAATAGTTTGCGAATTATTATTTTTTGTATTTTCATATTTAGTAAAATATTACCAGATTTTTCTTTAAATATGGATACGCAGAAATGAAAAATGGCCAATTATGGTTAAGACTTAAATAAAAAGAATATTAAGGCTTACTTCAGTATTAATAGAGATTGATTTAAATTTTAAATAAAAAACAGTTTAAAGTCTTAAGAAAAGATTTTTGAGGACACTCTGAAGCTCCACTATCTAAAGACGACCTCTCTAGCCATGAAAAAATACTCAACTACAACACAAATTTGTCTACTCACAAAAATATAACTCATAGTTTTGTGGATTGGCATTTTTGTATAGCAGTCATTCTGTGGTTCTAGTGTTATAAGATTCTATGTTTTTCTACAAATATTTTCCACGTTAAAAGTTGATAATTCCTAAATTTTATTTTTCATTAATCAAAAATGTTAAAATCGTATTCTAACAAATTTTTAGTTATTGACCTTTTGTAATTTTCAATTTTTCAAAAAAAAAAACGTTATAGAATTTAACTGTTTCTTTTTAAATAAAAAATATTTTTATTAATTATATAAAAACATAACAGAAATCAAAAAACTTTTTTATATATAAATTTATATTCTTTACAACATTATGAAGATAAAACTAATTTCTAGTAGATAGCAATTTTAATGGAGAATTATATATATATATATATATATATATATATATATATATATATATAAACATCTATATGTATATATTTACATACTAGTATACTTGTAAAGTAACTGATGTGTAAATCATACCTAAGCACCCATATAAATTCTTCAGAGCCCAGTCTATAATTTAACTGAAACGCATACCGTCTACACATAATAAGGTCGATTGATAGACTTGAAGATAGACCGTCTAGATTATTTCCGGTATTAACACCTCGAGTGCGGCGACGTACTGTGTTGTTATAATGAGAATCAAACACGAGAACAACAACAACAACGGCTGCAAGAGCAGCTCATCTCCAACTCAACATCGAACGATGCCGCGCCTCTACCTTGCTTCTGAACGATTTATTGGCCCCCGTGCACTTTCACTCGCATTTTTTCTCTTATGTCATCACCTCTATCGCATCGTTCGCATGACCATAATCCATAATGTTTGTAATGTCAATAAGACCTCAGTAAATACAAACATACTCACACACATGTATGTGTATATATATATATATATATATATATATATATATATATATATATATATATAAAGAAAGCATTAATGATTAATATAGGAACAATATGATTGTAAAATAAGTTAACGAACACATAACAACGGAGAAATTTGAATGCCATTGAACATATTTCAAAATAAATTGTTGACATAGTAATTTATTTTTGTAGTACGGTAACTTTTTTCTTAATAATAATATTATGTATCATAATAGAAAATAGTATGAGAAATTTCAATTTCTATTAATAATAGTCGACGAATTTTAAAACATTTTTTAATATCGTTGATTACTAAAGCTCTACAAAAAAATGTTGAAATAAAAAATCAATTCCTATTAAGGTATTTTAAATTATCATTTGCTTATAAATAAGAACGTAATCAGTTATCTTGTAATTATTAATTGTAATTATAATTATAAAATTTTATAACTATTATCTTGTTAATATGTTGTTCTGTTGATCTTGTCCTTTTGGATCATTTAAGTGAAACATAGACAACTAATTCAAAAGTACTAAGAAAAGAACAAACAAGAACCCATTAATTGTATTTGAAAAATCAAGCTTACCAAAAGAGTATTAAAGAAAATAATGAACTCATTATTAAATAACTATATATTAATTTTTATTATTTGAGTTTAATTGAATTGTGATTGTTTGATTTTCCCTAAAATTCGGACTAATTTTTAATCCAACACAGTATTAGAAATTATAGTATAAAAAAACATGATTTGCAAGAGCTACAGTTCTAAACATATTTTAACAATCTTTGTATAAAAATAGTGCGGAAAAAATAAAATTAGACATATTTTTCAACACTATTTTAAAAAAAAAAATGTTCAGTAACAAACACTTCTTTTAAAACCACCCCATTTCAAAAATATAACGAATATTATTTTCTGTTATGTATTTCTATTTTAATTTGTTTAAAATTCTCTTATTAATAATTGTTATTTATTTTTAATTATTTTCTATCTTCAATATTTATAAATTATTTTAATAATAGTATATATATATATATATACATACATATATATATATATATACATATACATATATATATACATATATATATATATATATACATATACATATATATATACATATACATATATATATAATTAAATAAAATATTCTTTCGAGACCGATTACTCACATTATTATTTTACAAATGAAAATAAATCCTTAATTACAGTATCAAATTAAAAACAAACATTATATACGACTCGAAAGAGTCGTTAACACTAAATGAGAGGAAACAACATTAATTGCAACCATTAAATTGTCAGGTAATAAATTTAGACATTCCTGCTGAGATGAACGTCGACAAATTTTTATACACATTATCAAAATGTGTAAACTATACACAATATACACATATGATACAAACTATTATGCTATTTGATTTCTTAAACTTTTTATATATTTTTTTGATTATATCGTATGACATACATGTACATCGTATATAATTTAATATAAATAACGGATGACAATATTAGTAATGGATTTTAACATTAGTTTCGGCGTACAAGAAAGTCAGTGATTTCAAAATTATCTTTTTACAGAAAGTGTTTAACATTTATATTACTGAATGTTATATGAAATGTGTGTTGATAAGATAGTTGTTAATTTAAAACATAAATAAGTATACATATAAATACTGAAATATATATGAACATATATTCATTTCTATTTATACGTACAGAAAAATATAAAATAAAAATTTAATCATTATAGTGATTTCAAAAATATACAAATGAAATATTTTAATGAAATTAATGCAATAGACATTTAAAAAAAATATCTATTTCAAAAAATGAAAGAGCTACCGATAAAAGATCAATACTGATTTTTTTCAACTTTCTAGTAACAAATCATTTCATTTTTTTAATGAAATTGTTATGTTATGAAAGTTATCGCTGTTGTTTTGAAGAAAAATATTAACAAAATACGTTTTAATAGGTTTATGCAATCGTTGAATTAATTAAAGTGATATTTAAAGAATCAATTACTGAAATATTTGTTATTACTAAACATTTTTTATTCGTATATTATCTAAAAAAAAATTTATTACTTTTTAAAATTTTACAAATATATTTAAATAATACTTGAATGTCAATCTATGAAAAAATGTATATAAACTACATTCAGTAATATTTATTAGCATGCATAAAAATATATTTCAGAATTCGTTTTTAAAAATCAAAATAATGATTGAAAGTGGGTGACCCATTGAACGATAGTATAAAAATTCTGAATATTTTTACGACATTCGTCAGTATTTCCTCATAAATTCTATTGAAACCTACTCAAATATTATAATTTATCAATAAAAGTATAAAACATTTTATTGCCTTTCACTTAAGTAACAAAAGTATAAAATATGAAAAGAGTGTGTGGAAGATTTATGTGAATAATAAAAATTTTTAGAGTTAAATAGTCATTGATGACTGTAATGAAATAGATTTGAATAAATATTACTGTTTACTGATGATAAATTTACATTTCAAATTGAAAATTAAATTTCAATGAATATCAAATCATTTTTTTTATAAAATTATTGTTATTTCTACTTCTTTCAAACCTGAAAATTTTACAAACTTATTTTCGTATTGAAATCTTTTTTCATCTCTCAAACCATAAAAATGTTTTGGTCAAAAATGTCCACTAAATTATTATTGATGATTTTTGATTGTTACTTATCACATTGCACTTACTTGTTACTTACTTATCACATTTAATTGTTATTGTTGATATTTAAGTGCATTTTGATGTCAATTCCATCCTCGTTAGCCATACTTTTAAAGTTATAAATATCTAATCTTATTATAATACTAGATTTTTCTATACCTTGGCGTTTTAAAGATGCCATCTCCTGAGAAATGTTCATAAGCAACAATCGAAAATTGTCAATAGCTATTTATTGAACATTTTGACCGGAATTTTTTTATTGATTTTGGGGAAAAAAACTGAATTAATTTGTAAAATTGAATTCATCTACTGTCTAAGAATGATATTTTTATAAATTTATTTTTAAATAAATATGAAATTTATTTAAATTTCAATCAATTGTAAGTACGATTCAAATTTAAGTTCTTTAATGAAAAATATTTCAAATATTTGATCACTCTAAACAAATTTAAAAGTAAAATTAATTTATATTTAAATAGAGTAGTAATTTGGGCGACAATTTAGAAATGAGACATACATTTAGATATTGTTTAATATATATATATATATATATATATATATATATATATATATATATATATAAATATTCGAAATTAAATTTCTACATATTATTTCATTAAAAATAAATCAATACTTGAAAATACAATTATATAATAATTCCACTTCGATGAATTTATGACACGTTCAACAGTAGCACATCATCTTTTAACAAACAGTATTTTCAGATCTTAATCATTAAAAACAACATACGTGTACCACCTAGTGCGCGAAATTCAGCTCTCATCACAGAAGTTACCAACGCTGGAAATACATTAATGCCTGTACACAACAATATTTCATATTAACGAGAATGCATTTTGTTTTATATAAATACTCGTCATCGTACTGTACTCATGAATAAAACTTAACGAATTCTTCAAGACGTATAAATCTTGATGAAAGATGCTTAATATGGAGAAAACGAGAATAAGTTGACACAACCAGCGTATTTACTGTTGCTTGTTATTTATTTTTACAATAATATATTGTTGTTTAACATGTGTGTAGACACATATAAGCTTTTTTATATATATATATATATATATATATATATAATTTAATAAATAGAAGAAAAGTTTTTAACACAATATTCAAAAACACTTATTTTTCTTTAATACATAATTATTATACATAAAAAGCTATAAATATTTAAAATAGAATTCTCAATCGTAGCGATCCAAACGGTCCTTTTTATAACAATTATTTTATTTACTTTCTTATATTCAGTTAAAATTTAATTCAATTTTTATATTCTAAACATTAGAATATAAAAAAATAATTTACAATTCTTAAAACATTT
Source organism: Acanthacorydalis orientalis (assembly GCA_034766995.1). Classification (NCBI taxonomy): domain Eukaryota; kingdom Metazoa; phylum Arthropoda; class Insecta; order Megaloptera; family Corydalidae; genus Acanthacorydalis; species Acanthacorydalis orientalis. The sequence continues at coordinate 43,424,827 of CM068317.1, forward strand.
TCGTACTGGTTTATTTTATTATGGCTGTTGAAAAAGTTCTTCATGAGAAATAATAACTCTTAAATGGTTTAAAATACTGGAATTAAACAAAAAAGTTAAACACTATGTCAGTATCTATTATTTTTCTTAGTTGAATTAATTTATCTGTAATAAAACTTACATAATAAGAGTAAATATGAAGTTGTGTACAATATATAGTATATTTTATAGTGTGCTTAAAAAGCATACTGCTATTGACCTTTTTCAATTAAAATTCATTTGTAAAATATTTGCACACAAATTTATCACTCAAACCTCCTCAACCCCAAAATATATTGCAATTAAAAATATTCATTTTTTATCAAAAACAAATTTTATAGTTTGTGTGACAAGTAAAATTTTATGAAAGTGATTAATTTAATTAATTTAAATAGTAATTAATTTATGAAAGTAAATTACTCACAGTTCCAAAACTATATTATGAAAAAAATTAACATTCATATCAGATATCAGATTTATCTATCATATAAGTTTACTTCTGGAGAATCCCCTTACAAGTTAAACTAAATGACAATAAAAATAGAAACAAATTCAAAAAAATGCCAAATGTAAAACAAATTTATCAAGAAGGTAGATCAAAAAATAACTAATATAATTAAAGTTATTTAAGTGTTGTAAAAAATAAAATAAATCGATACTTTGCAACTCTTCTACAAAAATAAACATTTTAAGGATTCTTCACTTAAATTCAAACATTGATCCTATTTTTTAAGATTTAAAATAACAGCAATGATTCGTTTTTCACTTAAATGTTATGTAAATTTTTTATCTTTCGATAATAACTAACCCTTAAATTTTATTTTCTGATTAAAATACATGAAAAAACTGATTTATTAACTAGAAGCTTAATTTATAAAATAAGCTTTGTAATCCAATGTTACTTTAGATTTTTTCACAGTATATTATATAGTTCTGGCACTAGCTAAATTTATTTTTAAAAATGAATTTCTCTCTCTGAAAATATTTCTGACAAAGAATTTTCAATAATTGCTTATCATTTTTTATTGTTAATTTATATAAATTTCGATAACAATACCATCGTTTTCAGAGAATCAAAATTCTGATGGATATGATGATTTTTTTTTCTATATTTTATCACTCTGAGGATGATTTTGTATTACCGTAATAGGAATAATTGGAATTCAGATAACACCATCAAAAATTCAATATTATTTTTTTAAATATTTTTGATCGGAAACATTTTTGTATTGTGTACTAAGAGAATTTCATTCAGATTTTAATTATACATTTAATAAAAGTTCTAAAATTTATTTATAATTACAGATTTATTCATCATTAACTCGTCTTTTTATCTACTCAGATAAAAATAATCATACAAAAAGTTAATATATTAAGAAATATAAACATCTATTATATGTATCTTATTGTTTATCTATTCATGTGTTCATCAAATATTTTATTACTGAATGAAAAACATACTGGTATAAACACTTGTACATATATTCTCGCTTAAAATATATAAACTTGGCGTATTCAAAGATTTATAGACATTTTTATTCAGATAAACAGACACCGACGCATATTTCAAGCGTTTGAAATACTGACAATAGATTCTACTTAACAGCTATTTATATCTAACGTTGTTTAAATAGAATTATTATTACAGAATTCCTACATATTTTAACAACAAACGATGGTAATATGTTGCTACTGTTATTTGAAACGGACAAAACAACACTATTATTTCATCATTACATTATTCTTTTTTAATATAGTGTTTTCATTTTAAGATTTGTATAAATTTATAAATAATTATTAAAATTAATATATATATATATATATATATACATTGTATATTATGCTAGAGATAAAAAGAATTTATAAGAAATTTGATTAAATTAATAATTGAATCAAAAAAAAATTAAGTATTTTAGACTTGAAACAAAATATTTTTCATTAATAAATTTTTACTCTTTTCCCAAACTATAAATATTTTTTTTAAATCAATTGATCAATTGATTATTGCTTATCCGCATTTTAATGACTGTACCATTATCCTTGGGTCGTTGAAGTACAGAAAAATATATTTTTTATACTTCAGATGTTTGTAGAGTGAGCAAAAAATGTATACGTACAAAAATCAATCTCTAGAAAAATAACCGTTTATTTTAATTAAATCTAAAAATTCTTTTAAATAATATAATTTATACATAATGATAATATTTTAAAAATTTACTTTCATTTCATTGAAATAATTTTTTTTCAGCACCATTAATACATTATTTTTATTGCTTATTATATTTTCATCATCTGTTGTTACATTAAATTTTAAAAATTCAAACTATTACAAGTTATTTTTCTTGAAATTTATATAAAATCAGAATCTAAATGTTTTGAGAAAAATATATTTTAATCTGCATATTTTTTTCAAAAAAATATTTTCTTTCAACTTATCCTTGTATATATAAATAAATAAATATCAATATGTATTAAAATCATATATGTATACATTTATAAATACCATTTAAATATTTTCATAATCGCAAATAATTAAACAAAAATAATAAGACATGCTAAAAAATACATAGATAAAAATAAATTGTCATATGTGACTTTATTAACAAAAAGCAATGTATAACTATTTTTATTTTATATTTATATATTATATAATACTATTTATGCCTTGTTACTTTAAACTTTAAAAAACACATTTTGTTTTGAAAGTTTTTATTTTTGAACAATAAAATTAAATATACATTTCTATATACACTGAAGAAAAAACCTGATGATCTTTAAGAAATAAATTTCAACAATTGATCATTTAATCATCAACTTATTTCATGAACAACACAATAATAAAATATTTGTCCTATTGTTCCAAAAACGAAACAGTATGTGCACCATGATGCAATGTGTGCTTATATATATATATATATATATATATATATATATATATATATATATATATATATATATATATGTACATAATGATGCAACTGTATGAGGTTGTTTGATGCGCTACGGCGTGCTGTGATCGGATGGCATCAACACCACGAGGACCGCTTTCTCTGTCAATCAAATAAATATTCGCACAAACTTGTTCTTCGATCCGATACGACGCCGTTTTAAAAGTTTGTCTTCGACTCTTCAGATTTGTACATTTCATCTTGTGGCGTAACACATGTGCGATATCGGAATTTTTCTTGCGCATAAATTTAGTGTTTTTTTCCATCACCGTGACCTGATCAAACAGTTGGAATACTATTTGTGTAATTTTCCGATTGCAATAGAAGCAATAATCGTAATACGGTCGTTGTATAACACAAAATAACAATTTTAAACGTCGTTACTGTCTAATCTTTTTATACAGAAAAATCAAACAATTTTTTTAATTTTTTCTTTTATTTTCATATTTTTTTACATTTTATTACACATTTTTATAAAATATATAGAAACGTTAAGAACGCATACACATGTTCTTCAATAATTTTATATATATATATACAGAAAGAGAGAGAGAGAGAAAGAAAGAAGGAAAGAGAAGGACAGGTCTAGTTAAATTAAATGAATATGAAGTTAAATTACTTAAACAGTTTGTTTCATACTCATAAAATATGCAGATTAAATTATTTTCCCCGATCTAGAAAAGGATTAATGTCTAAAAATGTATCTAACTCTAAAAAAATAAATATATAGACAAACTTAACTCTCTGAATATGATAGAATTGCCACCTGAATACGCATAAATAAGAATCAACATGATCAATAACAGATAAATCGTACGATAAGTATTAATTATAAAATTAGATAAGTATTAATAAAGGATTGTTTCCAATCTGTTACACTTCTTACCGTTCGAATAAAAAAATAAATTCTGTGTTTATTCGATATATAAATAGAGATCAATATTCACAAATGAGTTTCTTCCTCGCCCAAAAAATAAAAATGTCTGATTAAAATTTTTCGATAATTAATTGTTTTAATTATTTTTGATATTTACTTATATGTAATTCAATAAAACGATCTTAAGAGTCCTAACGTACAGAAAAATCAGTAATTATATTACACATAATAAAGTTTCCTTTGCCTTACATTTTTCTGTATCTTAGTTTTATGAAAATAATGGCATTGTCATCAGAATACCCGTAATAAACTGTCAAAAATAATCAATAATCAATTAATAACCAATTTTTAATTTTTGCAACTTGTGAAATTACTGAAATAATCATTTGTAAAAGCGAATTTAGCCTTAGTGACAAAACTGTATTGTCAACATCGTACTAATTAAATAAATTATCATTTATGTTAAATTTCAAAATCATTTTCTTGTAAAAAGATAGAAAACCTTCATTTAAAAATTTCAACTTCAGTGATTTTGTAATTGAATCACAAATATTTATATTTCAGCAAACACATCTCTTATAATTATTCATTAATTATAATAAATTAATATTTGAAAGATTTAGGTGCTTAAAAGTTACCAGTAATAATATTTGTAAAATAATAATACTTATTTATATAAAAAGACCACACATGTTTTTATACTCTAATCAATTATATTACAATATCACATTTCAAATATCTATAAGTAAATATCTGTTTCTTTTGATTTTCATATTAAGATAAAATAAAACAATAAAAATTAAAAATATTATACAATATGGAATCAAAGTACATATTTATTTAATATAAATAAATAAAATATACAAGAATAACGAACCCAATTCCAAGCTGTATAAACTGTTCACTGCCTTTGAAAAACACAATTCAACTGACTGTAGAGACTATTTAGAACAAATTCCTAGCAGTCAAATGATGAATTTATATAATGTATATCTGTGTTAGTTTATTTATATTATCTAAACCTGTCATTTCAAAACATATTTATTTATCAGTAGAAGAATATCTTTCAACTAAATTTATTTATGTTTTAAATTCGTTTTTTTTTTGGAAATTAATTGATTATGAAAATCATTAAATATTATACGAGCACAGAGAATTTCAATAGATAATCAAGTCAAAGTATTGCATATAATTAAATAATTTTAACTGAATTTAGTTCAGATTAATTATTAATTTATATATAATCTTTCACATGTGTTTTAGACATCAGTAAATAATTAATATCAATGTTTGAATAATAAATATTTTATTCTTGTACTTTTAACTATTCATTAAACTGATTTATTTAATTTTAAGGATATTGATCTTAAAATAAATTCAAACACAAAATCTTTTTAATAAAATACTTACACAGATATTTTAATAAAATGCCAGTTTTTAAACTTCTGTAACTTTTGATAAAATGATTTTAGATAAAAAAAAATATTTGTGAAATTGAATTTAGCTACAGTGTTTTTATACAGTAATTACTGAAATTTTTGATTAGAAATATTTCTGTGATTTATGGAGAAGTGAATAATTAATTTATGAAAATGATTTCCCAAACATTTTCATGTTAAATAAATTATATATATTAAATTTCATTTCATGTTAAATAAATTATATAAATTATATAATTATATATATATATATATATATATATATATATATATAAATACAATTAAAACACATTTTTATATAAATGATTTTAATATGAATGTATAAACACAAAAATAAATAAAAAATAGAATATTTCTTCACTTAAATTCAATCTATAAATAATCTGACTATATTTTTGCATATCATGTATTTTTCATTATATTCCACTAATATAAAATAAAAATAAGTTTCAATATTCTAAAAAAAAGCATTTATAGTTAAGGTGCCCCTGAATAAATTCAATAAATAACCCCGATTACACTTTCAATCCGTTTAAAAATAATTTGATTATATATTAAGATAAGTATTTTATTTTCAACAAATAAATTTAAATGTAAATAGATTCACAAAACACAGTTCCGTGAAAACAGTCGATTTTAATAAATCACGATATTTTTTTCGTTTATTCGTTATTTTTTTTCTGAGGAATTAACGTTCACTGATTAAAAATTCTAAGAAATTTCAACGATAACCATGTTTAATATATGAATTGGCATTAGTATAAAGTACAATAACTAATAAATAATGTACGTAAATACAAATATATTATTGTACTTTATATCTTCTTAATGTAAATTTAATGTAATGCTAGTGGTATTTTCCACACCTTGCAAAAGCTCGATGACATCGCTCTTATGACAATAAATAATGGATAAAATTTTGTTAAGGATATACACATACATTATATATATATATATATATATATATATATATATATATATATATATATATATATATATATATACAGGATAAATTGTAAATTAAACACGAACCTTGTTGCTGTATAAAAACAAAATTGTATTTTATATGCAAATATCAATGCAAGAGATTTTAAATTCAGATATGTGGGAAAATATCATATAAAACTTAAAAAAAGATTAATAATTAATATATAAAGATACAAGTATATGAAACGAACAAATAAAGAGTAGAAATTAATAATCATTTGATTTTAAAACGACGGTTTAACTAACTGTTTGTAATTTTAATATGTTGTTCTTTAATCTAACATGTTTTTATTATCTAACATTTCTTGTATCGTTCTGTAATATTACATGTTTTTAATAATATTAATTAATTAAAACGAATTGTTATGAAATATAAGTAATGTCAACAATTGTTATAACTCAGATGTGTACATTTGTTTGTTTGTTTCTGTTTTTTTTCGTATTTATTACTACATGTTTTAAAGATACTTTTTGTTCTATAATATTATTGTTTTGAAACCTACACATTCATACACACACACATATACGAGGGTCATTTGATAAATATGGCAAAAAAGCAAGTTAAACACCGGAAAAAATCGATTTTATTTCTCAACATAATCTCCATTGAGCGATATACACTTGGTCCAGTGAGCCTGCATCTTCATTCGATGATAATTTCTTCCCACCGAGCCAAATTTTCAAGTTTGGGAAGAGAAAGAAGTCGCACTAGACCAAGTCCGGAGAATAGGATGAATGAGAAATCAATTCAAAGCCTAATTCGTGCAATTTTGCCATTCCAACAGTCGATTTGTAGGACGGCGTTTTGTCCTGGTGAAAGAGCATTTTTTGTGCACAAATCTTGGCCGTTTTTGTTTCAGCTCTTCTTTCGAACGGTCCAATAATGTTGCATAATAGACTCCTGTTATCGTTATTTCGTTCGTTAAGTAGTCGATCAGAATGATTCCTCGGGAATCCCAAAAAATAATGTCCATCACCTTCCCAGCCAACCAAGGATCTTCTCTTTTTTCGACGCACTTTTACCAGTCGTTGTCCACTGGTGGATCCATGTTTCATCCATGATAACGAATCGATGTAAAAATACCTGCTCTTTTTTCCATTTTTGTGGCAACTGCTACAATGCTCGCTTCAAACATCTGCAGAACGCGAATAACGCATCACTTCTGGCTGAAATTTTGCCTATGCTAGTTTGAAAAGTGACACTTGATAGCCGTGACGTAACTAAATGAATGGTAGCCCCATCTCATAGAAATTTACCAAACTTATCAAACAACCCACGTGTATGTATATATATATATATATATGATTTATAAATAATGTTGATTTTTGCAAATACTACTTAAAATAGACTCGTAACTTTTTTGGTAATACAAGTTTTCGTTTGATTTATATTTTCTTAACAACCAAAATTAATACCACACAAATAAAAGCTGTTATATTAATTCCCAAACGTTGTTAATCTTCACAGATATAAATCTTTTCCATCGTATAACGTATTTCTCTCTAAAGTACTGATTACAGAAATTCATTAAATGTGTATTTTGTTATTGTCAACTAGTTTGAACCGAAACATATTAACAAAACAAATAAATCAAATATAAATAACTGCTAGCAATTTTCAAATAGAATACGATTTTCGTAGACACACACAATAAAATATTAGATAAAAAAATAGTAATTTGAATAAATAACGTCCATAAAAAATGAACATTTAATTTGCATATTATTGATGATGTATCGCGAATACTTTGACTAATAAAACGTGTAGTTCCAGTGGCGAACATTTGAAATATGATTATATTCTCTTACATTTCGCGCTGTAATAAAATGAATACTTCTATTCAATGAGAAATTCAAATTAGTTAATAGGATTTTTTTCAAAGCTAATTCTTAGTATCGATGAAATCTAAGATAATAAGAAGATATAAATAAATAAGTAAATAAATAACAGTCGACTAGTAAACAGGAATTGCTGTATGATGGTACAAACTTTAAATCGTACTTTTTATAAGTGGGATTATATCAGATTACAAAACAGAACTCATAAATTCAAGTGTACTTTATGCTTAATAATTAAAAATAAGAAAAAACCCACACATATTTGAAATTCTTACATAGTCTTAATCATTGTAATAAAAAATATATCCTATTAAATATTTTAGCTCATTAATTGATCACAATTATAATTTGGCATTGCAATGTAATTACTTCCACAAATAAGTGACTGCCGTAAATACCAGAAAATAATCTATCAAAATGTAAAATAATTACTCATTTCCTCTTTGATCTACATTGGGTAACATATTGTCCTCTTAGTTTTTATTCCACTGAATTACTGTTGTATTATTTTGGTACAAACTTTTGTATCTTTTATTCATTATCAGTCATTTTCTACTAGCTTCCTGTATATTTCCAGAAGATAATTCGATACCAAAAACCAGTTGTACCAGAATACTACAATAGTGATTTGATAGAATCAAAAGAACTATACAACAACAAAATCCAAGTGTAAAACCCAACAATTACAATTATACAATTTTCTTTTAGATCATCTGAGTTTCTGTTCTCAGCTACTAGTTTCGACGCGTGTCCCATCTTCAAATAAAATTTAAACTATAAAATCTATCATTGGATGGCACATATTAAACTCATCAAATAAAAGGGACATAAAATAGAAGCAATAATTTACGACTTTCAATTAATTTGTATGCAATTATAATTAAAAAAATGAAAACTTTTTCTGTACTTTAACACTCTGAAGATGATTCTATTCCTATCAAAATACATCTAAGCCCTTATCAGAATAATCAATAATTAAACATTTCGATCTGAATAAATGCTTGTGATAGTAAGGAGTGAAACGGAAAATGCATCGAACTGTAGTGATAATGCTCTTTTTGTAATTTTATATAGAAAAAAACATGTTTATAAATCTTACTGTCTTTTTTCCAGTTCTTTTTATTTTTAATTTGGTTAAATTGAAATCGTACTGTAGTATATTATAATACAGCAGTTTATAACATTTTTTATTAACATTAATATATGCTTTTATACTTGTAACCAAATTAAAGTGACTATAAATATCTTCAAATCCTAAATTTATATGAAATTTAAACAAAAATAAACTTACTTGTATTCAACATTGAATAAACAATTATTTGCTTACACAGACCAGTTATATGAAGGAGTTAAAAACATATTTTTATGAGTCTTATTTGGATAGCATAGAAAAGTGATAATTATATATCTGTTTAAAGAAAATGATAGAGGAATCCTCATTGTACAATAAATCACGTATCTCCTTATAAGAAACACTACCATACAACTGAGTAATTATGAACGTACGTGTACAGTCGTACGAACCAGTGAAAACTGGACGAACGGACCCGAAAATCAAATTAACAAAAATAATAATATAGAATCAAAATATCGGACGCACACACATACATGTTTCTAGTCGTTATGTAACACGTCAACGGCCTCCGGCACGAATTCTTTGTTTACGATTTGACATTTCTGACACACCACTGGGGTCAACAGATTTTGACAAACGCTTAATTATTTTCTAGCCAGCTGTACCATAGACTCACTGATCATCTCTTGTAGAATTTACGAGCTTGTTTCGTAATGCATATGAGACAACAGAAATAATATTTCGTTTGTCTCTAGACAACATGACAAGACACACATGTAACATGTCTGCACAAACGCCAAATACCGAATAATGTGTTTGTACTATTGTATAGACGATTATCGTTAGTTATTATCATAATTCTTTATTTCAGTTTAGTACCATTGTTGTACATACAAATCATTAAAAGATGCCTTTATATTATCTACATATTATTACATTACATTTTTGCTTATCATCCTAATGATAATCAGCATCATAATATCTTGTATGAATTACGTGTATGAGTTTATCTTTATTTAATACTAATTTAAATACATACGATAGATGAAGTCAACGAATGAACAAGAAGCATCTGTCCTTACTGATTTGGCAAAATAATTAGAATATAATTTATCTGTCAATATTGATAATGAGATTAAATAGAAATAGAAATTTGACATATCATTTAGTTGTATCTCTTTTCCAACTACATATCTCAAAAATGCCTCAAACTCCCGGTACATACCACTATTGATTTGGTTACATTTTTTCTTTTATTTAACAATTGATTAATACGCAGTATCGAAATTAAAATCAAGAAAATTTCTTATGATATTCAAAACATTAGTTTGAAAAATATCATGAAAAAATATACTTACATTTTTATGAATAATTATAAATTTAAGTTTATTTCTTCTGAAAATCTTTTTAACTCTTTGTTTATTAAATTAATTAAAATTCAAATATATAATAACGTTATTGTTATTATAAAAAAGAATAACATTTGAATCAGAAGAAAAAATCAGTGTCGCATTATATCTTCTTAGGACCCAGGGAAATTTGAATTAGGGGGGCCCATGTACAGTATTGTACTACAGTAATGAGTTTATAAAAGATTGGTTTAGGCCCCTCCTCTTGGTGGGGGCTTTACAATAACATATTGCCCTCTTTCCCATAGGATAAAGCACTACTAGAAAAAATAAAATATTTTTTTGAAAAAATTTAAATTTTAAAAGTTTTTTCATTCCGGACACACAAGTCTCGTGAGGTGAATGATGAATCATTAATTATTTAATATTATCAATGTTAAGAAAGGAATATGTATAAGTTGTTAAAGGAATTTATATAGCTCTAGCTTTATCTGCTCTAGAAATTAAGGATAGTTTACTGTCGAAATTCAATCATCCAACATTAAAAATTAAAACTATTTATTCTAATTTGAAACTAATGATTTTCAGGGAGTTATTGAAGATCGCATGTTCCTCAAAATCGAATTTGAATTTATAATAGCAGTAAACTGTTTTCTTTGCTATTTGGATACGAACAACGTTTCTGTGTGATTAATTGTTTATGAGTATTTATTTAAATTTTTAAAACTTTCTTACATTTCACTTAAAATATAATATTTAAAATTATAATGTATATTTTTGTACAATTTCTTTTCTCCGCTACTAGTTTCGGCATGTATGCCATCTTCAGTTAGATTTTAGATAACTAATAGAATAGAACAAAAACTAAAAAGATTTAAATAGACGAATAAGGTCAAAAAACATATATATTTTTTACTGAAATAAGTTTAGACCGCCATCAAGATCTAAACTCATTCAATGTTTATAATAATCGCTTTCTTAAATAAAGAAAACATCTGAAATTAATTTTATTTAAATTCAGACAATTTTTAATTCGACATATTAGCCCTACACAACTGGTGTCGATTAATTTATTTTAAGATATATATACACACACAAACATATATATATATATATATATATATATATATATATATATATATATATAATTTAAAAAATCCTATTCTGACAAAAACGAACCATTCTTAATTCAAATTGAATATTTATATGAATCAATGGAATCAATCTTAATAGACATTTATCAGTGACATCTATTATGTAAATTATTAACACTACGTTATAGAAAATAAAATATAGATGAAGCAGCAAATTACGGAACATAGTAATGGTTCTTACATTTAATAATGTACTTCATTCTCATCTCCATCATTTTCATAACCAAAAACACGTGTAAATATTTTTAGAGTTGTTTTTAACGTTTTTCCTTTATTTTATGGATTTTGCACGGCGTCAATTGCAAAAATATGGTTGGAGTGACGGTACGTTATTATCTTTTATGCAATTAACTACATGATTGATTTAAAATCAATAAATTTATACTATAAATCAAAACAGATTTTTATTTGTACAAATATCAAAACAAAAATATAAAATTAACTATAAAAGTTGATCGGTAATGAAATTAGAGTGTTATTTCTCTATTTTAGGGAAAGGTTTAGGCAAAAATGAGAACGGGATATCAGAAGCGATAAAACCTAAACTGAAGTTTGATACTCGTGGCATAGGACATGATGCAGCCGAGCAATTCACAAATACCTGGTGGGAAAATGTTTATAATCGAGCTGCTGAAAACATTAATGTAAATAAATTTTATGTAGTAAAATATCGTTAACATAAAATTTTCGTTTAATGTTTAGGTAAAGTCGAGCAATGGCACACTGTCTATAAACTTGAATTCTGAAAGATCTATTGATATTACAACAAAAAAGCAATCGGTTAAGTCATTAAAAAAGAAGGATAAATTATTAGAATATGGTACATTTTTAAAAACTGAAAAGTTAACCAAAAATGGTCTGATTAAATCTGAAAGCTGTGAGTCATTAGATACTGAAAACCTAGATGATAATATAACTACAATTAAAAAAATCACAAGTGGAATAACTTCTTTAACTGATGAAGAATTGTTTGCTGCTTGTGGTGGAAGAACTGCACATAAGTGAGAATATTTGTTTTTTAACTTATATAGAACAAATCAGATTTGAAAATGTTTCATTTTTACAGAGGAGCAAGGCACGGACTTAAATTAAATGGAAAATTAGCAAGAATTGAACAACAAGAAATTGCACTTATCAATTCTTTGAACTACACTAATTTAACTGAAAATCACTCAAAGGAAAAATCTAAAAAAAAATCTAGTAACAAAGAAATCATGAACGGCAATACCAAAGAACAGTCTGAAGTTAATAAATTACTAAACGATGAAAACCAGCCAGTATTAGATCAAAATTCTAGAGCGACTGATAAATTTTTATCTGAAGCTGGCATATCGGAACATAAAGTAGACCGTAGGAAAAGAAAAAAAATTCGAAAACACTGTAAAACATGTTTGAAAAAACCCTGTGAATGTTCAAAAAGTGTATTCGATATAACTAGTTCAGAAACATGTGAAGTACTTGAAAAAAAAAGAAAAAAACGAAGACATGATTCTGATGACGTTTCTGATCAGTTCGATTCGAGTTCAAAATCTAAGAAAAAACGGAAACACGGTGTATCAGACTACACTACTGTTATTTTAACAGATAAACAAATTAAAAAGAAAAGAAAAAAAGAGAAAAAGCTAAAGAAGCGAACTGAAAAGAAGATAAATAAAATTGCAGATTCTCTAATTAATGTGTCACTTGTAAATGAATAAATCATATATAATTTACTTGATTTGCATGAAAAAGAGCTTCCTTGAACAATGAAATCATCTTATATGTAATAAAATACCAATCTAAACTAAATATCGATTACAAGGCCTTGAATAATGCAATAAAGTTACAAATTATTAAGTGATATTATTTTTCATTCTAATCCTTAACTACCAGCCAACAGAAACAAATATGCAAAATAAAATAATACACAAACTTAATATTTAGATAAATACATTTTTATTGAGTGAAGTATATAATTTATTATATTAACATCACAGCAATTCCTAGTTCTTCTCATAAAGTAATGTAATTGTATGATTCAAGTTTTATCAATACATATAATGAAAAAAACTTATATAGAAAATTATAATGGAAGAAATAACTGAATGCTGAACAATACTTTTCCTATTCAAACATATTTCAATAAAATACAAAATCACATTCCATATCAAAAATTATATTTTCAAATAATATCTAATCAGAGAACTTTAAATATTTAATATGTTTAGCACCCTATATTTCTTGACCTGCACTACCCTAAGTATCAATTTTAATTATTGAAATAAAAAGCATTTGCTTAATAATTTTTACATGACATTTTTTGTTAAAATTGAAAATCTTTCTATTCTAATAAAGGTCTTGCAAAGACTTGGTGAAAACTTTAGTAAATACTGTACTTGATAAAATATACCATACATATTTTATTAAAACATATTAATTTTTTTGTGTTCAATAACAGGTGTTCCTTTTTTAATATACAATAAACAGAACATTTATTTTTTACACAATTTTTAAATGTATGATATATTTTATATACTAAAAACAGGGCCGGATTTACTTAAAACACAAACAGATTTTACTAATTATTAAATAATTAGCAAGCATATATATTTAATATAATATAAAATCTATTAAAAAGCTGTAATATCAAAATGTATAATACATGTTTCACTATTTACTGAGATTTTTGATATGTACAAAAAATTGAGATTCTTTTTATTATTTCTTTTTTTTCAAGTACACAAATATTAAAAATATAAAGGATACATAAAGTTCTAAAACTATAATAAAAATGAGTACATAACAAATCTTATATAAAAGATTCCACATAACTAAAATTATTTAAATTGATTTAAAAATGAGATAACTATCCTTTATATAATAATTATTAATATTTACTTTAAAACATTATTTCTGAGCAATTTTTCCTTAAAACAGATCTTAAATATTTTTTGATTTGCACACCACAAAAACTAGAACAATTTATTTCATATACAAACAATGCATACAGTTGTAAAACAATAATAATTACTTCTGAATTTTAAAAATTCCTAATAAATTACTTATTAAAATCATACCTAATGATTCACTTCGTCCGGCCCTAATCTAGTAACAATAGAACAATTTTGGACAAAAAATTTCGCCATTCTCGTTTAACGTACTTCTAACTACGATAAAATATATGCATCTATGTATATTCAATTTACTTATAAAAAATTCGCAATCAATGACTACATGTAATTAATGGACACTTTTTTGATAATAACACGTAAACTATTAAGTCATTCATTTTCAATAATGAATGTCCACGTGTCAATTCATACATTTATGTAAACCCGTTTTATAATCATTCAACATCGTTCATATCATTGATACAAGGCACCCTTTTACAAATAATTGTTTTTTGACCAATATACAAATTGTCAATGACAATTTTGGAAGAAATTTATACATATACATTATAGTGAGCAAAATTTTAAATTAAATAAGTGTGATATATTAAGCAATGGATGACTAAAAAATAAATTATCATTTCAAAACACAAATGTACTTACATATACTAATAACATATTTGATTCGAACTTTCTACTTTATATAGTTAGGTAGGTCACTCGGACTGTATTAGTCTATATAGCTAACTACAATTTCATTCTTAAATTGAAAAGTAAATTCAACCTTTTAAGCTTTAATCCTGAACACCATAACTCCAAATCATGTAAATACTTCTCTATTAAAAACATTTCTTAATTTGAGACTCATAAACTTTACATATCAGTAATTCAAAAATAAATACCAACAACTAATATTTTAAACAAATAAATAAAAACAATCAATAAAACCTTTTCATGCTAACTACATACAAATAGAACAAAATCTTTAATGAATTATATTGCGTTTTTACTTTATATTTTTAAATATGAAACTCTATATCAAACCTTAAATCTAAAACTTTTTATTAATTTACTAATCAAATAAATTTTTGTTTAAATACTGCTTTTCAAGTTACTTTACATTTACCAAATTATTCAAATCCTAAAATAGTATATTACATTTACATTAACTTCTATACTTTTATATGTTTCAAGTACATGCAAGTATATTTGAATGTTTTAAAACAGAATTTGTAAAATATACTAGTTTACTCAATAAGACATACTCTATCACAAAGTTTAAATTCAAATAAATATTAATGCTGGTAATAAAACTTATCACATGGTTCCATTCCTTAAATTCAGAAATGCCCATTCAAAATAGTTTTTTTTTTAACACATGCATTATCAACCAAAACAAATAAAAAATATTACTATCACAATACTGACTTAAGTTTTACAAAGTATAAACTTAAGGAATGTACCAGTTAAAATTGTATACTAATTAATAAAAAAAAATAAGCGATAAACATGGTTGTCAGTTTTTGGAATATGGCATTTATGAATGAGGTGTTTATGACTATTTAAAAACAATTATTTTTTGCTTTCCGTCCAACACCTACTCGGTGTTTCTGACTTTTTAATCTAGACCGTACTTTTTCTAGTACACTATCTGGAGATGAATAAACTGGAGTTTGTGTTGCCATTGCTTCTTGTATTTTACAGTTCTCTAAAACTGTTTGTTGTCTTAACAAACTGTACATTTTAAATATATTTTCTGGTGATACTCGATGAGCTGTTACTACATCTTTGTAAATACAAGGATCAAATTTTCTAGTTTGATAACTGAAACCTGGATTATTTCGAGGAGTCACTTGTGCTTGACGTGCACACATACCTGATAAACATTTTGTTTTTAATACTTAGAATTATGTTTCAATAAAATATTCTTTAACACTCATATTTCTAATGAACATATATTTTTATTATCGATATATAATAGCAATTTTTCATTTTGTTTGAATATTATCATAAATAAATCAATACCTGTTATATATACATCTTCGAGATGAAATAGTGGAGTTCTCAAAGCTACTTTATACAATTTGGTAATAACATCTGATGACATTACATAACCTGTACCAGAAAGATAGTTAGGATACACTCTTCCTGAATACATATACTTTGGTGAATACCTATGAAATTGAAACACATATGATGACAAATAAGTAATTATTTCCATACACTAAAACACACTTATAGCTCGAAACCAAATAATACTCATTTGTAAGAAAAGAAAATAATTACAAGACTAAAATTAAAATATGTATATAAGAACAATTTATTACAAACCATTTACTCTTGGTGTCAGCTATTGGCCGAGCACCACATATCAAGCAACCTATAAGCATTCCCTGAGGATCAATTCGAGCTTTTAATAATTTTATTAATGCCGGTACATTAACATAAACATCATCATCAGTCTTCATAACAAACTTTATCTTCGTGACACATTGTGTATTTATCCACTTCAACATCATCACTGACTTTAATGTTAAATTATTGTATGAGTCTATAAAACTTTCCTGAATCACATCATTGTTGATTGTCACTTCCTCGTCTATTTTACTCTAATTACACAAAGAAATAGAATGTTTAACATTTCCACATTACTTATATTGTACAAAAATTAAATATTACAAAATAGCATATACGTTCTAAATAAAATTTAATGCAGTGGTAGCTTTTATTATAATTTACCTGTAAGGTATCATTTTCAGGTAATCCCAGCAAAAAACTAACTCTAGCTATACTTGACTTATTGGTAGCATGAAATTCTGCTGCCCACGATTTACGAATTGCATCACGTTGCTCGAAATTTTCAACGGCTGAACATACAACGACCACTAATAATAACGGTTTTTGTGAACCCTCAGGACTCGAACATAAATCTTGTGGTTCGTGTAAAGCTGTACTGTTATCGGGAAATACATACGTACGAATTTCCCTTGACGTATTGTAATCCCAACCCGGAATACCAACTGTATATAAATAAACATTAATGCATACGTATCTTCTATATATATATTTTATTTTTTAAATATTATTCGCGAATGATCTACACATTGTACAAAATGTTTGTATATGCATCTGTAATTTCAATTATTTATTCTTTAATTTTAAATAAATATATTATTTGTTATATATATATTTAAAGAATTAGATACCTGTAAGTATTAAATAATGTTAGACTTATATCTTACAAAAAAAATATTATTATTCAATAAAAAGTAATTTGATTTTTTTATTCAAATATAACATTAATATGTGATGTCTATTGCAAAATAAAATTAAACATATCAGTGAAGTGAAAACAAATTAATTAAGATAATATGAAAAACATATGTATTTAATTTATATGTGAAACTTTGAGAAACCATCTTCTTTGTTCCAATTATCATTAAAACAACATTTAAAAATCTACTCCATGCATCAGATACAGGCATATTTCAAGTATATAAAACCTTAACCGTGCGCACGTGAGCTTATATATGTATGTATGTACATAAATATATTTCATGCATAATTATCATACAGTGTTTATTCAACATTGTGCAAAAATGCATTATAAATAAATAAATAAATAAATAAATAAATATATATATATATATATATATATATATATATATATATATATATATATATATATATATATATACTGCATATTATACAAAACAGTTATAAAGATGTAATCATTCACAAATTCCATTTAAAACTTAAAACAGTAACTTATCATGGCATACTCTTCTATAATTCTCACATTTTATAATTATTTTGATAAAATAAAATAATGTACAGCCATAAAAATATAAAAAAGACTAGCTTTCTATCTGCAATCATTCAGAGCAATGAAAAAGATAAGAACATATAGTATCAAAAGACAAAAATATATTTAGATACATGTACATGTATTAAAATATATTTATCCCAAAAACATATTTTCATACAATCTATTTCTTTTACATTCCCATAACCAAAATGTGCAAATCCTTAGTAAAACTAAATAATACTCAAAGAGAAAACTACTTTTTAATCAGGTTTATATATTTTTTTTTAATTTAGCATTTAACTTAATAAAGATACATTCAGTATTAGTCTTTGATAGCTTTTAAAAAGAATTATTTAAATGGGTTAATAATTTTGTTAAAAATATCATTTCATATTTATTGTACACAAATGTACATAATTCTTACTGAAGATTTATATCTTCAAATTTGATACAACTGAAATAAAGCAATGATTAGTAATAAAATATATTTATTTCAATATGTGGGAAATCATAATATGTACAAAAAAAATCACAAATACATCATTGTCCATTATAAATATGTTCATTTTATACATTATTTACATAAATATGAAAAACTTAAATGAACAAAATCATATTTTTTTAAAAAATAAGTATTAAAATATATAAACAATTATTTTTCTGGCATTGCAAACATGTTATTACTCTTAATTAGCTCTTTAGCAATTATTAAAATTTGCATATTTGGTCAAATATAAATTCTTATGAAAATTTATATTCAAATAAAAATTCATATATAAAAAAAGCTAATATTCTTAATTTTCAACTAATAATTAACCTTTCTTCCACCCTTTAAAAAAAAACTTGTTTAGACTTAGTAACAGCCATGTTATTTTATCATTATTTAATTAAATTCTGTATCAATTTATAAAAATAAGAAAACTGTTTGTTTTAAAACATTTCCTTATCAATTTGTACAGAACACATTTTGAAACAACATAAAAAATTCTATTTGATTAAATAAGAATAAATTTTAAAACAATTGCTTTGCTACTAAGTCTAATCTTATAAAAACACTAATATCTCTATTGCCTTGATATAAAAGTTGTTTTAAAAACAATTTCAAATATAAACTCTAATCCAAAAAAACTTACAATCAAACTAAATGTTTAATTATAAGTACATTAACAAAGTTGACTAAAACAGATATATAAAAAAAAACAACTTTTATCACTTCTGCAAATTACATACCTTTTAACTAAATTATAAGCATACCTAAAGCTGAACTATTGCAGGCAGCATTCCCAATACAAGTATCATTTTTCTCACCTATACGCGATTGTGCTTGGTGGTATGCAGGAATATATAATAAAAGTAAAAAGCTTAATAACCCGAAACATAGAAATAAACATCGCATATATTTTCGATGTGTTCGACCTCTTACGTGCGATAATCTTAATGTTGGTATAGCACGAGTTGCAGTATGATTTTCTGATAGTTTTACATTTTCATTATCAATAGATGTGTACGGAATATCATTACCCAGTTTAATACGTTCCATCTGAATTACATACAAAAAATAATACTTATTTACAATTGCCTTATGTATAATGATCTTTACAAGGTAATTACTTAAATAGTTGTAACTTCAACTTAGGTACATCTAATTGTTAGTTGCATTACAATTTAGTATAGAAGAGGGGATTCACTATCATACCTCCACTACTAAATTATATGTTTCAGTGATAAGAATTACTATTACATGAATCATCAATTACCTTCAAACATTTTGTCGTTTAACCACAAAATAATATGAAAATAAATAAATGTAAATAATAAAATACTTAAGTATACTTTGATAAAATTAAATACATAAAAGTTTTGGTTTATGGTTAAAAATCAACAATGTGTAAAAGCTTACTACATTTTCTGTAGCAAGTGGTTTGGAATAAATTTGTTTAGAACATCTTTCTATAATACCTCTGTTACACTTACATTCATGTCAATGAATGCAACTTACAATTAACTTCAGAGTAGTGCATTTTAAACTTAGATGTGTGTAAATATATGAATGCATGTGTATGTTCATATATATATATATATATATATATATATATATATATATATATATATATATATATATATATATATATATATATATATATATATATATCATGTTCATCACATTATAAAATACAATTCTATTTATAATTCAAATCTGATATATAAAGAAAATAAATGAACAATTGTTAAAATATAGTAATTAATATAAATTTTATTTAAATTTATAATCTAAGCTGGAAGAGTCTGAAATTGTAGCATTTCAATTTATGGTCTTCAATATAAAGAACAAAAAGAAATTATGAAAAATGTGCAAAAGAGTTCTTTTTAACATGGTGTATATATGTAACTAAGCTATAGTAGTACTGTCAGATACTACTAGAGAACACTACTAATATAATACAGACTGTTGTCCAAATTTTAATTTATTAAAATCATGATATACTAATCAATATTATTTAGGAAGATTTTTTTATGATTACATAATATAATTAATTTGTATATACTATCCACAAAGATTAAAAGCATGTCGTACACAAATGCTAAAGGCACTGCAATAACTTTCCATAAAATAAATTCCTGCTTAACTTATATTTAAAAAAGAATAATATTTTTGTTTGTATGGTACTCCTAATTTCAAACCTAATCATCGTATGTGTCTGAATATATGTATTCATATATATATATATATATATATATATATATATATATATATATACATGTGTGTGTGTGTATGTATGTATGCGTGTAAAAATTGGAAAACATTTCGAAAATAAAACGTTCAAAACAATAATTATATCAAATGAATTAAAATTGACACGAAATACATTTTTAATTGAAAAAGCGTATGTATATACCTTTAAATATTTGATAGAAAATGCTTTAACGTTCTTTTTTACCAAAATAAAAGCATCTACAATGATTGTCATTGTTTAATTAAAATAATTAAATTTATTATAAGAATATTTCGTTTCTTAATTAATTCATTATTTATGTGAAAATTATACAGATACACATACACGTACATATGTATATACATATATATATATATATATATATATATATATATATATATATATATATATATATATATATATACACATTAATATAATAGATTTTAAACCAATACAAATTAAAAGAAATCTTATACAAATAAGAATATATTTCTGAAAATGTTTCTAGAAACACTTTGTGTATAAATAATAACATGTTAATAAACGGTTCTCTTTTCGAATACTTCGAATTGAATATTCAATTTAAATTGAAAAAAATGCATTGTTCGACACAAATGAATTATGTCCAAGCGGCGAGTAAGTACACTTGCTTTTTCGATAATTTGGATAATTGAAGCAATTATTAGGGTCATCGGCACACATGTGATCACACATATAATTATATATTTAGCTGGTGGAAATACATACAGGTAGGTTGATACTGTAAAAGAGTAACTACAAAGAAAAACATCACTTTCAATACTTCCAGTGGCGCGTTATATCTTCATGGGGCTCGGGCAAATTTGAATCAGGAGGCTCCATGTACAATGTTGTACTACAGTAATAAGTTTGTAAAAGATTGATTTGGGGTCCCCTGTTGACGGGGACCCCAGAAAATTGCCCTTCTTACCCATAGGATAACGCGCCACTGAATACTTCATATTTAACTGGATGCTTTTTTGAAAAATTATGATTTTCTTTATTCAAAATTGGAAACAAATTCTCAGAGTCTTAATATATGTTTTACAAGACACAATATTATTTCATTAACGTATGAAATAGAATCAAAAATAAATTATATATATATATATATATATATATATATATATATATATATATATATAATTATAAATAGAAAAATATCAACATAATATTATTTCAAATAATCTAATTTGAATAATATAGATTTTTGTAAATTAAATATAATTATTGAAATGTTATTAATGTAAAATATAATTATTTAAATGACGATAAAATAATTGAAATTATGTAATTTCCTACAAAACTAAAGAACCCACTAAACATTATGTTGGTACTACATAAAAATAAACGACTCTATTTATTTAACAAATAAACAGGTTGTCATCTGTTTCGAATCGATTTCTTTGTATCATATATTTTTTTAAATTTATGTAAAGCTTATTTATTTGAAATTATCAAAAAATATATTTTATATACAATAGTATTTATTTTTTATTATAGATACATAATATAATATTTTTTATTATAAAAACATTGCATGATTCTCGATCGATTCAACATTTCACAATCAAACATTTAATAATAGAAGAAATTTGAGAACAATACTATTTTTACTATAGTAAACGAACAACATTTGTGAGTTGCTGGTTGGCTTTAAGGTGATAACGTTATGATGAGCTAATATCTCCAATGTGACATGTTGCAGTAAGTGCCATCCTCGAGATTTCTTTTCTTACTCTAGTTGTTTTTGTCGTTCTTCCCATTGTAGTAAAAACGCTGTGTATTACTGTCAGAGGTGTACTTTAAAAGCACTTAACATTTTTTACACGTTCAAAATATACACGTATTAAAACAAAAACTAGTTTTCTTTATAATAAGCAAGTAATTACGTTCTTAAATTTTTCTTTTATAATTCTATAAACAGTTTTTTAATGGAGTATTTATATGCTTTTTTCAATTTATAATAAAGATGTTATAGAACGAATATATAACTTAAACACTTTATTAAAAAAATAAACAAAACTTCAACTTCAATACATCATCAAACAATGTTTACTGCTAGAAAGGTAAATGAGATATTATATACATATATATATATATATATATATATATATATATATATATATATATATATATATATATATATGCATAGATTTGTGTTGTGTAAGAATCTTTAATTATTTGTTTTGATTTATTTTTATCCTCTGATATTTCTCAAATAAAATAATATATGTTCGCTTTTCGATAGAGTATCTTAATAATGAATATCATTTTTATAAAAATAATAATTTGTTTATTATGATGATATATATGTACTGAAATAAATATTTGATTTTGCGGATATAACAGTTTTTAAAAAATTAAATTAATTAAATACAACAATTTACTGAAATAAATGTAATTAATGAAACACTGATTAATAAATATATAACAAAATAACAAAATATTGGAAAGTGATGATAAAATATGAGAAAAATGAATTATTTTACAACACACGAAGCTGTAATAATACCACCTTGAGATTATGATTCAAAAATTTAATTGCGATTTATTGTTTCATAGCCTACAATATTGACTTGAAAGTTATGATTCATTTTTAAACATTTTTATAATTTATTAATAGATAGAATTATAGATAGAATTTAAAGATAGAATAACAAATATAAATAATAATTCCATTTATCAAATACCTATGATTTTATTACTTGACTTGATTATGTTACTGACTTTTTTATTAATTATTTATTAAAAAATATTTTTTTAAAAAAAATCAAACGAATATTAAATCGAAATTCTCTATATAAAACGTGTTTTTTTATGAATTATAATAGTCGACAATTTGTAATATTAATTATTCCACAAAAGTAGTTTTTAAATTCTTATAGAAATTATAATTTTATTATTTGAAATGATTAGTTAATTATATATTCAAAGTAAATATTATAATTTTTAAACCATTAAGAGATCTTAATTACTGAAAACATTTTAGTATTGTTTAAATCTATTATTTTTTCTGAATTGTATCTTCTATTATTCGTTTATATAAGTACTATTATTTTTTTCAATAGAAAATAAAATTAAATTTAATTACCATTTTTATTCACTACTTAATAAGAAATATTTTTATCTGATTAAAATTATATTGGATTTAAACGATATATATATATTATTTTAAAATGTTATAAAGATTGAAGAGTTCATTGAGATTATTTTTCAAGAAAAAAATACAATAAACCGAAATTTTTTTCTTTGACTGAGTCATTAACTACTTGATAAGATCCGCCTCAAAAATACATTCATGTTAAGTATATCCATTCGCAATTTGCTATTTTTTTGAAAAAAATGGACGAACTTCCTCTTAAACCACCAATTATCCCCAGTGTTAATTATATAAATGCCCGTTCGATCGAATTAACATAACGTTTACAGCGTCGAACACAGACTAAATAGAGATCAAAAGAACTCACAAATTATTTCACTAACAATTCGTCTACTGACACTTTAACAGGAAAGATAATTGTTTATTCCACTCCTACATCCGCCATCTTATGTAAAAATTTTCCATCTCAAATTGAATATTAATAGATATACTTACAGAGCATATATTACTAATCAGTAATTTATAAACTATAGCTTATAAGATTGCAATCTTAATTGCGGAAACGTCAATTATACTCTATTAAGACATAAATATGTGGATCTAAAATATGCATCGCTATTTTTATTAGCTTTCGATGTGTATAAGATGATAGCTTTGATCTTGTTTAATAGTAGATCGATTCCAGTTATTAACTTTATCATTCAACCATTACTCATAACTACAATGTCTTTATTTAATACTAATATTGTTTTCGTCTCGACAATATTAATGTTTTTCAAACTTTTAATTTAAGCAATAATTATTCTTCATCATATATATATATATATATATATATATATATATATATATATATATATATATATATGATAATTTTATTTACCATAATACTCAATAATATACAATTTAAATATTGTTTTTAAATTAAAAATATAGTTGTAATTGTGATAGTAAACCAAAAAGTTGAATATATTTATAAGTTGTTTTTTTACTGAACCAAAAATATTTTACATGTTAATGTAAATTTAGAAAAATATTATTTTTATTTGTAGCAACTGAAAAATTCATTATATAGTTTTGGTATTATGGTTAATTTCACTTTCACAAATGAATTTTTCATATCGTAAACCATAAAAGTTTCGAAATCAAATATGTTCAATAATTTGTTATTGATCATTTTTAATTGATGTGTATATACTTTTCTATGGGCATCATCCTCAGAGTACTTCTTAGTTAGTTGTTTATTTCATAATAAATTTTCTTTGAACTGTTGAATATTTTTATATTTAATTTTTATGTGCATTTCTATTGAATTGTTTGAATTCAAGATTTGAATCGACTCAAATTGTCTAAAGACAGTATTCATATTAAAATACTAAAATTCTAAGAATAGAATAATCCAAACAGATTCTAAAAATATTACTTTGTGAAAAGGAGATTATAGGCGAAAGATAAATAAAATAAACATTTCTATTTCAATCGTTTTAATATCAAGATTATATTCATATTTTTAGACATTTTAGTTATTTTTATAAATTCAAGTTATTTCATACATCTTAAAACAAATTCAAAAATTCTTTTAACTTACAATGTGTCCAGATTTAAGAATATTTTTTAAATGATATTTTTCTTATGTAGTTATTTATGATTTTTAGAAAAGTTCTGAAAGTTCATGAACTAGTATGAAAGTATTAAATGTGTTAGATACAGATGAAGTCTCTCTCTCTTTATGTATATACGTGTAGTTAAGGAGGTGCAAATATATGTGTATTAAATAAATTAAATTCATAGATTGATATGAACTGTGAATCTTAATCCAACTCTGTTCTTTTCATACAAACGGCACAAAGGAAAAAATATCTTCGTGACTGGGGAGGACATCAACAGTCGACGAAGAAAAGGACACTTTAATATAAAGTTTTATATCACCTCAATGTGGCGGAAACGTGACTACGATTTTATTAAATCCAGCATCTTGCGCCACCACTCCGCGACCAATTCAGAGTGGTGCACCCATCTATCCCTGCTATCTGATATATACTCACTCCATATTAGTGTGGTCCTAGCACAAATCAACGTTTTATATATTATCGTCGCTTTATTATTACATTTCATCACTGAAACATATAAACTTTTTCAGAATATAGTTGTATTGTACTGAAATAACTTTTTCATGTTCTTCTTTTGTAAAAAAAAAAATACTAAACATTTCACTTATGTAAATCAAATCTGACACTGAAACAGGGTAATATATAAAATATTTTATTTAGAGAATATTTACAATAATTACAAAAATTTCATTTTATAATTAGACATATTTAGCATAAATCAATATATAATATTTAAGAAAAAAACTGTAATTTATATTTCACTTTATTTTCAAATTCTGATAAAATCTTTTGGTTCTTGAATTATTTCAAATCGATTCTGCAATATATTTACATGAATTATAAGTATTATTTGCGGTAAGGTTTTACACGTATATTATAAAATATTTATTTAAATAAAATTAAGATATATAATATTATATTTAATTTAAATTCACTAAAATTATACTCATTTCCGTTTAGCTTCTCTTGAACAACTTAATATTTAAAAAAAATGAAATCTGAAACTAATTTAATTCTTTTAATTAATATCTAATACTTTAAATTTTTTAAATAAAAAAATATAAAGAGATATTATTTATATTTAAGAGAACAACCGCTTTTAAAATAATTTTTCGCCATTATATGTTGTTTATACTCACTAAAAATTGAGTAAAAATTATTTTTCAAATTTGTCGTATATAAATTTTATTAAAAAATTATAATTGAAAAATTAAATTGTTTGTATAAAATTATTGCAAAGTAAAGTAGTGCTAGTTTATAATATAATTTGGAATTAGATATTTTAATTGATAATAAAATTTATAATAATTTTACAAGTAGGATTTTATGTATATATAAGACGAATATGAAAACATGTTTCTACTTGTGTTATTTCCAAATATATTAATAATTTAATTATTAAAATAACATTAAGTATATAAATATAATTGTATCAGTTTATTGATATATGGTATTGATAATATATGGTATTTATGAACAGGATATTAAAATATGAAAATCAATTTTATAGTAAAACAATTACAAGCAACGACTTTTCTTAAAAATATTATTTTAATAACAATCAACAATTCCTAATTAAATTAATAATAAAAAATCAAGTCGCTTCATTGAAGAAAATCGTTTCGAATTCATGACGTTTATGCTACGAAACCTAACTTCAACTGCCATTTCTTTGCAGTGTGAAGAGGTTATAAGGTTCGCCAATTCTACATGTTCGCGAACAATTTCGTACGGATGTTACACAGCTTTTTTTATTTATTTTAGCCGAAATTACAGCGCACTTTATTAAGTAGGTCCATTTGCGGTTTTTATTGTTGGCTTTTGCTACACCGTTTCATCGGTCTGTTGGCTTCGCATTTATTTTATTGCATTTGGATATTGTGTGCTAAGAGACGTAATGTTCGATATGTTTGCTGCAGGTTCTTGTTTTCAATACGTTTCTTTGTCTAAAAAATAACTATTTCTCGATATTGTTTATGTGTTGTTAAATTTTTGTAACGTGCATTGAATACAATGCTTGAAAGCTAATACGCTTTTAAATTTTTATGGATGATTTAAGTTTATTTATAAGTACAAACCAGTAATTTGATCAACAAATAGCTCTAGTAAATATGCACTCACACGTACACACATTCTTATTTATTTCATCATTTTCATCCCCTATTTATTTAATTTGTACTAAGTTTTTCTCATACGTTTCTAATATATTTTCTGTTATTTTCATTTCATCTCTTCAAAGATCACTTTTTAAAGAAATATATATTTTTTTCTAACTTACAGCTCGAAAGATAATAACATCATCAGCAAAATGAGTATAAGCAACAATTAAAAATTATCAATAATTATTTATTGAACATATTTAATCAGAAAAACTTTTATCGTTGGTGCAGTGAAAGAAAAATTCAATTATGAGAGAGCTTTTAAGTATCAGTGCTAGGTTTGAATCTCTATTGATTATATATTTAAAGCCCTGGATCGGTAACAATAAATTACTTCATCAAATAGCTGATATAATTTAATAAAAACACAAGAAAATATTGAGTAAAGTCATAGGTCATTCATTTTTGATACTAGAATATATTTCTTAAAATATATGGATATAAATTATATTTAACATTTTCTTAGAATCAAAATAGATATATTTTGTTCCTTTACATTTCTATTTTTTGAATATGTCTGTTTTTTTATTTTTTTTAGAACATGAACTTTTTTAACAAGAAATATATTTTTATATCAAAAACTTTATACGAAAGTATATTATTTAATTAAATATTTACATCCATTAAAAACAGATGTTTTAACTATTCATTTATATAATATATAATTCAGAAAATGAAAAAATATTAGACTTATCAACTAAAAAACATTTTATATGAAATTTAGATTTAAAATCGACCAAAGTAGTATTTAACAAAGTACTTTTTGTACTTATTCTTTAGCGTAATTATGTTATATTTCTATTTTTATTCAAACGACCAAGATTATTAAAAAAATCTTATATTAATAGAAATGTATAAATATAAATTGTTTAAATGAAGACACTTTTTATATTCTATTGTGGAACATAAATTTTCACACTAAATATAATACATGATTTCACAGATAAAATTAAAAGTAAATAGCTATTATAAAGATTTACTATATGCTGGTAGAAAAAAGTATTATTGCTGTAGGTTAAATAAAAACTGAAAGTAAAGATTATAATTCAACAAAATTATACAATTTTAATAAATAATCTTGGGATATTATCATTAATATTTTTTTTTTACTTTACTTTATTACTTTTAAAAGCATATATATATATATATATATAATTTTTTACTGGAAATAAATTTTGTTTTAGATAATAGTTTTGGAAAGTTTAAATTACTTTGCTTGCCAGCTGCTGCTATGTTCACCGCAAACTATGGCGGTAACAAACTGGACATCTTTAAATTGGAACCCTTAGTTTACGATTGGTTAGTATGTTCTGTTATACAAAATACCTTAGGTAATATTTTTTTATAAACGTTTTCATTGCCTATAATGTCTGCAAAATATGAAAGAAACACACACACATATATATATATATATATATATATATATATATATATATATATGTTTATATTATGTATTTAAAAAAAATTTTAGAATTTATAGTACGTTATTTGATATCAATTTAAATATAGTTTATAGTTTATCTTTAATGAATTTTCATTATTTAAATTTATTACAGGGTTACATACAAAATTTACTTTGATAACTATTCATAATTCTTTTAAAATATACTTAAATAAATAACGAAAAGCAATAAGAAATTGAAAAATGATATGTGTATCTAATCATGAAAGATCTCGAGTGACGTCTATATAAATGATTAATTATAATTTAATATAATCTATAGAAAAGTACTTTAATAGACAACAATTAAATGTATTTATTACACATATAATTTTGGTCTGATTTTATTTTAAGTATATTCTTTGATTACTAGCTGATTAAAAATTTTGTTTATATTTACTACACTACATATTTTTATTCATGGTTGTATATTCTCAATTATAGTAATAAATGATTGACATATATATATATATATATATATATATATATATATATATATATATATAATCACATATCGTGTTTCATTTTTAAACTTTTTAGAAACTGAAATATGAATAAAAACTACTTGATTATTTCTATAAAAAACCTTTTATAACTGCTTGTTTACAAATAATAATAACTCTAAGTCGGCTATGAGTTCTTTTGTCATCCACTTACAGAAATATAAATTTAATGTGATTGATTTTTATATTTCGACTCAGTTCTTTTTATAAATTTATAGCAAAATTAAAAATTAATTTCAATATTTTTAAAAATAACATGAAAATGTAGAAGAAATTACATTTAAGGAAATTTAGTATTTTCTTTCCATAATATGTATTGAAAAACAACACTTCCTATTTCTGTTCTCTTTCTACACATAGATAGTGTATGTATTCTCCTTTTTTTATTACACATGTAATTTATTTTACATTAAACTTGTTGTATTTCACAAATATTACAAGTAGATCGAAGTAGCTAATCACTAATTACGTGTAACCTTGGACAGGACAATAGTTATCGGTAAAACAATTGATTTGTGTTGAATATCAATGCAGTAAATGCAATTCAAATAAGTGTTAAATGAAAATAACTGTTTGAAATCTCGAAATTTATATAGTTGTTGATCAGTGAAACATTAATAGTTCATGTATTTGTGTTAGATTTGTCATAGGTTATATCCGACCATGTGATGAATATTTTTGTTTGAAAAATGACTATAATATGTGAATTTATTATGTATTTGAAATGTGTGAATTGGACATCTGTGATAATATTAAGGTAGAAATTTATTCTTATATGTCAAAAAGATATATTTAATATATTATAGAAAAATGTCTATTTTCATATATATATATATATATATATATATATATATATATATATATATATATATATGTGCAATCATTCATACATACATATCAATGTGTTTATGTGTATGTACATAAGGACTGTTTTATATGTCTGTATGTTTTAATTCAATTAATGAAACAATTCCTATTAAATATAAATATCTACACTTACAAGTATAAATTTATCTTACCATTCTATACAAGATCCATACAGGAATATACAAGTATATCGATTTTATTTATATTTTCTACATTAAATGATCAAAATGAGGTGATAAACACCTCTCTGAAATATTTTACAATTTTGATTAGATTTTATTTAAATGTCTATAGATCTCAAAAATTTTCTTTTCTTAAAAATTATATTTCATTTAGATATTTCCGTGCAATTTCTAAATAATAATAGAATGAATATTTTGAAAATTGTTAGAAAAAATATTATTAGACTTTTTTCTTTATAATAAATAGTTATATTTTTTTATTTCGTTATATCTATACAATCGTATTATGATTCTAATGTATATTTTTTAGATTTGTATTATCTCTTTGAATCGTAAATCAAATCGATACCTTTTCGATAAAAAATTCAATATAGCTGTCTTTTCTAGAACCTTCTAGAAGGATTACTATTGTGACACAGTTCGGTCGGTCGACGTTGACGATTAGAAACGAATGTTGTCGAACTCCGTTATCATTTCGTATCACAATTCTTTTATGTATATATCTACTAGTAGTTGTAATTATTTATAGTATCAAATCAAGCATTGATTAAATCAATTTCGATCACTTTTTCTTATACATACATACAAGAAATACTTTATTTTATGCTTTATGGAAGCTGGTTAGAAAAAAAATAGTAAGATTTGTTTTTAAATGAATTTAGACAAAAGATGAAAAATTTGCAATTAAATATATTATTTAAATTTAGTTAAAATATGATAATAATTTTATGAAAATCTGTTGCTATTTTTTTTTAATTCCTACCTTGACGCCATAAACTAATTAACAACATTATTTTTCTTGTGCATTATTTTTGATTAATACGGTTTATTATAATTTATTTTTAATTGTTGTTAAAGACGATGCATATTAATAAAGATATTTTAATCGAAAGAAGAGTTCTCAGTATAATTCCAAACTGTTTTTAGAAAATGAACAGCTTTTGTAGTCGTGCTCAGATCTGTTTCTTATTTCCATATTTTTTTATATACTAATATTATTTCTGTTTTTTTTTTCAGTTGTCTATAAACCAGTACACGTTTAGAAAATCTTATGACGGAAAGAATTCGACGTCTGCAGTAAGTACTTGTACATTATTCTTTTGTTTTTTCATCCGGTTTCCATAGTATTATTGTATAACAAATCAATTGTTTGTTTATGTTTGAATGTCAATTTTTTTTGAACTGTTGGAGGATATTTTGTCAGTAGATGGCATTAAAATAAAGAATCTACAATGATTCTAAAGTTTTTTTTCTACAGTTTTATAGTTAAAAATATATTATGTAAGAATACGTCCTATATATGATTTTAATCATATATCTAATAGTGACAAAATAATTTAACAAATAAATAATAAGGTTTAATTGATTTTTAGTTGTTAATTAATAATAATTAATTTAAAAATCGTATTACTATTAAATGGTGATATTTTTTTATTATTAATGATAAATGTTTATTGATTATTAATGACAAATAAACATTTTATAAAGTACTTAACATTAATTTGACTCATTTGTAATATAGCTGGGAAAGATGATTTTAGACATAGTTTCTCTCTTGTAATGTTATAATTTCAAAACATTGGATCGATCTAATAAGAAACAAATTGGAAGGAATATTTTTTCCTTCGTGAATATCAAAATTTAATATATATATATATATATATATATATATATATATATATATATATATATATGTATCAATAACATTTAGAAGTAATTTTTATCATTCAATATAAAAAACTGTTATTTAAAAATTAATTATCTGTAATAAGTTATGTAATATGTATAAATTAGTAGTTATGGTTAAAGGCTTTTATTTTTATCTCAATTAAATTAAGTTTATTTTATAACAAATATTTCTAAATAAAGAACATTTAAATATTTAACAGGTAGCTGTATTATTTCAATATTATATTTCAATGTAATTGTTTAATTAAATTACTTCTTTTTTGGTAGTTTATATATATATATATATATATATATATATATATAAAGTGAAGATTATATAACATTCACTGTTTAACCATATAATTGGTCATAAAAAAATATATTTTTTACATATCACTGAAATGTATGAAACATTGTCGTTTGTGTAAAAAAATATTCAATAAAAATACTATATAAAAACCGCATTGACATTTTTATGCTACGATGAAATTGCTCTAAAATTGTGTTCAAATATTGATTAATTAAAAAAAGGTGTACATAGATTCAAGCGTAACACGATAAATAAAAAGATAATTATCAATTTCTCGAGAAACAAGCCCTCCTAGGTATATAAATCGAAATCTTTACGTTACACCAATCATCTTCACTTCGATCAAATCAATGGAGGAGACGCGACCACCCAAGACGAAAAATGAACATCGTTACCGCGAACATTAAAATTATATCATTATATTTTTGTGTTCGACACGACACTCTGAACACTTGCTCTTACCTACACCTCTTTGACGTGTCTTCCTTCAAGCTTACGGGCTGCTGTGCATAATCGCTAGATGTCTGTAAATTATTTCTGTGTTATAAACAGAAATACGTTTATAATCTAGCGTTCATTAATTTGTATTTGTAGTTTATTACCGTTCTTCTGCTACTTAATTGAAAAGAACCACGGTTCAAAGTATTATCTTATTAAGTAGTTCTCCTTTTATGCTTTCAGTTACATGCCATCGTACTAATTTCTATTATGAAATCAGCAAATCTAACGATTACTATATCTTTTTTTCTATTGAACAATATTTTAAACCGGTAAACTTTTATATTATATTTTATATTATATGTACTATAAAAAGTTTATTTACAAATTTTAATCTCATATATTTATTTTAAAGATAAACCAAACTGTAAACATCACTAACAAACTGGAAAACAGGATAACTTAAAACAGGATAAAACAATTATTTTAATTAGCTTTTGCCAAACTTTTTAAAATAAAGACCTCATATATAACTAAAAATAAAGAATAGTTGTCAAAATATACATCTTATTTGTGTACA
Source organism: Acanthacorydalis orientalis (assembly GCA_034766995.1). Classification (NCBI taxonomy): domain Eukaryota; kingdom Metazoa; phylum Arthropoda; class Insecta; order Megaloptera; family Corydalidae; genus Acanthacorydalis; species Acanthacorydalis orientalis. The sequence goes on from CM068317.1 coordinate 43,458,781, forward strand.
ATATCAATTTTTTTGTTTTTTCTTAGTTAATTTTCACTGGCGCTGTTAGATATTAGAAGACGTTTAAAAATTCAATACATGGATGTTTTCAATGTCTTATTTTTCAATGCAGATTTAACTGATAAACTAATGATCAAATCGATGACTTTTATAATTTAATAAACTTTATCTATCTATCTATATATATATATATATATATATATATATACACATCAATATTTTAAATTATATTTGCTGTACAACTTTAATTTAATTTTCACCGCTGAGTGACTTCATTAATCCGTTTGAATTTAATCTAAGAATTATAAAGTCGAGAAAAGTGTAACTGTACTTATAATTCTATTAAATCTGTGTAAATGTGATTTAACAACAGCTGATTCAACATTACATCGTCAGTGGCATAGTGAAAAATTCAATCAGAACACAATTACACTGCTGGAGATCATCTGTACAATATATAAAAAAAGTATATATTTATAACAATGTTGTTGTGATGCACAGAAGAGAAACTGTGATAGATGACAATGAACGTAAATGCACACTATCTATGTTTACAGATATGTCGCAGTGATACATACAAAAAAGATGACCTTCCCTTACAAATCTTTTTATTTACGTTCGATGCCGAAGACAACAATTAGATCTTAAAATGCGACCACAAATGTCAAAGCAAACTAATAACGTCCTTTTGTGCAAAATCGTATAACGAAATCAGTGTCGTGCCGCACAAGGAGAATGTTACAGAATGGCGTGCTCGAATGTGTACAGAGTAGTACAGAAAAAATACCTATATATATATATATATATATATATATATATATATATATCTTTTTGGAAAATACACTAATCGAAATAGTTATATTTTATATTAAACGGATTTAATTTCTTAAAAAAATATACATAAATATATCGTATAGTAAAAAATAGGATATATTTTTTAAAGATTGCTTTTATTATTTTAAGTTGTTAAATTTGAAAAATATTTTATCAGTTTATGTTTTCTCAGTTTCATAATAATTATTTACGCTTTTTGTATCAACAAACGCAGAGAGGTTAAATAAATTTTGAAAAAAAATATTTGTATTTTTGACTCTGACTTAAAGATATACGGAATTAAACTTATTTATTGTTGTTTATAAATATGTGAGAATATTTCTAATACAGTAAAGAAACGATTTTCTGTATAAACCACAATTTATGATCACTCAAACAAAATATTGAACTATTTTCATGAAGTTTCAATATATTTCATAAATACTATGTACTGAGCTAAATTTACACTAGGTGCCGCGTTTGAGCCATCAAATGCATCCCCTTTCCCTCCACAGGTTTGTCCAAATGAATTAAGAGAAATCCGTTACTTGTTGGTAATTTTAAGAACATTTCAATAGAAATAATATTAATGATTAACTGAAAAATTTGTAAAATTTCTCAGAGTTTGAGTTTCTGATGTCACTGATTATTTCGGCACGTTTCCAGTCTTCAGATAAATTTTAGTTACCTAAAATCTTTCGGAAGTGAGATTTAATGGAAAATAAAAACTCAAATAATTCAATAATGAAGATCATCAGTCTTGTTTAGACTGGTTTTTTGTCAGACCACCAATATTTGTTCAATTTAATATTTTTCAAAAAAATAGGATGAACAAAACTTTTGTTTTTCATTTGTTATAAAATTTGGATTTGTATCTAGACTGATTAAAATGTTTACTAATAGGTTTATATTTGTTTTTTTTTAAAAAATCAGCAGGAAATAAAAACAGAATTTTTTAACTACGGTCTTATTTATAGTCATTCACACAAAATAAGGAATATAATCTATTTTAATAGATTAACGTTAAAATTTTAAAGAGATAGACATTTTTTTATTATATTAGAGAAACTAGTTTAACTTTAAACTTTTTCAAAATGTTTGTAAATCTCATATTTCTTATAAATAGATACTAATTCAAGTTAGGTCAGAAATTAATGTCTATATCTTATATCATCTCTCAAAATTAAATAGAGAAAATAAATTTGTTTGTTCTTTCATACATATGTACATCTACAAATAGTTTAGTACTGCAACATCTACAGAGATACAATATATGATTTTGTCGTTATTCTCCTGATTTTTATCCTTTGGGATCACTTGAGTTTTTCTTTTCTACTACTAGTTTCGACACGTTCACTATCTTCATGTAGATTAGACAACTAGAGTGATCGAAACTCTTCCTGAAGATAACACAACCAAGTTCTTGTTTAAATTATAAAATATTAATAAAAATATATAATTAGTATTTTTATATTTTTTTAATTAAACAGAACATTTTTTTTAAATATCATGTAAGACAATTTTGTTAATTTTGATTAATTGACAGAGAAGAATATTTAAAATCATTTAATATTTTTAATCCAAAAAATCGCAATTTTGAAATAACTGATGGATTAACTATTTGATTGAATATATAATTTATTTTTCTGTTTTATATATTTTCAATCTCATTTTTAAGCTTATAATATAATAAAATTCACACTTTTTTCGCACCACCTTGTATTTGAATTTTGTGTCGGCGTCTATTCCATTACAATCGTCTTTAATTTTGGTTTTTGGCTCCGCAGAGTCATGTAAATGCATTGTACGATGCAGGTAAAATGCATGTTTACGGAAAATATATATAGGTTTTTGTTTGTTATCGTTGTTGTCGGACTTTTTGACGTTTCACGGGGGGTACATGATTTAAGTGTGACGTTTTGATACTTTTTTCAATAAGTTAGAAAGTCAGTTTGTGAAATAACATTTTTCCACACGTGCAATTTTTTTGCAAAAGGTATATTTTGATATTCTTGTATTAGATTATTGTTATATATAATTGATATACGATTTAAATATGTATGGAAATAAATAATAGATCAATTATTCCACATTTTTGATAAGAATTTTTTTGTGGTCTGCGGGAGAAAATAATTCATTCGTGAAAATGTTTTGAATTCTTTAAGATCACAAAATATTTATATTTAATATTATTACAGATTATGTGCCAATTTTAGATATGGGATCTTTAAAAAAAATAAAGCATAAAGTTAAACATATAACATTTTAAGTAGAAAACATGTTTTAAGAATTATTCTTCAATTTTTCATTTTTTTAAATTAAAATATCGTAGGCTAAAATATAATTGAAATATTCAATCCGTGTTTATTGGAGGAAAAATTAAAAAAAGATTCCGTATAATTTTTTATTTGATTTTCATTGACATTGAGTTAATAATAAAGTTCTGACTCTGTAACTAAGTTCACTATCGCAAATGAATTGTTTCTTCACTTTACAAATTACAAAAATATATTCTGATAAAAATATTCTACAATTGATTATTAAGCAGATTTTTTGTATTTCGGTGCTTTGAAGATGGTATAACGATCAAAACGTACATAGACATCAATCAAAGATTATTCATTAGAATTGTCAAGAATTTTCAAAAAAATTTATTTATATTTGAATACCTTTTTATCTACTTAAATAACTTCAACGTTTGATCAAATCGAAAATTTGATCAAAGATAAGTTACATAAAATATTGAATTTTTAATATATATATATATATATATATATATATATATATATATATATATATATATATATATATATAATACGGTCTCTGTAAAATTAATCCCTTGCTGATAAAATACCTTATAATGTATTAATGGATTTTTAAGCACTCTCAATTAATTATTTTCTTACTTCACAATCCACAAAATGTTCTTCTGATCAAATATGTTTAATAATCGATCAATAATAATTTATTCAATACTTTTAATCGGATTTTTTTATGATTTTGGTGTGAATAAATAATTAATTTGTGAAACTGAAACAATAGTTAAGTTTGAAAATAATGAATTTGTATATTTAAAATTCTCTTTCTCTCTCTCTCCCTATATATATATATATATATATATATATATATATATATATATATATATATTAATTTTCGAACAACAGTTTTTCAAAAACTACAATACATATCCAAAAACTACAATTTTTGTAATGAAAAATATTTAATAATTAGTTACTGTTTATTATTTACTATTTTTTATATACAATTTGATGGTAGTGGTATTTTTTCATATTCGTAAAAATAAAATTGTATTCGTAAAAATAAAATTAATAAAATCTGATAAAAGAGTGTGAAGCAGTAAAATGTCTAACTCTAATGCGACTGTTGTTAAAAAATGATATGATAGCGTGATTAAATTTTAGATATCATTATATAATTATTCACTATTATTATAGCCTAAAAAATTTTTAATTTTTCATCTCCGACGCCTTTTAAAAGAAATACATTCTTTTCATACAAAATGGGAGTTAACCATGAACTCAAAGGACACCTAATTGTATGGTATCTTCTTTTTCTTGTCGACAATAATACATAAAGAAATGTCAAATAAAAACCGTCCGCACAGCGAGTCCTTTACAATTCGGCAAAATATTATGACTTTTGTATCCACAGGACATGGACACAGGACAAAGCGGTACCGAAGTCCTTAACCGTATCAACTTTAAGGACGTTATTTGATATGAAATGTTCACGTAGGGTCAACCTGTGAGGTATTTTCTCTACCGGTGATATTTTACAGTTAATGCCAACATGGAAATAAATGTCTTTTCACTCTTTTCGCGGCACCTTCTTTAAAGTTATGTCATTGTTGCAGGTATACACAATGTTGGCAGGCTGCCCGAAAAATATACATGCTTTATAGAGTATGACTTTTAGTCGAAGAAATAAACACGGTCGTTGTTTATGAAACAACTTTTTTTATTAATGTTATGAATTATGAGATGTGTCAAAAGTTCACATCTCTGTACCAATGAATTTCTCCTAACGTATCATTTTAAAATGATTTTAATTGATCATAAAAATATATTCTCGAGCTATTTACAACGATTCCATAATCTTATTTTTTTCCTTTTTAAAATGTATAAGAAATTATCAAATTTTATTCGAGATTAAAAACGAAAATTAAATATGCAGGAATTTAAGAGTTCTCAAATTTATTTGTTAAGTAAAAAAGTTTGTGTATTTAATACATCTATTTTTAACATCTTGTAATCTTCTTTCTCTGTCTTCATATATATATATATATATATATATATATATATATATATATATATATATATATATATATATATATATATATGATCTTAATTCTTCGATTGATTCAAACATGTGTTAAAAATTAACAAAAATAAATTATTAATTTCTGGGAAGTATATTCTGTTTTTCTCTATATTTCTCATACAATTTATTGTTTGATCTTGTATCATATTTTTTATATTTTTGGGAATTGCTTTAAAAATATAAAAAAAACAAATTCTGAATTTAAATAATTGAATCATCTTAAATATTGTATTTCGCTTGCACATATAAACACTTTTACTAAGAAATAATATAAAAGTTATTTTTATATCTAAAAAATAAAATTATTTACATATTCTGCTACTTTATTTATTACAATTGCTGTTTCACAAAGTTTACTTTAATTTATAAATTTATGACTTTATTGTATAAGTTGTTAATTCACATAATTAGTTTTTAGGGTAATTATTTTTAATATACGCATATTTAAGATCATTTAAATTGTTTTTATTTGTATTTTAAGTACAGAGTGTTTATTTTAATATGAGTTATTTTATACTACCCAATTAAATGCTCACTTATTTCAAGATATGTTGAGAAATAAAAAGATTTAGATAAAACCATCGTGTGTTAATAAAATTAAATTAATTGCTTCCTTTCATAAAACTCAATCATTACGGAATATACAATACATTGCAGTTTTAAAAGAAATCCGAGAGGAAAAAAAATCTAAAATAGGCAGCCAGACAAAACACGATTTATTTGTTAGACGCCGGTAAACTACACGAACCGAGGTCCTCGAAACTGAATACTTGCTCTATACATATATATTTCAGCGCTATCTATTTTAGCAGTGTTTAGTATCCATTGCGTGCGTGGGTCTTTTTGTTGACAATTGATACTCTGATGGTGGTCAAAATGTCGGTAGATTGCATCATAGAGATTAGGTTTTAAGCGTGTGTTGTTGTCGTTGTGAAAGAATTTGTTTGGAATTCTTGCGAGTCCTGAGAAAATGCGGGTCGTTTTACTGAATTCGTGATCAGTTTCTGGGAAATAATTGTTCATTCGATGTAAAGAAAAACGTTATATCGTTATTTAGAAACGATATTGAAATACGATTTATTACATATTAACATGTACAATGTTTCGCAAAGTTAACAAATGTATAATAAGTTGATTTTTTTATTCACTTCGTAACAATTTAGTAACTGGATCGTTATTTATGAACACGATTTATAAAAAATATATGTAAATTTTTATTTTTACAAAACAGTAAACAATAAATTTTATTTTGAAACAAATTAATTGACAAATAAAATTATCTTTCGATAATAATTGAATATTAACGAAATTATCTTCTTAAATAAAAGATTAAAAATGTAAATAGAGTCATATTTTCAATCTGATGTATCTTAGAAATCAGAAACCTAAATTTAAGATTATTAAAAATTTTAAATAATCATTTTTTTGTAAATGATATTTTTGAAAATTTGAAGTAGAAATTAAAATATTGATTTTATATTTAATGTCCAGTAAAATGTCTTAACCAACTCTTTTACTCTTACTTTATCGAAAAAAAAAACATTTTTTCGAATTTCTAACGAGTATTAATTTTTGTAAGTATATTCGATAAGAACAAAAATATTTTCCATAATAAGAGTGTTTTTTTAACTATTAGTTAAAAACATGTTTTTAATTTGTTATGTGTTTATATTATACATTGAATACACGAGGGTAATATTTTTTTGTAATTTTATCTTTTTTTCTATCAGTGATTAACTAAAATACAAACTAAAATTTACATAAGAGACAGTTAATGGATGAAAATATAAAAATAGTATTGAATTGAATTACGAAACGTTATACAAAGTTAATTATTCAGTGAGATTCAATTATTCTGAATTAATATTTCTTGAAAAAGTGATTTATTTGGTTTTATTATATAGTACACTGTTTATATATAACATAAATTAAACATTTTAAAAATTAAAAATGACATTATAATCAGATATTTAATTTTAAAGCCAATATTTTCTCATTATAACTGAGATAGTTTGTTATAATCATCATGAATTCATCTTAATACAAGAATTTCCTGATTTTGGTTTTATTTTCTATTTTTTAGATTTACATTAAAACAATGCTTATAATGATATATTCAATCCCGTAACTCTTATTATTGACTTTTAAGTTTTCAACAAATAAAATTAATACGATATAATTTTTAAAAAAATCATTTTTATCTTAGTAAGAAACAATTTAATTGAATTATTGATTTCAAATTAATACTAGTTGTTTATTTAATGAAAACTCCTTTTACGAAATTTCTATTAAACAAAGAAAAATATTCAAAGGCATACACACATTTTTATTTTATATTCCATGCCTTAGTTATTCGATTTACATTGTGTTTTTTTATGAAATATATCTTGATGTAAATCTCTGAATTACTGTACTCATGTTTCATTTTAATTTTATATATTTTTGAAAAAAGTATAACATACATACATATATATATATATATATATATATATATATATATATATATATATGTATATATATATATATATGTATGTATATATATATATATATATACATATATATATATATATATATATATATATATATATATATATAAATATATATATATATTATATGTTTATAACTAGCAGATTTATGAAAAATATATCATCAATATTGAACATTTAATAAGAACACTAATGATTTCGTTTCGAAACAACATATTTCACACGTGCATGATGATTTAATTTCGAATCGTATTATTTTTGAATGCGTCTTCATTAAAAAATCTGAACGTAATGGCCATACGTGTTCGTTTGTCAGTGGGTTCAATCTTTCGAATTCTGTTAATGTCCGGAACCATACTCTACGAATATAGGTACCAATATATATATATATATATATATATATATATATATATATATATATATATATATATGTATGTATGTATATATATGTAGACCTTCAATAATTTACGCATGTCATACATATAAGAACCGACCCACCTATAAATAAAGCACCCGGGGCTAATGGCGGTGTCCATGGCCTGCTCACATCCCCGTCGTCGATGTGCAGCTGTTATTTTTTCCATGGACCAATCAAAACGTCGCCGCCGCTCTTGTGCTGTCTACAATTTATCCGCGTTCCATCCCTGTTCGACCATCTGCCTGGGACTAAGGTCTTATTAATAACATGTATACATGTGTTCTGCTTAGATTTTTACTTTGTAGGAAGAAGAATCACCTTTTTTCAATGTATACTAATAACTAAACATACATGTTATACAATAAAAGTCATTTGTATCTATACACACACACCACATGCATACATACATACACACACGACACATACACACACACATACATATATATATATATATATATATATATATATATATATATATATATATATATATAAACATAAACTGTTCCATTAATTAATGTTTCGTTTTTGAAATTAAAATTACACTTACATGTAATGTTTTTTTCGAATATGATAAACTCTTCCGTCGACACTTTTGTTATCTTATCATTTATTGCTAAAAATTATTTGTTTAGATTTTCATCGTCGGGTCACACAGATCATATTTCAATACACAGTACTATCGAAATATAAATTGACTGGCTTAAGTGTAAAAATTCGAAACAAAAATTACAATCAATACTTTAGTATAAAAATAAACATTTTTATTGAAACAGTTTTTAGATTCTATTAAAAAATAAAAAAATCAAGAGCAAATAAATAGTAAAATGTATTTCTAATTAGAACTTATTTAATTTTCGAGAAACATTCAAAAGCTTTCCAGTCTACTTAAAATTTAATAAATATAGTACTCTTATTATAATACATTTTTTTAATTTATTCGTAATACAGTGAAATCTCTTTTTGAAAAAATGATTCTCCATTTCCACAAAATACATAATTTTTTCTGATCACAAATGATTCATCCTTGATTATTGAATCTTTCAATTGTTGTTTATTCACATGTTAATGACGATACTATCTTTATCAGAGCGTTAAGGTACAGGATACGTTTCTTCATATTTTTTTTCTTTGTCTAAATAATTAATTATGAATAGTTAATACAAAATTTATAGCTGAATTTAAAGGAGTTGGTTAAATGTTAATTTCACTGTTTTTAGAAATCGTTAATGAAAACATAGAAAGGGTATTTTTAAATATTAAATTTAAGTGGTAAAATGATGTATTATAAAATATAAAATATTATTTTGAAAAATTGGTATTGACATCCAATGGAAATAAGGTAACCATTAGAAAAAATATTAAAATGGTATTAAGAATATGGAAACTAGAATACTCTGTAATAGTTTTATATCAAATTATGTTCTTTTTCATTTTTTTTTTCAACAATGCTACTAAGTAATTATATTAATAGTTATTATAAACAGTTACAAACGCAATAACATTATCATTATACACATACAACTTAATTGGTGTTAACAATTCTAATTGTTTCGCGTGAATTATAATTGAGTACAGTGTATTTAAGTGAGAGCGTGAGAACTGATCAAAAATTACAAGAAATTTTGTTTCCGCATCAATACAATGCAAAAAACAATTTAAACACTTAACGGTTTTAATTCGTACAATTTATTTTATATGAAAATTTTATTATATATTAAAAAAAATAGCTAAATTTAAAATAATAGCTTTTGAAGATTCTTAAACTATGCGTTTTTAACATAAGTAATATTGAAAGTTTACCAAAACTGAATTTATAAACCTGAACAAAATTTATTCAATGCATAGAATATTATTATTGTAAATATTTGAAGATATGACAATTTCCTGACAGAATTTCAATTTTATTATACTATTTTTTTTTCTTCTAATATTAAATATTCAATTCTATCTAATTATTATTGTAACCACTCTTGGAATATTTTAGGAATTATTCATTTTTCGTTAAAACAGTTTATAGAAATGACAACTGGCATCGAGAACGAAAATACGTGTACGTGCATTAGTTTACCTTTGAATGCAACCAACTATCTTTATACCACTCGTTTGGTCATAATTTCTCTTACAGAACAAATTAACTCTCAACCCTCCAAGCTATACACACATGGACATATCCAGCACATGCGATGGGATGAGAGTGTGGACGTTAAAAACTCTATAGCTACTCGACAAGCTGTGTTGGGATTCAGTTATGTTAACAATAATTTTATTATAAAAAATTCAGAGTATTATCTTAATTTTTTATTAGACCTTTCGTAGTTATTTTATATTTTTTTTATTTATAATTAAGGCGATATAAATTAGAGTACAATTCATAGTTAGAACGAATGTAAGTTTTAATTATTTATAAATGTAATACATTTTTAATTATGGGAAAATTTAACATTTAGATACAAATAATTATTCTTTAATGATATATTTGTATATATATATATATATATATATGTATATATAAATAACGGTAGCGAAACATGAGTGTTTAAAGTCAAAATTATTCAAACTCCAAACTACACAGAAAAGTATGTAAAGGCATGTTAGGAATAACAAGAAAAGAATAGAATGGATACGAAAACAGACGGAAGTCACGGATGTAATAAGAAAAGTAAAGAGTCTGATTTGGATATCTGCGGGGCATGTTGTAAGAAGAGAAGGCAACTGATGGACAGCAGAAATTATTAACTGAGAACCAAGTAATATAAAAAGACCAAGAAGAGACCAATGAACGGGTGAGATAAGGAAATTAAAAATTGTATTGAAAATCAGTGTAAAAGAGAGACATTCAATCGTAAAAAATGGAATATTATGGAAACGGCCTTTATCCAGCAGAGGATTGACAGAGCCTGATGATAATTATGATAATATAAATATATATATATATATATATATATATATATATATATATATATATATATATGTATATTAGTTTCGATACTTCTGTCATCTTTAGGAAGAATTTAGATAACTGTAAGATAAGTTACATAAAATCTGTCTGTAAATTTTATAGTTGCCGAAACTAGTAGTCGAGAATAGAATGTCAAGCAACTCAATAGAACAATGATCACCAGAATAATGTAACGGGAACACATGTCCAAAAATATTCAATTAAATTTTTCTTCATAAATTTTCCAGTATGATATTCTAGTAGGACCACTTACACCTATCTTATTTACAAATTTACGAAAAAAACTTATAATTATTCCAATTGTTTAAATGGTTTTTGGAATAAAATGACCATTTTTTTTATTTCTTGGGTTTCAGTTAATAAATAATTTCTATTATCCATAAATTATTTGCTTTTTACAATATATCTTACAAATTTATATTCAACAATTTATTTTTGTATTAATTTCTTTCTTTAGTCTATGGTCGTTAATTAGATATAAAGACATTTCTTCAATTCCATATTTTATTCTAAAAAAAAAGTATTCATATTTCTTACCAACATTGAAATATAATTATTATTCTTATTTCGGTATATAAATTCACTTTAATTTTAAAAATGTTTGTGATTAGAAATGAAAATATTTTTAATTAATAAAAAAGTGAGTTGGTTTAAAACATATTTGTCTATTAACAAGTAAACCTTTGACAAAAATATGTAAAAAATAAAAATCACAGTGAATTGATATTCCATACATCATCAAATAATCTCGTATCAAAATATCCACCAATTAATTATTGTTTATTTTCCAGTACCATTATTATAAAAGAGAAGGTGTATACAATCTCATTTATGAAGAATTTATTTACTCTAAAATATATTAAATATGATTAAACAATTAAAGTATTTTTAATATTAATTTAACGAATCCTTTAATAAAAATCTAGTAACAATTCAGTCCTATTAAAATGGATTATTTATTTTATTTTCAAATTATTATAACATAAAATTGAATTTTGTTCTAATAAAATATTACTTTTTTCCAAAGAGATTAATTAAATATTTATTTAAGATTTTAAGGATTGTAAATATTCAGTATTTCAACTTGAGTAAATTTATATGAATATTTTTTGACTTAATTTATGTTTATTAGATTGATCACTACATTCTATTCAATAATTAGAATTGATTTATAAATTTATAAGTAGCAATTGAATCGTTTTTTTTATAAGATACAGTTTCTTAATAAAAGCAATAATTAACAACTACATACTAAATATATCAATTAACTAAACAATAATTAGTCTTTAGACATTATTCTTTGTGTTCTTTGTATAGAAAACAGCATGTATTTCGTGTTCAATAATTTATAAAGCTAATACAAGTCTTACTTGTTATAAAGTTCTTTTCATACATTCAAACTAGTCCAATAGAAAATATAGCAATATAAAATATGTTTATTATAAAATCCCAGTTCGTGTTCTCGAAGTTATTCTCTCTAGTCTATTACTTATATGTTTCTATCTCACGTGCTGTTATAATAATAACAAAAATGCACATCGGGGGTCCGTGTGTACATTCGAACGATCATCATCGTTAGTTAAAAGAACTACGGCTACAACGGTCGAGGTGCGGGAACGTGAAAATCTATAACGCAAACTTATATATACAAGCCACATAATTTCCCCTCCGACCGGTCCGTATTGTATATGATTTATATGTAATTTTCGAGCTAAAATAATGATGTCTGAATACTTAAATTTATTATTGAGATATTTTATGTTGATTGCACGTTGATATTTTATACCTGAACCTTTCATTTGCAACGCGGAGTAATTTTCGGAGGCCTTGATCCTTTGGAAAAAAAGCATGCAATGGTTAAGACATTAGCTCGTACTCGGGAGAAATATCATGCAATTTATTTACGTTACGTGGTTTAATCGCACCTCGAATCAATTGTGTATATGAATTGTGTTCGAGTTTGGAACATATTTCTTTTTTGTGTTACACATATACACATTATCATAAAAAACATATACGCTATATATATATATATATATATATATATATATATATATATATAAGTTTCGGTGTAAACATAAACATCCTCATTCAAAAAAATAAACCATAATAGTATTCTTTATTAAAATTGTAAGAAGAAATAAAAAACAAATAATTAACATTTTTTCCTAGCACTTGAACAATAATCTGATATTATTTGATGTTTTCAGTTAAGGTTGGTTGGTTATTGAGGTTTTAAGGCGCTTCGACAACTAGGGTCATTAGCGCCCGTTTCTGTTATGTAATAGAATTATAATAATTGTATGTTTTAAATTTTTACTTTAATGATTTTAATTTTTTGCACATAAATGGAGTATTATATACTTAGTATCTTTCATAAATCATTAAATAATAATTGAAAAATAAATTTAGTATTGTAAATTTATACAAATATTTTTGAAATATTTGATATTCTTAAATTGCTGCATTATGAAATTGCTTAAATTTAGAATTTTATTTTGGTTGAAAAATAATTCAATTAAATTTTATTAACAATAATCGATTATATTATTATATATCCACTTTAACAAATGAAGCACTACTCCAAATACTGTAAAATTGGCTTTCCCAAAATATTCAATAATTACTTATTTTTTATTGTAATTCCTGATGAGCATTATAGTACAGAAAATCGTTAATTTTCCATTCTTACCGTTTAAAAATGACAATTTTAATTTTTATATACTCCTCAAAAACTAGAGGTTTTAAATAGCTCTCTCGCCCTATACAGTGTGGCGCAAAGAGAACGATGGGGTTTAAAACATTAATATTTTTTGTTTTGTAATATTTTTATCTTTTTTTATTTTTCAAAACATAGTAGAAGGATGGGTATTTTTTCCTGATTACACATGAAAAATAACATCACATAAGTGACACCCATTTTCGGCTTCACAATGTCAAGCTCTTTCTAAGGCATTTTTTATCACTTCTCTTAGGATTTCTGAGCATATCGTTCGAATTTTTTCTCATATGTTCTTTATCTGCAGAATGATTTTTAGCTTATTAACGTATACACGTTCTTTTAAGTAGCCCGCAAAGAAAAAAATGATAGCGTCCAAATCAGGTAAATACGCAAATCAATTAAAATTGCTGTTTTTTTTAAAATTATGCGTTTGCCAAAAATGTTCCGTAAAAGTTCTATAACGAGTCCTGCTGTATGCATTGTTTCTCCATCTTGTTGAAACTACATCTGTAGACAATTATCAAGAACTGGCCTCAAAAAAATTCTATCGTCGTACGGTACTGTACATCATTTATGGTTACAGCATTAGTGTGTCTTCATTTTCGAAGAAAAAAGGGTCTATAATTACTTCGGATGTTACTCTGCACCAAACAGTACACTTAAGTGCTTGTAATTGTAGCTGATGAAGTGCTGTTGGATTCTCTGTATCCCATATTCTACAGTTTTGTCTGTTCACGAATCAATTTAAGTGGATATGAACTACATCACTCATAATCAATTTGTGAACAAATTCATTATTTCCTTCTGCTTGTTGGTCTGTTTTTGGCTAAAATTCTGACGAGAAGAGAAAAAATCATTTTAAAAAATATTAACTATTCAAACCCCTTCGTTTTTTTTTGTGACAACCTATATATATATATATATATATATATATATATATATAAACTGATTTAGAAAAATAAATACATGAGATCTCATTCTCAAAATATAAATAATGATCAACTAATCCAAACAAAAACAAAACTGTATATCTTGAAAAAACTCAAGAGTACACACACGCACAAACGTACCTATAAATTTGAAACAAACAAAAAAAAATAATAAATTATATAAAATAACAGACAGGTTAAACTATCAAAGAAGAATATTTTTAATGTATACGTATACATCTATGTTATTTTTTTTTAATATTCTTCTTCCTCATCCCCCGCTGTATTCTGTTGTCTTAGTATCCGTGATCATCCTCATTGGAGTATGGAGAAAAACCCGCCCACTTTACCGAACTCAAATGGGGCGCATCGTGAGACTAGATAAATCGAAACATGGGGTAGTTATGATGATAATGAGGGTTACAGTTAAGGCCGGAATCGTTATACAATCTAAAATATAATGGATTTCACATCTGTCTCAATTTGAGAGAATGATACTATTTTCATGCGTTAGTTTGTAATGTAATAGTTAGGAAAATATTTTTATAAATCAGATTTATATATATATATATATATATATATTAAACCGGATATATTTATAATCATTAAACCTTTTAGAAAAATATTCTAAATATTCGTTATATTTGGAAAGTTCACTCGAATCTAATTAAATTACAATGTTACATTTTAAAAGCAGATTTATTTAATTCAAAAAACACCGTATGAATCATTTTAGCGATTAAGTGTGTGTATTAAAAAATATATACAATAATTAAAAACATACTTTTTCGAGTAACTACAATCATGCCGCCCGGTAATAACAGAAATCACTTTACATTAAATATACGTTACGAAAATGTAGTGTAAGAAATATCAAGTTTATGTGTTTCTATGTAATTCAGTTGTAAATCACAATTTCGTATTAAATATATAGTCGCAGGCGGTCGTCGAGCTAATCACGTGAACGTAATATAACTTAAATAGGGTCTTATCGCTTGGTTAAGCTATAAAATGCTTGTTATATCGTTTCAACTATGCGCACATTTTGCATGGAAAATAATGAAGTAGCAGCCCACTTAAATTCATACCAATGATACCTGTTTTCAACTTGTGCACGTACTCATTACATATGAAAATTTATGATCTACATACTGTTGCCTCTGTGCTTGTACAATATCGCATAATAAAGTTAAAACTATTCATTTACTTATATATTCAGACATAAATGTATATATATATATATATATATATATATATATATATATATATATATATATATATTATTCTAACTAAAAAACTGATTTTTCTCAAAATTGAATCTGTTATTTCCACAATATATTGCATGCTATAAAATTACAATTTGACAGGAAACAAAAACTGTTTAAGATAAAATTCTTTGTCCTGAAATCCTTTTCAGTTCTGAGCCCACAAATTTAACTTTCTTTTTATTATTTTTACCTGAATTTTATTTTTATAAATTCATAACAAATCTTTATATTTTGATAATAAACGACGTTGTGTTAAAAATTAGTTTCATGCAGCTTTTGTTACTGAAACGTTTGTTTCTCAATTTAGTCCCAGTTCTTCTACACATGCTAGTTTTGTCTTATCAATGAATCTTTGTCAGAATCAAATTGAACATCTGATATTCTAGTATTTCATTCAGGACATCTTAGGAGCTTATAAATGTTAGAGGTATTAAAATATACAATTATAATTTTTCTTTACAATTGAATTAAATACAATGTTTCAGTCAAATATTTATAACTAAAAGGAATTTTTAATAAAAAATTATTAGTTAAATTTTTGATATAATAAAAAAATATAGGATATAAAACAGTGATTAAGGTATAAAACGATTAAAAATAAATATTCGCTATTAATTTTGATTATCTTATTAAATTATGCAGAGATTTATTTTCATTCAAATATATTTATTAAACAATAACACATATTGAACTTAAAACTTATTATAAGAAGAATTGAAATAAAGACCAGCAGGTTATATTTAGAATTTAATGTTCATTAAATTATATAAAAGATTAATGTAGTCGTAGGTACCCATATTTAAGTAACTAGTAGGTCATACTATTGACCAGTATGTCAAGAATTGTACTTCAACTTTATAGTATTATATTTTACTAAGAAAACAATTATGTTCAACGATTTATGAACAAAGATTTTATTAGTTCTCTAAAACGATTTTATCAAAAACACAGACTTTATTTTAAGTGTGTTATATATATATATATATATATATATATATATATATATATATATATATATATATATATATATATTAATGTGTTAGAAAATTGACATTATAATAATATCGTTAATATAGAACTATACAGTAATATAACTGAAGGAGGTAATATATTATTTAATTTAGTATTTGTTTTTCCTTGCTTCTGTATTTACTTTATATATATATATATATATATATATATATATATATATATATATATATATATATATATATATATATATGTATGTATATAAATGAAAAAAAATTGACATTATAATAATATTGTTAATATAAACGTGTAAAATAATATACACGAAAATAAGTAATATATTACAATGTTTAATTTAATATTTATTTTTCTTTTTCTGTTTTATGAATATATTAATATATATTAGTTTATATATATATATATATATATATATATATATATATATATGTGTGTGTGTGTGTGTGTGTGTGTGTGTATAACCTGAATGTAACAGCGAACAGATTACATATTAAGAACTGCCCACGACAGCTCTGCATATAAATTATAACTCGAAAAAAGATATAAACACATTAAGCGAGCCAGCGTGTATGAGCGTTTTGTATCTTTTTCAAAGCCCATAACACAAGACGATTAGTGCCTCCACATTGCTGACCGACGTTCATAAATAATGACACTGATCACAGACATGTTTTCCGAAAAACAAAAGACACTCATTAAAATCTCCATCTACATAACATCATCATAAAAATACACTTCTTCGTACCTGTGTTACCTATCTACGTTTTTACTGTACGCAAGCATGCGCAGAGCCGGCCTTAGGGCGGAGCAGATCATGCAGCTGCTCTGGGCGTCGCTGTCGATGAAGAAGGGCCATCAGCTTATGAAGAATATCAATCTTTGTTTAATCATCTCTCTTAATTTATTTTACTCACTATATATATATATATATATATATATATATATATATATATATATATATATATATATATAAATATATATGATTAAATGATATAAAATTTCCCACAAGTTCTCAGTTCGTCTCTGGAAATGCACTCCAAAGAAACGATGGGTGTCCATTTTATAAACATTAAAATGCATTTATTAAGTTTACATAGGTGACTTCAGATTGTACTGATAATAATCTAATACCAGAAGAGATTTATATATTTATATATCTCAGTCAAGTAATTTATTATTATTTTATTCGAAGAATTTTTATAATAACCACGAAGATTTGAGAATATATAATTATTGTCTTAATTTGTTGGTCTTAAAAACTGTACAATTTCTGTTGGGTTTATTATGTATTATATAGTCTTTAAAATATGTACTAATTTGGTATTAAAATAAATGGTGTATTTGTTATGGTTACTTGAAACCGGTTTGTCATAAAAAATTAATAGCTTTTAAGTGTTTTCAAAAAAATGTAATGTCTTTTTAGAGTAAAAAAAATTGTAAACATATTATTTAAGTAGTTTAATACACTGTCGATATTAAACATTAGTAAGGAAATATATGAATAAGAATTATTTAATTTAAATTAAAATACTTCATTGAGATTAATTAGAATTCTCTTGAATTTCTTTTTCACAAATAATTTTTTTCATCTCATAAACCATATAAGCAGTCATTTCATTAGAATCTCGAGACCAGTGTTTCTGAATTCTTGTTTTCTATAATCAGTTTTTCTTAAGATATCGTTAGGTAGATTGTTTGCACTAATTGTTATAATATTTTTTATTAATTAAAAAAATGTATGATTTCATTAAACTGTACAGGGTTAAAGTTTTTGTGTACTACATTTTTCCACTAAATATTTATCCTATCGAACGATAAATTAAATATTTTTTATATCGTTTTAAATCTTTAAGGTCACGTTTGAATTTAATTTTTGATCATTCATCATGTTCAAGTTTAATTTTAATATCTTTTCACTGCACAACTGTTAAAAATGTGTACGCAGAAAGATAATATAAGAATGATAAATATTTTTTGTTTCAAAATATCATTTTAATTCATGAAAATAAAAATAAATAATAATTTAGTCACCTAAAACCCTGGAATGATTTCAAATGTTGCATCGATACAAACATATCTATCTTTTTAATTCATATTTAACAAGGTTCAAACAAAAACACAGTCTCTCTATTTAATATTCTCAGTTAATCTAGTATTATTATAAAATTCATCCATTCTATTACAGTTATGGCGAATGTTGCTTAAACATAATCATGAAACAGTAACAGACCAGAACGTAAACTATCATTTACTGGATACGTCTGCCATCCACCCTTATCTAGCCGCGTCTAATTAAAAATTCATGGTTATGTTTTGACAGGCATGGCCGGCATTTATGTCACAATATTTCGTTCGACCCTCGTCAGATCCTGTGACGGGTCTCGGTCGTCGGTCGGGTTCGGACCGTTTAATTTTTGACGACCTATTAACTAAATTTATACATATGGAGATGTGTCACACAGCGACCTTCTCATTATCTATCAGACTTGTTTATCTCTATGAGTCGGTGACAATGATGTATCGCGTTTTTATTTTTTTATATACATACGTATATGTAGGCGTTAAGTACATCACATTTACATGTGCGTTATCTAATGATTGTGCGTGCGTACGTTAGGGTTGCTGACTTACTAATATTTTTATTTATTTATTCCATTTACTTAAATACATCACATGAACGCGTGTGTTCGGAATCGACATTATTTTTAAGTATTTCAGTCATAAATACAGGTAAATGGGAAAAAATTGTACTCGGTTTTATATTTTTTGATAATATTGTTGCTGACTTAATGGATATTTACATTCATGTGTTTAATTTCACTTAAATATACAGTTTATTTACATCTATAAAATTAATTTTGTGTTTATGTTAGAAAATAAATCTTTTCGGTTCTGATTTTAGATATGAATGATCAAATTTTATATTCATGAAAACGTATTATAAATATACGGTTGGATTAAATATATTCGATTATAAATATAAAATTTTAAGAACGTATATATATATATATATATATATATATATATATATATATATATATATAAGATATTATTCATATGAAAATATGAAGAATTTACATACTTTTAGAATTAATTTTAATATAAACAATATATTTATGCCACGAACAAATTCTGAGATAGTACGATAGATTAGGGATGTTTCCTTCCTTTTATTTTTTTTTAAATGTCTAGAATAGAAATTTACTATTTATATAGGTGATTTAACTTGATCTTCTGCACGAAAGTATTTAAAAAACAAACCCAAAAATTAAAAAATAATGTTATCCTCCATTTATTATTTTAGTTTAATGGTATTTGAGTATTGAATTGAACTAAAATACTAAATGAAAAATAACATAACTTTTCTAAGCCCCTGCGTCCTCTTTTAATACTTCCATGTGAAAACCTAAATTGAACTATCATCTTTATCTCTCTCTCTCTATATATATATATATATAGAGAGAGAGAGAGATTTATATATATGTATCTCACATAGAAGAGCCCTTTATCCAGCAATGGATTGGCAAAGGCTGATGATGATAATATGCTAAGATATATGAGTGCAGTAAAATTTGAAAATTAAAAATGTACTTCATGATTTAGTAGTTTAATAAATTTCATTAAATAACAAGAAAATAATAATTGGAAAGAACTGTTATTTATTTATATTAAATTAACATTGTTAATACCTATACAATATCATATATATATATATATATATATATATATATATATATATATATAAATTAAGGAATAATAAAAATATGTCTCTCTATAATTAATAAAAATCCTGTGCACACTTTTTTGAAATTTTATTCGTGTTTTGATTGATTGATGGAAGTCGCATGGTCTCTGTTCTAATTAATTCACATCAGTTGCATTTATGTAACTCTCTCACGGTGTACAACAAAAGAATGTATTTGATTTTGATAGAAAATTGATTCAAAATACTGTATTCACTGAAGCTTTAGTATGCTTATGCGTATTTCGATGACGATGCTACGATACCATCATTTTCAGAGTCCCAAGATATGGAAAAGATTTCTTTGTACTTTGGCACTGTGAATATGATGATATTGTCATCGAAATGCAACATAAGCAACAACCAAAAATTATTAACAATTATTTATTTAACATTTTTCATTAAAAAAAACTTCTTCGTGGTATAAGGAGACGGGGTGAAAGCGCATTAACATTTCTTAAAGGTTGATTATTAGATTTAAAAACATTTTGTATGTCGAAGATTCTGATTAATTTATGAAAAAACATCCGAACAAAAAAAGTTTCTAATTACGCGGAAATGTCCTTCTTGTTCCTACAGCTTGGTTATTTGTCTCTTATTTCATGTTTTAGATTTTTAAGTACCTTCTGCTCTCTATCGCTCTAGAAATGCGCATAATCACCAATCAAAAATGATGCAATTGTGATTTACTGAACATTTCTTGATAAGAAAAAAAAATGAGATTTGCGAGATAAAACAAAAATTAGTTTAAGAATTTTTCATTAACTTTTTAGCATTTTTGCTATAGTCTTATATAACTTTAAAATATAACAAAGAACTATATTTTTTGAAGATTTTATTATAAATCATATATATATATATATATATATATATATATATATACATTTATAGAGATAGAACGTAAAAGATTAAATACTTTAATATCCAGTTTTAATATTTTAATTAATGACACTTCAAAATAGTACGCAGATGGTGCTTTATGTCTTATGTACCTTTACTAAACCTTGAAATTATTTACCAAAATGTTAATATATATATATATATATATATATATATATATATAAGATATTTCTTAAACCCTTTAATACATAAATATATAAGTATATATAAAAAAAAACCTTACATAAAATAAAAATATAAAGTATATATAAAAAAACGTTCTACATATTTTTACTAATTACAATTTGGATTAGAACACGGATGATGCTTAATTTAACTGGTGTACTTAATCCATAACATTATTTATCTGTATGATGATTTATGATACTTTTTTTTAAAAAAAAGTGAATATACATAAGTGAATGTATAATGAAATTAATCAGGTTTCTAGTTCACTTCCTTATCAAAGAATCAAATAATTCTGTTAAAATAAGTATATATTATACATTAATTTTTATTACTTGGCAAAAAAATGTCTAGTTTATTAATTAAACATGCATATATATATATATATATATATATATATATATATATATATATATGTTTACCAAATATCAAATAAGTTAAAAAAAAAACTACATAAAGAAAAGTTTAAAATATATGTTTATAACGAAACGACAGAAAACTAGTAACTATGAAAAATATGTACATTTCTTGTTTGTATTCACAAGAGAGGGATTCCTGTACTGTAAAATGAGTTCTTCCATTCAAACATACAGACCTTGTTCCGATGGGCACATTACAAATTGTTCGATGCGTTTATAAAACCGGATATGCGAATTTGTCGTCCATTTGTAATGGTTTCCGTTATGTTGAATGTATTATTAAATAACATACGAGTATAATAATAAATAATAACATGTTATTTGCATGCTTGTACATTTGTTGTAGACCATTGGAAATCGAATGTAAATTATTGTATTTATTGTATATAATTCTGTAATTTTGATATATGAATGTATATATATATATACATATATACAACTTTTTTCTTTCTTTAATCATTATTAGATTTCTAAATTCTCGATTACCATATTGAAATATTTTATTCCATTATCATAAATATAACAATACTAAACTATTAAAAAATAGTTTTCTCTTTTCAACGAATTATTTCTTCTATTTAAAATTATTCATTATAAAAAATGACCAAAATATAACGAATAAAAAATAATTAAGACGTCAAATCTAAATCCTGTTATTTATAATTACATCAAAGAATGTAATTAAAAAATTCAATCAAAAGAAGACATTCAATCTTTACATAAAAAACTGAGTTCAATTCCAGTAAATGTTTTAATTATAAATATTACACGTTTATATTAATTATATCCGGCCATTATATTTTAAATACTTTTTTTTAATATATATATATATATATATATATATATATAATATTTTTGATTAATTTAATAACATAATTATGTTATAAGAAGTATATCATTTTGAAAAAATATATCTTGACAATAAACTATAAAAAATATGAGAATTATTTACAATTCTTGATATAATTCGAATATAATCTAAATTATATGTTGAATTTAGCTTCTTTCTGAAGCAAACAAATTATGTTTTACGTAATAGAACTACCTAGAAATATAAATGACACTAATAACTCTAAATATCCAGCTGTAGAGGTATAACAAAGAATATCTTTCCATTAGTTTACCTGAAAGTTTCTAAATTGGACCGCACTATCATGTTTCTCTTTTTTTAGGTCATGAATTTATTAAAAAAAAATTTTTTTTGATTAACAATATATATATATATATATATATTTGGTTGATTATTTCAAATTTTATAAATATAAAATAATTAGACTATTCAAGAAAATTATTTTGTTCTTGAAATATGATATAAAATTAGCCTCAAACTTGGATTATTAACATATGAATCATTGGGCTCAGTCTGTTTCAAATATTATTTAATTAAATAATTACATTGTACAGTATTAAAAATATTATAATTTATATCGATTGTAGATAATATAATATTAAAACATTTTAATAATACGTACATGAGGATTTCTTTATCAAACTATCGTCGAAATTAATCACTGTTTCAAAAAAAAAAATTGTACAAATTAAAATGTTCAATAGCTATACCGGCATTTGATTGAAATCTTAATTATTCTGATAATAAAAAAGATTAAATAATTATATTTTATGTTGAACAGAAAAATTAATGTCTGGAACTTCATTTTTGATACACAAAATATTTTAAATATAATAATAACAATTATGAATATATTTGCTTATAAAAACAAATCTTCTCCTTTCATAAAATAGTTTTTTACTCATCGCATAAATTATAAAAATACTTTATGATCAAAAATATTTAGTAATCAATCAATGATTGATGCTTATGTGTATTTTGATGTCATTGATATCATCCTCAGAGTATTAAGTTATAGAAAAATCGCTAATTACAGAACAAGTATAAAGCATTAAGAATGTTTATATATAAAATATTTTAGCAATCTTACGAAGATGACATCAATATTAAAATACATATAATAAATAATCAAAAATGATCAATATTTATTAAATAAATATTTTGGATGATAAATAAAATGTGTGGCATATGAACTGACTGAAAAAAGTCATTCATGAATGTAAATTTAGCAACAGTACTAAAAATATATTATAGAAAATTTCGTTATAAGAATTTTAATATTTAAAAAGACTTTTAGTTATAATTAATATCTCTTTTGAAAAACAAAGATTAACTTTTAAAAAATATATTTTTCTATATATACAGTCTTTCTAGATATACATTTCTATAACATCTGATATTTTCTAGTTTGCAAACTTTTCTCTATCTTTATTTGATGTTTTTCATTTTTTAGTCATTTCTCCATCCCATCTTTTGCGATGGTTGCGTTTTCTATTTCTATTTAAATCCAATCAACGACAAAAGTTTATATAGGTACAATTAAAATATATTTATTATATTATTTAAACACTGCTTAAAGTTAAAATCTTAGATTTAAGAAAAGTGAATGCAGGATACCAATATTTCTAATTTTTTTGCCAGATAGACACCTCTAAAAAATAAAATTACAAATATGTAATTTTTTTTAAATTTAATAATTTACTTTTGTACTTTTTTTTAAAAAAATGAATTATAGTTTTTATTTTACAATTTGATAAATATGGGAATTAATTTTAACAAGACGTTTATTAAATCCAGTCTATTTATTTATTGAAAACAGTGCCATGAAGTACAAGAAAAACAGTATAAATATACTATATGTTTACTTTGGTCAGCAGTAGAAATTAACGATCATAAATTTTATCTCGTACCACACCCACAAATATTTTTCTGATCAAAAATAATTGCTGATCATTTCTAGTTATTATATTAAATGCATTTTGATAAATATATCATTATTCTTAAATCGTTATTTTTTGTGCCTTTAGTATATGGGATTATGGTATGATTAATAATTATTTACTAAATATTTTTGATCAGAAAACGTTTTTATAATTTGTGAAGCGAGAAAAAATATTTTTTGTGAAAAGGAATTTAGTGATTGTTACTACAGTGTCAAAAATATATTATGAATAGAAATTAGTAAAAAATTATTATATTATTTAAAAAAAGTATTGTATTTCTGAAAGATAACTGGTGAGCTTAAAGAAAAAACATGAAGAAATTTTACTTTTTAGAATTAATTACTTCATTAGGTCAGATAGTTGATACAAGTTTCTCGATTTACTTTTTATTAAGAATTATTTGTATACTATTCATCAATTAAATCGAAATCCTTGTATTTAGATTTACTAACAGATAAATATAAAGCGATAATTATATTATTTATCATACTTTGTACAAAGTAAATAATAATATTTATATAGAAGTGTTGAGAAAAAGAAGAAAAAGCAGATAACAGAATATCTAAAACGAACACTATTCAAAGAGTGTAGATTTCGAAACATCCATATTTCTTCCACTGTCGATATGAACCCATAAATATCACGAACGAGACGTTCTAAACATTTCACAAACCGTTTGGAGTCGGTCGTAGAGCATTTACGTCCGCCACAAAAACAATAATCGAATCAAGCAACGAGCAGATAATTCTACAGTGACACCCTCACTAGTCCGTACCCCACTTTTCATCATCCGCAGAGAGTTATCCGTATATCTCGTATATGCGACGATGCAGCATCTGCGCCAGCCATATTGAACACGTGTCGCCGGGCACGTGGGAACAGACATTAGATGATACAGAGGGGCGTTAAGTGGCGTATTATATACCGCGACATGAGCAATGATAGCGGTATCAAATGTTGTATTTTATATTGTAGGCGGCATTCGTCGTCGGGTGTTAGAATCGCTTTTAGAATGACGGATTGCTTAGCGCGAAAATGTTTCAACAATTCTACCATTGTATATTATCGTTCAATGGTAATGGGTTCGAAATCTGCATGGGCGTACGAATTATTATCAAAAAACGTACATACAAGTATATATATATATATATATATAATATCATCACAAGCTTTTCTAAACCTGCTCTTGGATATCTAAAGACTTTTAATTTGGAAGATTTTGTCTTTTTCTCAAATATTCAATTTTTTAATAATTTTATTTCATTTGTTTCTTGCTAACTTCTTACAAATATATATATATATATATATATATATATATATATATATATATATATATTATAACACATTTTTACTATCAATGAAGAATAAGAAAATGTTTAAGCTTTGTTTTTACAATTTTCTTATGAAAAGTTTGACCGAAATACACTTGATGTTATTCTATTGTAATCTTTTTTAAATATATTTCAATGCATAAAAAAATAAAAAGCTAGTAAAGGCACTTCTGAGAATCAACTTAGAAGAATTATATTTAATGTTATTAAGTTGGTAGGAAAATAATTGCGATTTTTGTTTTCTGGATGTTAATCTTCATTTTTTTTAATGAAATTGTCATTTCATTATATTCATGCTAATATTATTTTATAGTGGATTTTTCGGTCTGCATTTTGGTAACATAGTCTTTAGTTTTATTGTTAATTTTGCTTCAAATTGGGCTATTGAATTAAAGATGAAAAAGAAGCAAATCTGTTCATAAACTAAACGATGCTTTTGGTGTGCGTACTGTTGAGGAACGTATGGTGCAATGGTTATTCCATAAATATTGTATTGGGATGAGAGTTTTAAAGATGAAGAAGGTCGCGGGCATCTTTCTTCGATTCATAACAACCAACTGAAGGCGTTAGTTGAATTAGAACCACTTAGCACAACCATTCAAGAGGTTGCACAAAATTGATGTTTTATCATCCAACAGTTCTGGACAACTTAAAACAGCTATCTAAAAATGTATATAAATTTGAAGGTCATAAACCTCAATTATTTTTCTACCAATCTGATAGATTCATTCCAAATTTAATTACAAAGCAATGTACATTATTTTTATTGTTATTTTTTTTAAAAAAGTAAAGGTATTCTTTTTTTTAAAGATTCTCTCATATATATATATATATATATATATATATATATATACATATGTATGTGTGCGTGTGTATATGTGTAAGAATGAGAAAGTGAATAGAAGATAATTAAAAAATGTTCACCATCTTGTACTAAACGATCCATATTTAAAAAAAAATCAAATTGATATCGGTTTAGTGATTTCAATTCAGTTGAATTTATATCTTTTTTTACTTTTAATCGATGAATAAAAAAATATTTTTATATATTTATTTTGATTTATACTGATTCATTCTTAAAACCAATTGTTTGTTTTTTTTATTCACAAGTTTGTCTTTAGGAGAATTTATAGACTTCTTATTTATATTCTATTAATTATCATTTACAATCTTTACTTTTTCTGAAAAAATTGTTACAGATTTTTAAAAAGTTTCATGGCTGTTATGAAATTTATGCTCCATTTTATTAATCAATTAGAAGAATATTTTTATTCAAAATGAGTAAAAGTTTAATCGTATCAATTATGTTCATAAATTAAATCGATTTAAGCACGCCACTGTAAATGTAAATTCATCTTATAGCAGAAGGGATATCATTCATTCAATTCATGTGTATGTTTTCGTATAATCTCTAATATGACAGAACTGTTAATGCGAAATTTGTTGATGTGTTGTACAATGCACGACAGCATCCCTTAATGGATTTGCATACCTATTGATATTCTACACAGATTTCATCTGAATATTTTTTTATAAAAGTATATATATATATATATATATATATATATATCTATATATATATATATATATTTATATATTTATGTGTATGTATAAATGTATGTATTTTCTATAAATATGAATTACCATTTCAACATTTATAAATGTTACAGCTGGTTAACTTTGATAGAAAATTATTTAAAAAAAATATTTCTGATACTGATCTTTGTTATTATTATTAAATGAATGAAGGAAATAATTTAATTTTTATAATTTTATTACAGAACGAGACAATATGTACACTTCAGCTGCTAAAAATCTGAAATCTTAAATGTGAGTAATATTTTATTCAATGAAAATATTTTTTTCTAAACTAAAAATTATATTAATTCTTAATAAATCTATGAAAATATACGGTAGTAATTTAAAATTTATTAACAATATTTTTTGAAAAATTCCCATAAAACTGATTAATCTATTAAACAGTTTTATTTATGAAACTCTTTGTAAATAAATTAATTATTTTTTATATAAATATTATTAATTTCTGAAAATAAGTACAAATACTATTTTTCATATATAACATATTTATTAAACATCTATGAATTGCACCCTATGTACAACAAGAAAATAAATTCAATACATGTACATCCTATTGGTTCATATATATATATATATATATATATATATATATATATATATATATATATATATATATATATATATATATATATATATGTGTGTATGTATGTATTCAATAATTTGATATGAAAATCCAGAAGTAAATGCGCTTGTGCCAAACATAAAAGAGAGGTGGAGCACATGGGATTTAGTACATCGGTGTGATGGTCCCCCTATTATGAATCTGCACATTTATTCAACGAAGGTGTGCGTTTGTATATTTTGTATATCCTCCTGAATGAATCTATGAAATCGTATTTGAAAGTAAATGAACATAATGGCGGGAATATTACAAGATGATATTCGAGAATAAATATTAATCATTTTGCTTTTAGTATTAACTTTATTCATATACCTTATATTCAGTTACTGACATTTACAGTTGAAACAGATTCTTAAATAAATAAATAAATAAATAAAATTATTTATTAGTTTATTACGTAGAGAATCATATAGATTTTGAAATTATCTACAAGTCATTTAAATAACATTTAAGATTATTAGATTCCTTTTAAGACATTCATAGAATTTTTTATTTTTTTAAAATGATTCTAACTAAATGTAATTATATAAACATTAAATTTATTTTAAGATGTATATATATATATATATATACAAAGTAATACTAAACGAATTTGAAATATAATATCCCCATTAAATAAAAAATATTTTCTAGTTTCACACACAAATTTCCTAAAAATATCGAATTATTTACAACTGTCCATCAATCAAATATATTTTAGATATCGCGATTCCAATCATTAGCATACAAGAAAGACATTAAAATATTACTTACACACAAAAACAATAATTTATTATGTAAATCAGTAATATAACTAATAAGCTCGGTTTCATTTTAATGTATTCATTCAAATTTCTTCATTACAATATTAATTTTCTTTGATCAAACACCATATACATATATATATATATATATATATATATATATATATATATATATATATATATATATTAATGTATGTATATTATAGTTAATTATCATAATAAATAATCGCTTTTTTATTTTAATAAATATGTTAAATTAATTTGATCGATTCGAGTATTTTTTTTCGACTTTTATATGTTTGATTAGTCTAAATTGATAATATTTTTAATTAAATTTAATAAGGCGACACTATAAACACGATTAATTACATTTCTCAAATCAAATAATTTCAAATAAATTTTAATTATTGTTTATTATTTAGTTAGATTAGGTTTAGATAAACAAATTTATAATTTAGTTTCAGGTTTGTAATTTTTAACAATTATCATTCAGGAGAGGATTATACAATCAAAGATCTAACAAAAACAGTTTTTGGATATATAACCGAATTCATTTTTATGAATAATTTTTTAAGTCCTCTTCAAACCATTATATTTTCTTCACTAAAATTATTCAATATTTGACTATTATATGTTTTGATTGTTGATATTTCAATAATGATATAAAAAAAATCTTGACACTTTTCTGTACTTTAATATACTATAGATGCTGGAATTTCTTGAAAAAGTACATAAGTAACAATCAATAGAATTAATAATCAATTACTGAATATATGTGATCTGAAAAGTGTTATAAATTTCCCAAACGACTGAAAAATTCATTTGTGATCATCAGAAATATTTTATAAAAAATATATAATATATTATAAGGTATATTTTTTTACAAGTTATTTGATTTATTAGATAAATTATAATTTCATGTTTCATCTTTTATATTATAAAACATTTGTATAATAACGCATATTTATTTTAATTGTAAAATATTATTACACTTTATCGACATGTTCAACTTTCTAAACCTAGCAGGGAGTTTAAAAACTCAGAAAAATAATGAATTTCACGATTTATTATTACAGAAAGAAACTATATATATATATATATATATATATATATATATATATATATATATATATATAAAGTTGAATGTTTTATTTAAAAAATAACAATAACATGTCGATATTATAAATTAAATAACTGATTTTATTACTCTGACGTGCTGCTATTGTGATTTTGATGATTGTAATGTTTTTGATTCAATACAATAAATTGTTATTTAAAAATAATTTAAACACAATTTAAATTCTTTCCATTAGAATATGAATAAACAAGTATACATTTTATCATTACAGAGAAATGTTTACATATTACTAAATTAAACATTAATGTCTAAAGGAATTGTTTCTGTCATTTTACAATCAACATTAATACACGTCGAAAGTTATCTTCACTAAAGATCATTATCATAACAAACAAATTAAAATTTTAATTAGCTGATAATGAAAGAGAGACGATAAATTAACAATAATGCTCTTATCGCATTTCATATTCACGCACTTCCATTATAAAGCAAGTATTACTTCGAGATTTATGTTTCGTATTGTTATTGTGTTTAAATGTTCAAAGAATATTGACAATATGTGTGACTGTCTTGTATAATGAAGTTCACACAAGAGTAATTTATTATAGTTAAGTATATAATACCATGATGAATACCGTATATACGGCTCCATGTACTTTACATTTCGACAATATACTAGCTAATGATATTAAAATGAAATTAACAGCTTACACACATGCAACTGCATAAAAACCATATTACAGATCTAATATCTTTACTACACGTACTTTATCATAACATTTTCATTAAATATTCATATATGAACATATGAACATCATCATCTATATATATATATATATATATATATATATATACATAAGGAGAGTATAGATAATTATAATCACATTAACGTTTAGAAATTTTTGAAATTTTTAAGATTGAAAAAATTAAAAATTGATATAAACAAATATTAGAGAAACTATTTGACTATATACACACAAATATTCAAATCTCATACGATGTTTGGCAATTTAATTCCCGGATTGGCACAATGAAAAGAGACATAGTTTAAATAACACAAAAAATGTTTGATATTTATTCAAAGTAATCTCCATTTACTTTAATACATTTATTGAAACGTTTTAAAAGTTTTTTAAGGTCTGTAAAGGCGTTCGAAGAAACTGTTTTTAATTCAGCAGTTATATTTTTCTTAATATCTTCTGTGTCCTGAAATTGTTTCATTTTGAGTATAATTTCACTTTAGGAAAGAGAAAAAAGTCTCCTGGTGATATGTAAAATGAATAGGGTGGATAATTGATTTCAACAACGCCATGTATCATGAGAAATGACTTCATAATCAGTGTAGAATGAGCAAGAGCATTGTCATGCAATCATTAACTACTCTTTTCTCAAAATTGCAGTTGCATTCGAGAATTGCGTTGCATTAATCTACTTATCACTTCAATAAAGAATGCACTAATAATTGTTTGTCATTCAGGCACAAATTCTCCACGGATCACGCCCTTCCCTTAAAAAAACTAATCAGCATGATTTTTATTCTGGATTTTTGTAAATGAAACTTTTTGTGTCTTTGATGATTTTTCAATCCACTGCATGCTCTGGTATTTAGTCTCAGGATCATACCGAAACACCCATGACTAATCACCAATTACAATTCATTTAAGAAAAGTCGTGACAAGTCTAAACAAAGTCTGCGCACGATGCAATTCTTCTCTGGTTTTGTTTATCCGCAAGGCTTTTATGGAATGAACTTTATACAGATCTTTCTATTTTCCAAATCTTCATGCAAAAAATGTCGAATCGCCTCCTTATTGATGTTCAACACATCTTCCATCATTTGGAGTGTTATTCATTGATATTTTACTACAATTTCATGAACTTTTGTGATTGAATCGACATTTCGAGAAATCGACGGATTCTCGGCTCTAACGTCATCTTGAACATCGGCACATCCACCTTTTAAACGTTTAAACCATTCAAACTCTCTAGTATGACTTAAAACATTATCGTCGTACATAGTTTTCAACATTTCGTAAATTTCTGTTGCAGTTTTTCCTAATTCATAACAAAATTTAATATTTACTCGTTGCTTCATGATCACTGACACTCTAGCTTCCTGCGCAGGAACTAACAGCCATTTGATCTTCGTTTGACCATCATCTATTGATAGAACTGTGAATTATTATATGCTGCTTTATTTTTGGTTTAATTTCATGTGACTCGAATACTGTAAAAGCAATCCCCGAATTAAATTGCCGAACCTCGTTCTCAATCCAAAATTTTGCAACAGTATTTTTTTTTTAGTAAAGTATCAAAGTGGCAAAATAAAAAATAACTGCTATTTAATTGTACTATATATTTTTTTTAACTTTTAAATATTCTGGTGTAGAGAATTTTAATTGATCAAATTATAAATACAAATACATTTAAGTACATATTGCATCAATCAACTTAAATAGTCTTTGTTATCTATTGACATGAAAATTTCACACGTAAAACATTTAAAAGAATGCGAATTTTGTACAAAAACGTAATTAATTAGGTAATTAGTTCACTATCTACACAATCTCTATAGTGTGTACGGTGTCGTAAATGAGGTAATTTGCCGTTGAGTACGTTATTTCATTGTGATAACTATGTTCAGAAATGTGGTATTTTAGCATATTTTGTATATTATGGTTTAAATTTTTGCAATGTGGCGATAATAAATTGATATATTTACACTAACTATGTATATATATATATATATATATATATATAAGTATATTTTTTCTAAATATTTTTTTCTAATAGAAATTACTTTTTAGATTTCTAACAAATTTAATATTATTCATATTATTTTATAAATGATTTGAAATGTCTATTAAGTAATTTTTTTTAATTATACAAGATAATCAAACAATAAGATTTCCTTAAAGACGGACTGAAGAGACTTGTTACTCTTTATCAGAAATGAATTGAAAATGGAAGTGATCATGTTAAAAAATCTAGATATTATTTGAAAGGTTACAATCTGAGTTTTCTTTATTTTTTTTAAATTCATCTCAATATCTCAAACCATTCAAAGGTTATGGACTCCAGTGCAATTTTTTTCAGCCATCCTTCGTATACAAGAAATAAGTGTAGTGTCATTTTCATTTAAGGATATTGATATTACTATCTAAAAACTCACCAGTGTATACAAATACCCAATAATCAATTATTAGATACAGTTTGAAATTTTGATACATATTTTCACCATAAATTCATAAAATAATATTGAATATAATATTCTCAGACTAGTTAAAAATATTTTTTAAATCGATATAAACGTTTACTTAAACTTGTATTTTTCTATCATGGTTCTTGTCTCTATTAGATCTCACACAATTATATTTAATTTATAAAGAAACAAATGTTATATATATATATATATGTCGATCTCGATTAAAATGAATATGAATATAATGAAATTACATCTATATTAAAAAAAAACGTTCAGATAAATTTTAGGGCATGCTTATTTCCACCCAAACAATTACAATTATAAAAATCTTTACAAGTTTCGTGGATATACTAAACAAATATGGTCTTTTTTAAGACATTATTGTTTGTATAACTAGCGTCAAATTCCATTTTTTTAAATAGATAAAAATAATTATCTTTCGTATCTCAAAATACAAAATTATCACTTCGTCTATATTATTATTAATATTTTCAATTTATATTTGTAATTTGGTTTATTCTTGCGTACATGCATTTGAAGTTTTATTTATTTTCCTTGAGGTCACTATTCTTTTTATTTCTCTATTACCAATTACATCTTCGATATCTTCGGAGGAAGATATCGAAACATAAAATCGATGATGGATAAACAAAAACAACAAATAGTCATCTCAAGAACAAGAAATACAAGTTATTATTAATTTAGTTAAAGCTTTGTGTTTATTTAAGACTTAAATGTGTTTATATTATAAATTAATGAATATATTTATATCGGTCTCTGAGTATTTACTCATGTATCATATAAATTTTATAATTAATTGTTATTCAATACATGTTACTATCTAATATAATTTATAATCATATTACCAGAGTTCATATGGAAAAAGATAAAATATAGATAATTTAGGAGCATGCCATTAATATAACCAGTTACTGATATGACGGGAAATTATAATCAGTCCTGTAATATTTGTTGTAATCGAATTTGAATATAGCTATCTAGTTATTATTACATTATCAAATAATACCAGGTGAAATGGAAAAAAAATGATACAGACAAGTAGGAAATATTTCAAAATACCTTTTTTCCATAGTTTAATTACAATGCTTGAGGTGTAGTAGTTTAATATACGATGTAGTTACGCTCCTGTAGTTTCTGTATATATATATATATATATATACAGTAAAACACCAAGTAAGCAATACTGCAATTTAGAGTTACCACCTGCAGAGCTACTAATAGATCGTATATCTACTATTTACTAACAAAGAAAATATTTAAAAAATGTTAATATTCGAACAGAGTGCTCACAAAAAATCTATATTTATGTATCTTGTCCAACATCATAAAAATACAATACGAGTTACACAGACGAATTGAATACAGATAAGAATATATATTTCAATTGTCTGCTAGAAGCTTTAACAATGACATTGAAATTGTGATGACAGGCAATTTGATCATGCAGCCAGCTTCGGCGATGTAGATAAAATACATCATCGTGTCCATTCAGTCCATAATGTTTGTTGATACATTACTCATATTAATGTTTTGTATTAATAACAATAAATCAATACGTAGACAATGTAAATTAAATGAGTAAGATAAGAGATAATAATAAGTATGATCAATAATTTATGACAGGTATTTGGGAAAAAAATATTTAATAAACCAGATTGGCAATGTGTATGAAGTTTTTTTCAATGAGAATTGTATTAATAAATAGAATCATGTGAACTGTTTATTATATATATATATATATATATATATATATATATATATATATATATATATAGACTAATAAATACTTCTAACATTCTCACGAGCTATATTTAGTCTTATTTCCATTTATGAATTAAAAAATACTTAGTTTCTTTATTATAATAACTTGTAAAGATATGAATATATATATATATATATATATATATATATATATATATATATATATATATATATATGTATATGTATATTACTCTTCAGTTACTTGAAAAAATTTTTAATTATTCTTAAAACTGGTAATGATAAAAATCTTAATAAAAAAAACTTTCTAATTTATAAAACATCCAGTCTTACTTCTAAATTAAAAATACTTAATTTCGATTTATTAATAACAGGGAGAATTTATTAAAACCAATATCTGTTTCATTGTCTTGGAGATTTTCGTCACCTTAAGTTTCTGTTTCCTATTACTAATTTCATCAGATGTAGATTGATATATATATATATATATATATATATATATATATATATGAGAAAAAGAGAGAGATAGATAGATAGATAGATGTAGACATCTGTAGATAGATTTTAGATATTTCTAATAACGGAAAACAAAGTCAAGTGATTAAAAGAAGAAAAGGTGCCAGAACAAAGCTTCGACAGAATCAAAAATATAAAAAAATACAATTATAATTTATATATGTTTCTTTAATTATTTGAAAAACTGTAGTCATATTATTCTACAAATTTGTAATGAAAAAAATCTTAATGAATATATAAAAATATTTTTTTTAATGAATTATCAATTGTGTTGAGCCGTTTGATATTTTTATCGATGAAAATTACTTTATTATAGATAGAAATACATTTAACATTAATCAACATCATAATAGAATCCAGTTGCGTGGAATATGTCACCTTTTATTGAGGAAGTAACAGTTTATCTAACAAAAAACACTTAATGGATTTTGATCTTAACAATGTAGTAAAATAATTTAAACAAAAAAATATGAAAAACCGAGCAATTTGTTTAACAGAAAAAACGTAATTTCCGGAGTCAAGTGTTTAGAGACAAATCATTTTTATTTTGTTCCCTTGAGTTGTTTTTTTTTAAAAAAAAAAAACGTGTAAGTTCTTAAACAATGATATTTAAAGTCAGTGATATTTTTTAATAATTGTATTATAGTCTAACTGTGTATTTTAGTCATCTCGCATAAAGACTTTCTATCAATATTTCATGAGAATAAAAGTATAAAAAAATAATAACTGTTTAAATTTAGAGAACAGAGATAAGATATTCAGACTTTTGAATTTGGAAGAAATTAAAATAAACAAAATTATTTTTAAAAAAATATATATACTGATCATCAATCAAAATATTTTAGATATTTACTGGCAAATATTAGAAAAAATCCACTAATGCTTTTGAAAAGTGACTAATTTTTTTGATATTAAAATATCAATTTTATAATCGAAATTTTCAAAATATTCAGTAAATGTTGTACTGTATGAACTGTTAAATTCGATTCTTTAAAAACGCTTAAAAATTGCAAGACAATAACGAATTTCATTAGCTACAAACTTTTATTTTTTAATAAGACTGTCAACATCTAATTTCGTTAAATATTTGTGAGATAATCGATTTTATATTGAAAGATGTATTAAATTAATTGACTAGTATTATTATTTGAAGTAAAATACAATGAAATCTTTACTTATTTTTTTAATTTTATAATAGTGCAGAATGAATTACTGTAGAATAATTATTTACCATAATTGATTCATTTTTAGAAATTAAAGATATAATCAGACAACTTTTCACTTTCCAAAAATTATTTAAAAAAGTATGTGTTTTATGGAGAGGAAAAATTTAATTATGAAAGCGAATTTTATTAAGAGTCAAAACAAGTTTATTGTGACAGGAAGTAAATCTAAAAAAAACAGTTTATTAAACAGAAACATTTACTTCTATTAAAAATAGGAAAACCTTTTTTATTTTTAGTTTTTTTTTGTTCATTACTTAACTTTCATTCATTAATTATATTTCCTTATCTTGACATTTGTTTCTGTTCTTAAAAATCTTACTATGTATTCATTATAACTTTATCAGTCGAGAAAATTAAATGCAGAATACATATCTAAGAAAAATATTAGATATAAAAATTAATTCAGTGCCTCTTTTACAGAAAATAGAATACATTTCAATCCTCAAAATATCTGACATTATTGTATATAACTTTTCTCCATCTATCAGGTAACTGACGAAGTCCTTGTCGAAAAAAAATGGCGAATTTAATTTGATGATTTTATGAAATTTTATTTATATGAATACAATGGACTTTATGATGTATATAGAACATGATTTTTATTTATTCATTCTCAAAATAAACAAAGTTCCAACAATATACTATGTTTCAAATGACAATAACATTTTGTAATAAGAATAAAGATAATAAAATGTCAATTCATTTATAATTAAAAATTTGCCTGTTCGTATAATTAAACGAAAACATTGTCACTCGTCACTTTTTAGAACAAATCGATTAAGTTTTTATTGTCAAACACGTTACGTGATAAAATGTGACATTCAAATTAAATTGAATATAAAAGAATATCAGTGAATAGCATGTGTATATGTGTGTATTGTTTTTTTTGAATTCTTTTATAAATATATACGACAGCGTACTGTATTTACATAATAAAATGGACGGGAAAAAGAAATTCTTTCCTACGTTGAATTCGTAATATGTGTACAGTATTTTAGAATAATATTATGTATGTATAATAAATTATGCAACTACCTTTTTTTCATTAATGCACCACGTATGCATTTATTTAATTTTTTATTTCGCAATTTTTGTATTACAGAGTGCGCAATTCTAGTTTATTTTTTACAAAATCATTGTACTGAGTTCATTATTATTTTTCAGTATTATTACGTTAAAAAATTTGATGATTATGTAATAAGGTTAACTGCACATATTTGACAAAGATTTGAATTCGTTTTTATTATAAACACTAAACACTATATTAAATTAAAATTATAAATCTATCTATTTATATCTATCTATCTATCTATATATATATATATATATATATATATATATATATATATATATATATTTCATAAACAAACATCTTCTGGTTCTTTATTTCATTTATTACAAATTTAAACAGTGATCTGTTAATAGAAAATGTAGATAAAATTCTTAAAGGTCAAATCAACAATTAATATAGGTGATTATATATTTAGTATTTTAGTTCAATTCAATACTAAAATACAATTGAACTATAATACCGAATTGGAGATAACGTTTTTTTTAATTTTTGCAATTTTTTTATGTGGAAGTGTAGGTTGAATATCTTTCTCTCTCTCTCTCTCTCTCTCTATATATATATATATATATATATATAGAGAGAGAGAGAGAGAGAGAGAGAAATGAGCTCGCAACAGTAGTTAGTATGTGTTTAAATTCTAACATCTTTCTTGAAAATCAGTTTGTGTGTACAATTCATGTCATTAAGGATATTAGTAGATGTTTGTTTCTAGAAGTAATGGTTTCTGTTAAAAAGTGAGTCGTAAAAGATATTTTCTAGTCTCGCTGACCGTATTCCGTTCTTCTACCTACATTAAATATATGTTGAAGTGTGTAATTCCATCTAATAAATTATGAACAACACTACATGTTGCGAATTTCATCGGAACGAACGAGCCGAAACTCTTTTTACCTAGAAAAAGATCAAAAACTAATATTTTTCATCGACGGCGGCTACCGCTCGTCTCGCAGTGGGAAAAAAAGGTTATGACCGAACCCCGTACCACCACAACAACAACACAAACAACCATCACTCGCATGCGAATAGCGTTTGCGTTTTTTCGTGTTCGCCACCGCCGCTTGTGTTGTTTCGGGACAACATAATTTACGAGCGGGTCGCATGCGGTCGTGGACCAGCCATCAGCCCCGGCCGCCCGACCCACAAAAACTTTAATAGCTTATTTATTCAGAACGCTAACAATTCAAAATGGCCGACGCCGCGGTGAACGTGCTTCACACCCCCGGACCCTGCCGCGTCGCCCGTCATCGACCGAACCCCACCCCATATCAACACCGTACAGTCGGTCCTCTTGCTTGGTTCTAACCGCCAGGTGCTCCAGTTGCAATCACCGTATTAAGGAAACTACGCTGCGTGCACTATATTTTATAACGTTTGATGTTGTCTCATCACAAACATAATGCTTTTTATTTATTTATGGTACTTACTACTGTTTTGTTTGAGCTGCGCGTAAGTACTCAATTACTGGATATTGTATGTAAACAATATGAGAACAGGTAATAACGTTAATGATTTATTGACCTTCTGGTTCTTCAATTACTTCTTTAAACACATTCGTATTCAATTGAAAACAATTAAATTATAGATACAAGTAAATCTATTTTCTTTATCAAATTAATCAAATATACTTTCTCTAACAGCTACTATTAATTATTACACATCTAAATATATTATTTACAAATTTTAATTATGTATTTTGAATAACTATTTTAATTTTACATCTCACATATTACTAAAAAAAATATTCATCGATAAAAATTTAACTTGACTGGTCTTCACTTTCAAAATGAACACTGTATCCCGTTTTCACGTATGAATATTATCACGGCGAGGGAATAAAATCACCAATTTCTAGTCAAGTTTTTATTTACAATCACTATGATAAAATATATTAGATTGATAGGAAAATAATTTCTGTTTTTGATTTCTGAATTCTAACTTTAAATTTTTTCAATGAAACTTTCATTTGTTCATGTTAATACCATTTTAAGTGCATTTTCGGTCTCTGCTTTGGTAACATCGACTTGGGTTTTATTATTAATTTTGCTTCAAATTAATTTATTGAATCAAAGATAGAAAAGATGCAAATAAAAGCAAAATTTTCGTATGCGATCAAAACTGGTAAAGCAGTAAACACTGCTCGTAAACTAAATGATGCTTTGGGTGTGAGAACTGTTAAGGAACGTGCGGTGCAAAGATAGTTACAAAAATGTTGTGCTGGAGATGAGAGCCTTGAAGATGAAGAAGGTCGCGGGCATCCTTGTCCAGTTCATAACTAGCAACTAAAGGCGTTAATCGAATCAGAACAACACACAACAATTCGAGAGCTTGCACAAAAGTTAGATGTTAATCATTCAACAGTTCTGGACCACTTGAAACAGCTAGTGTACGAACCTGTATATGAATTTGAAGGTCATAAACCGCAATTATTTTTCGACTAACCTAACAGAATATAAACTATTATATTGAAACTTGAAAAATCAAAGTAACATACGGATATACAGAAACTAATTTCACTCTATTTAACTTAGCAAAATATTTATAAATTTCTCATTTTGTGCGAGTGTGTATGTAAATAGGAATCTGGAAATTGATGTCTATTTTATAGCTGTTTAAAAAGATAAAATCATTTGTTTTCGTATCTGGAGACATTTTTAGATAGTTTAATATTCCAATAGGTATATACGTAGAGTAACAAACAATTTTAATTTTATAGTTTGAGTATTAAACTAGCTGAAAGTAATACAATTGCTAAAATCAATTGTAGTAAAATACAATATTAATAACAACAAAATCGAAATTCTTTTGTACCTTGGCGCTTTGAAGATGGTAGAATCGCTATCGAAATGCGCATAAGCAATAATCAAAAATGATCAATAATCAATTATTAAACATTTTTGGTAAAAAAAATATTGTGGTTTGTGATATGAGAAAACATCTTTCTTGACAGTGAATTTAGCCACATAACTTGTGATAATTGAATAGATTTATAACTAAAAAAATGATCAATATCAAAACTGACAGACATCTAATATCCAAACATATCTGAAATACGCATAATAAGAGGAATCTTATTTTCTACATTCATTAAAAAAAGAAATCTTTAATTTGTAATGTATGAAAATACTTATTAATACCAATAATTTAATCAATTCGTTTATTTTATTATATCTATGAAAAAAAAATAACAAAAGAGTACTACAAAATATAAAAAAATATGAATTTTTATTTGATACACAAAATACTTCTCATCTTGAAATTAATAAAAATAAAAAAATTTATATATATATATATATATATTCTAAAACATATATATATATATATATATATATATATATATATATATATATACATATATATATATTCTAAAACAAATCAAATAGGTTGACTGTCGAAACTTGAAAATAATGACATTTAACAATGCACTAAATTAAGCTATTATTATTAACGAGCCAACTTTTCTAACCGTCCGAAAATCATATAACTCAGCCACAACTATTCGAATATCTGATAGAATCTGTCTTCAATTATACAAAGAAAGAAATATTTATTTCTGCTTGAATGATATTTATTTAATATGTATTTTTTTTATTTTGTTTTGTTGATTCAATCGTAAATAACAATAAAGGTCGTTGTGTAAACAGTTACTTTTTAATTAAGTATAAAATAACAAGCAATTAGGGAACCAATCTTGCTTAAATTTATGTTTATTTTTATTGAAAGTAATATTGAATGACATTTTATTATTTTCGATCATAGTTTAAAATATATGTTTTATATCGATATTTTGTTAATAAATAATTCGAATATGATGATTATGACATACTTATATTTTTATTCGACGTTAAAACTTTTTTATGTTACCGTACAGATTTTTGTAATTGGAATAATTAAACAAAAATCATTTAAAAGGAACAATATTTTTAAAACAATCTCTTACTTTAAATGTTCAACATTTATTATTTACATACATGATATCCGTTCGAAAAAATATTTCAATGTTTGATACTTTTTCTTTTTCTGCTTTATAAATTTCAACATACAACCTAAACTGTTTATAAAAATAAAACACAGTCTCTTAATGTTCCAGAAACGAGTTTTACGAAAAACTTGACAATCTATTTCTGAATAATACTGAACTCTGTATTCATAGTACGCCGCTACATGGTCGGCACTCGGCTGTATAATTTTGAATGTCTGTTATTTTCTGATGAGTTTTTGAAAAGATAATTTCGTAGACGCATTCGGTTGGCCGTGATTTTAAAATCAGGTTTTTTTTTATTGAACGGCCCAAACATGAAAATATATATTTATACATATATATATATATATAGTTTCATATAATTATGTCCGTAGAATAGGAATATTGTAAAGGTGTATATTTTACTCACAATCAATATATATATATATATATATATATATATATATATATATATATATAGGTAATGTAAGTATATGTAATAAAACCACTAAAGATGACGGATCTACTTGATAATAAAGATGACAAGGTAATTGATTTAATTATCTTTTAAGTAAAATACCAATTATGTATATTTGTATAAACATATATATATACATATATATATATATATATATACAAATGGAACTTAAAATGTGTTTTTTGAATATCAGTAGATAAACATTACAAAGAAAACTTGAATACTATTCTCATTCAAAATGAAAAGGTATTCGCTAATAATAATAATTATAAATAGACTTGTTGAGAAAGAGTAATTCAGTGATATATCGATTCTGGTAGAAAAAAAATCATATTTTTATTGTTCTTCTTCTTCTCAATCTATATTATAGCTTACGAAATTCAGGAGCAGCGTACCGTTCCTCCTCGCTATGTACCATTCCTCACTTATGTATCATAAGCGAAGTTAATAATAACATAATAAGAATAAAGAGTTTGAAATGGAAATAGTTGAGACATAAAAGAGTAAAATCAATGTATATTAAAAATTAATAATTGGATGCCAAGAAATATAAAAAAATAAAATTCAAATGAAAAGATAGAATAAGGAAACGTTTTTTTTTTTTTTTTTGAAAAATTATAGAAAATTTAGACATTAGAATGTTTAAAATGAAAGATTTTGAGAGACACTTAGCAAATGTTGAATCATTATGATGACACATTAAAGACATACACAAAAAAGTATTATTCAATATCAATAAAGACATATATATATATATATATATATATATATATATATATATATGTCATTTATGAGTTTTATTAATAGGATATGTTTTTTAAATATAAAATCATTTTCATTATGAATGTTACCGCCAATTAAACAAAGTATGAGTTGAGTAAATGTAATTCCACCTTTTACTTTCAATTCTATATAATATTATAGAATTGAAAAAAGATAAATATTGTTTTTCTTCTAGAAATTTGATAAAAAAATATACTTGTGTAAAGCATTTTAAAAATCTTGTCAACTCTATTTTGACCACATTACTCTATTCATATTTTTCCATCCAATTGACAAATATTTTTTCTGCTCTACTTTTTTCTGTCGTAATTTAACTGTTTACTTTTATTGCGTACACACACACACACATATATATATATATATATATATATATATATATATATATATATTGTGTAAGGACTGCATATTTATTATACATACATCTATTTTTCCGATGTAAGTAAATGAATTGTAAAGTCGTAATAATATATTTTTCGTAAGCAGTTGTGTAACGATTTTAACAATATCCTCATTGAATTTATTGATTAGTTGTATAGTT
Source organism: Acanthacorydalis orientalis (assembly GCA_034766995.1). Lineage (NCBI taxonomy): Eukaryota > Metazoa > Arthropoda > Insecta > Megaloptera > Corydalidae > Acanthacorydalis > Acanthacorydalis orientalis. Next base: position 43,502,612 of record CM068317.1, read on the forward strand.
TCCTCGGCATTAATATTTTCTTATACTTATAACGAGAACGCAAACAATCGCTTTTAATTTATTGAACATTGTTAATTCACACATAATTAATTTTTTTAATTTTTTTTTCATATATTTTACTACCGTACTATTTCTGTTTAATATTTTCATTGATTCTACATTAATTAATATTTCATTATAGCTAACATTCAATTATTATTTAAACATTTCTTTACATGCTTCAACGAAATATATTAATCACATGTTTGTGCTTGATTCGATTTCATTTAACGCACTTTTTATTCAGTAGGTGCTTAACTAGGAAATAAAAATTCTTAAAAAAGATATTAATGTACATGAACTCGTAACTATATGGATAAATATCTACACCTACTAACACGTTCAACTTTGTTACTAACATTAGATCCACGCTACAACACCAACAGATACCAGATACGGTTAGACGACACTGCTTTTTAGTTCTATATAATACATTTACATGTTATTTCGCCATTATAATTCATATTAACGTGGCAACCAATTACATAAAGCGACATACACCTAAATCTACCCCTTATCTCTATGTGTTGTATTCACGGGGTGCTTTATGCCGTGTTTAAGGCTATATGACACGGTGCGCTGACACAGCGGAATGTTAAAGAGATTGCGAGGTGGGTGGCTGCCTGGCGGGGTACTTGGCCGGGGCTCGACCCGCGCCTATCTGATGCTACGTCAGTGCACGATACAACTAACCTGCAGTGCACCTCTGACGTTACATGTAAATATTAAGTGAATATGGTATATGATTAGTTGACCAGTTTGTTTGTTTATTTGATTGTGAAGAATATTGAATGAGTTGTAGGCGAGGATGATTTTTCCATTAACGGAATTAATAATCGTGTATAGAACACATCGTTTATTTCTTTATTAATAAATTGCACACTCATACACACAAATATCATACAAAAGAGCTAGAAGGTTTATATATTTTTTACACCGTCTTTGTTTCAAACTATTAAATCGTTATTCCTGTCAGAATATTCATACATAATTAAAATAAATAAATATATAAAAAAAATATATAATTCCCTATAACGCTTAAAACGATAAATAAATGATATAAATGAGAAAATATCATACGTAAAAAATTATCGTTTACTATCATCATAAATCATATCCTTTGTGTGGAGGCGAAATGTAGGAGAGGCCGAATACAAACCTGTAATAAAACGAGAGTAAATAAAGGAATAAATTAATTAACAGATTTTCAAACACATCGTATTTCATTCTTGATTGTCAATATGTTCAATAGTTTTTTTAAAAAAAATTTAATATCATTCTTAATAAAAATATTTAAGACTGTATTTAATACCAATTTTATTAAAATATATTTTGATTTTTTTAAATGTAGATTTTATTTTCAATTCGAATATAAAAAATTAATAAACAGGTAAAATAAATATTCGACAGAACAAATTTTTAATTATGTATAATTCATAAACAATAGATAAAATAAACATGTATTTTTTGATATAAAATTCTGATATTTTTTATAATATAAATCAGCACTTGGATTTAAATGTAATCTGAGAAAAAACATGTTCAGAACACTGAACTGTGGATAAGGTTTCAAGTTTTAAAAATAGTATATAATGTAGTCACTAAATTAATTTATTACAAGTAATTATCATACTATAATGAGATTTATTTTAAATAAAACATATACTTAAATATTTTTTTTATTAACATACTAAAAGAATAATAATTAAATATATTTTAGTTTTTCATTTATTTACTCAGTTTTATTCAACAGTTCGAAATCCTTTTAATTCTATCTTAATTCTATAATTGATCAAATGATTTATTACAATTATTGTTATTTTAATTAAGGCTATTCAAGTTTATTCTCTTTCTTTACCTGTATATATATATATATATATATATATATATATATATATATATATATATATATGAAGATTTTTATTAGCTTGGTAGAAAAATAATTGCGGTCTATGACCTTTAATTTCATATATATTTTTTAATTTAAGTGGTTTTAAGTGGTCCAGAACTGTTGGATGACTAACACCTAACTTTTATGCCAGCTCTCGAATTTTTGTGACTGATTCTGATTCAACTAACGCCTTCAGTTAGTCGTTATGAACTGAATAGACTCCTGCGACCTTCTTTATCATCAAGGTTTTTGACTCCGGCACGAAATTTTGGGAATCACCAATGCACTGTACGTTCCTTAACAGTACCCACTCCAAAAGCCTCGTTTTGTTTACGAGCAGTTTCTGTTGCTTTATCACCCGTTTTGAACTTATACAAAAATTACTCTTATTTGCTTCTCTTCCATCTTTAATTCAATAACCCAACTTGAAGCAAAATTAGCAATAAAACTAAAATCTATGTTACCAAAATACAGACCGAAAAATCCACTTTAAAATGATATTAACATGAACACGATGAAATGATACTTTCATTGAAAAAATTAAAGTTAGAATTCAAAAAACAAAAACCGCAATTATTTTCCTACCAACCTAATATTTCAATATGAATAACTTAATGTCATTATTTTCTTCTAAAGTCCATTCAACATAGTATTCATTCTTAAATTTTTTTATTTGGTTTTTGCTCTCAATCAGTAGTTTTTATTTCCATCTACTATCATCTTTTTTGTAATATCTCTTTCCTTTGATATACTCACAATAACATTTATATGTATGTGAATAATTCTTTTCCTAAATTTTCATATAAAATAAATATATTTTATCACTTGATGCCACATTTGATAAGTTTATTCTTTATGTAAAAAAACGTGTTGCATTTATGAATAAATATAACAAAAAACATAAACAACTTTACTTAAATAAGACATTTTATACCTTATTTAATTTCATACCATACACTGTTTAATTGAATTTAATTACTGATTAAAAACTCTACATTCATCATTTAATTATATGAATATTAATCAATGTAACGATTAATATAATAAAATAATAAAGTTTTTTATTAATCAAGATAATTAATCTTTATTAATTTGTCTTGTGTTATGTATATATATATATATATATATATATATATATATATATATATACATAATGAAATTATATATTAGATAGAATGTTATTTATGTTCATTAATAATTTTTATTTCCTGAAATATTAAACTTGGTTCCTTATATATATATATATATATATATATATATATATATATATATATATATATATATATATATATGTATATATATAAAATGTATATATACGTATGTATTTTCTTTACACTGATTGAATTTGGTTAGAAAGAAGAATCATAGTAAGTTGCATAGTAGCTAAATATAAACATCTATCGTACGAACAAGTGTACACACAAAAATCGTGATTGCCTCGTGGGACGTTCATCGAAAATTTCGTTGAAGTCAAAATATATTTGCCTGTTTATTTATGTTTTCAACGCTGACATGAAATGTACATTCTTGCAATTTTATATTCATTGCTGTTTTGACAGCACTGCGTATATGATTTTTATGTTTTTCTGAATTCATTTTAAATACTTTAGTATACGTGTTTATTGTATTGACATGCACATACAATTTCACCATTATATATACATATACATATATATATATATATTTATATTGACCTTTAATTATTTTATATCAGTCTTACATTTTAACGTACCTATCATTTATTAGTTTAAAATTAATTTGCAGTAAATTAAACTTGTTCAAGTTTTCAGTAAATTATGTATACAAATATGTACAAATCATTTATATATATATATATATATATATATATATATATATATATATATTTATATTTATATAAAATATTTGCAAAAATTATTTAAAATAAAGATTGAAGAAATACATTTCTATTCCACACTTCTATAAATTCCAGTCATGTGAAATGAAAACAAACATGTTTCATAAATATTTAATTTCAAGTATAGATAATTTCACAGTTAAAGTAATATCCGTAATTTAAAATATGTAAATGTTTGTAAAACGTATTAAAGTAAATAATAAATTGTAGTATTTATGAAGCTCGTTCGAATAAACAACCACTTAAATCTGCTGATTGGATAATTGAATGTAAATAAACGTTACGTAATATAAAAATTGAAAAATCATTCTACATATTATAAAAAGTGATTTGTGATAAATTAAAATGATGCTTTGGTAAAATTCAGCTTTTTGCATGTTTTGTCCAGTCACTTATCTTTATTTTGAATTATTTATAATGTAATACATATTTATCAGGAATGATAAAGCATACATTTTATTTTAAAAGGTTATAATTAAATAAATACTTTTTAACAATACACGTCATCATAATTAATGCATATTTGTAACGATTGATATTATAGGTAAATCAACACATCTTTTATACTCTAAAAATCATTCGATTTCCTTTTATTTACTTGTATTATTTTAATATAATAAAAGTATATTATATAAATTTTTAAATGTTATTGTATCATGATTTTAATAAAATTAAATACAGAATTAATAAGTATTTAATTAGAAAAATAAATATAACTAACAGTTTAAATAAAAACAGATTTATAAAATCAAAGCAGATTGATAATTCTTAACTAAAATGAACAAGACATTTGCTCAAATTAAATTGTGTATTTCTGTTCAAAAAAAAGTTTAAAAAGATTCAAAATAAACATTTAGAAAAATATTTTCAGTGCTTTATTTTTCAAAAATAATGAAATCAATATTGAAACAAGCATGGATAAGAATTAAAGTTAGCTAATTATTAACTTTTAAACATTTTTGATCAAAAAAAATAATATAGTATATAGAATAACCGAAAAATTAATTTGTTTGTAAACTTAACCAAAATGCAAATTATATATTTTATTAAAAAAAAATGTTTTTCCTTTCAATTACTAATTTTAATATGTATAGAGTGATTCACTTTAGGTTTTCACATGAAAGTATTAAAAAAATCATGTTATTTTTTATTTAGTATTTTAGTTTAATTTGATACAAAAATATAATTAAACTAAAATAATTAATAAAAAATATATGCTTTTTTTAATACTTTCATGTGTAACCCTAAATTGAAACACCTTATATATGCCTTAAATAAACATTTTAAATAAATTTAATTTATGTTTAGTTTACGAATATAAATAAAATAAAAATAAAACAATATATATATATATATATATACATATATATAATAATAATAATTTTTATTGAGAATATATAAAGTGCACTCACTTTTAAGCGATGCTTATAATAAGAAAAACTGTTCGAATAAAGTCATACTAAACATATTTATGATGTTATTAAAATGAATTATGAAAGAAAAAATAAAGTATATATATATCGGAATAAAAACTTGAAACGTGCATATGGAAAAAACGCAAGATAAAATTTATACATTAAAATAATGTGCAGCTAACTTTAAATATATAATTACAATCAATTTACAGTAATCGATAATCAACACTGCTATAAAAATAATTTAACGCATTCCATTAAGTATAGAATTAGAATATATATATATATATATATATATATATATATATATATATATATATATATATATATATATATGTCTTAAATATAAATAAAAAGATTTATATCCACGTTGGTATGGTTCAAATATTATACCATAATGTGTTAAAAAATGTAAGTGTTTTCAAATTCAAATTTCGATTTAAATATTTACTTCAGATCATATTACGTTATCTAATTCATTCGTAAACGATTTTCAATTCATATATATATATATATATATATATATATATATATAATATTCAAAAAGTACATAGCAAAGAAGAGGAAGATTATTGTTAGCATGTTTCTGCTGAAATGCCAGCCCAGGGCATGAAGCCGTATGACATATTCATTACAGTATAGTAAGTTAGCTTGGCGTACGACAAACGGATAAGTGTCTTGTACATATCACAATGGATGACTGCCAGAGCGTCGACAGAAGTCAGGCTCGGATTGCAATTTAAACGCGAATGTCAGTTAATAAAAATGTCACGAATAAATATGTCTATAAAATAAAATTCATACGGGTACACGGTTCTCAGAAAAACAGTTTTAATCGAACAAATGTTCTGTCGTTATTTTTTCCATAAAATCTTAAAAGAAATTTGCATAATATATTTTTGTTTAAGTATGGGTGTAGCTAAACGATCAGCAATTCTATTATTCAAATATGTTTTTTGTTATAATATTAAACAAATATTATTTTTTCAAATTTTACAGGCAACTATTAATATCATGTTTAGGTCGCCTTTTAAGAATCTATTTATATTCTTATTATCTAGAACTGATTTTGTTTCATGAATCGTTGTTAAATAGTTCTAATTTTATTATTTATAATTTTTTATAATAATAAAAACACATATTTCTCGTCACTTCGTCCGCAACGTGGTCGTTTGCCACCATCTAGCGAACTTAGACATACAATGGATAGGTTTCAACTTTAATTCATTAATTTTCAATCTTAGGCATTTTTATGTTTCAATATATTATGTTGGAAAAAAACAATAACCAGGTTTTTTCTTTCTACGTTTCTTTTTTTTTCTTATCAATTTTAACGGGCTATATACTAGTTCTGTAATATAATCTCATGTTATATAAATATAAAAATTAATATTCGTCGATTTAAATTGATTTAACACAGGTACTATGCCTGACAATGCTAGTTTAGGTCATAAGACTTAATAAAATAATCATAAATCAAAATTTGTTTATAATAGAGAAAAAAAATGCTTTTTTTCTAAACTTATCAATCATTTTTTAAGAAAACAATTTATTGAATAAATGTAGAAATTTCCATAGATTAAACAGATAAAAAATAAGTGTGTCAAAATTCATTTGTACAAGTGAATTTAACCACAACCGTATGCCATTTGTGAAATGCAAAAAAATAAAGTAATTACTTTCAAAAAAATAATAAACTTTGATCTGAAAACTAAAAGAAATTGTATATAAAAAGGACCAAATTTCTTTGACTTCTCAAATGTTTATTTAAGAAAATATACTGAAAATCTAATGAAAATGCAATATAAAATACAATTTTCAATTTATGATATGTAAAGCTATGATTAAATGATATACAAAACTATACATGAAAACAAGGAAACTGATAGATCTAAAACTATTTTCCCTTCATAGAAACAAATGTATATTCAAGCATACACCTGCCAATCAATTATTTCCTTTCCCTACAACTACACACACGTTCGTCTAACTTTCAAGTACAACTCTGTTATACTTTCCGCATCTACAAACACGCTATTATCATCTTATATGAACTAGTCAGGTAATACAGAAACAAGTAAAAATTATAGACAAGAAACCGCCGCGTGCTACGGGGGGTGGAGGATCTTGGTTACGTGTTCGCCTAGGGCTCGCGGCCTGTTACATTAACCTGGCCCGCTCTCACGACATGATATATGGCTTCATATGCCTGGCTCGAGAGATGGCGGCGGCCATTTTTACAAAACCACAACAACCGTGTACAGATATGTGCATTGAAAATATAACACACACCGTATTTGTATATGTGCTTCTATTGTAAAAGCACTGAGCTGTGAAATAAAAAGAACAATGCGAATGTAATATGTTTGTTTTCCTGGTTTTGTTATTTATTCTTCTAGTGATCACTATCCGTCTTTCGATATTATTATTTATGTGGTGTTCGACTTCAACACATTATTTATAATACCATGTTTGACTGATAGGTTTTTAATACATTCAGAATTCAGATTAAGTCTAGTACTTACATATTTTTTCTCTGAGTATAATATTATATTTAATTCTCTAATAGTAAAAATAAAATTTATCTTTCGAAAATCTGTGTTTTTTTCCATTTCACAAACTACAAAAAAGTTCTGATCAAAAATATTCAATAAATCATCATCAATGATTTTTGAATGTTACCTATATAAATTTCTAAGGAGATATCATCATCTTCATGTATAGAGCGCCAAGATACCGAAATCTTTCACTTTATTTCGCATGATTGAGATGTCATTGAATCTTTTTTCAGTTTAATTTTAATAATAAACCCTTTTCAGTACCTATGTAACGACCATTCTGGAATAATGTACATCTAAATATATATAATTAACAAATAAAGATGATCAATAATCATTTATTGAAAATTTTAGATCTGAAAATTGTTTGTGGTTTGAGAGATAAGAAAAGAATACATTAGTGAAACAGAAATCATATATTCGAAAAGACATGTTTAATACTTGAAGTATTTTGTACTTTTACAGCAATAAAAGTTATAAAATTGTAATTATAAATTTGATACAAACAAATTATCAGTCAATATATCCATTGATTTCATTCTTAATTATTCGAAAATGATTTTATTTATATTTCAATCAATTTAAACTGTTATTCATTTGAAAATAAATAATATAAAACTTAATATCTTGATCTATCTGTAACAGACAGTTCAAATATAATTTCAAAAATTCAAATACTGTCAGTTTTGATAGATTTTGCTGAGAAAATTTCGCGTAATGGGATTAATTCAAAGAGAAGGTTGTAGCCGAAAGGTTTAGCATGATGAACTGCTGTCGAGCATGTCACGACTTCATGCCCTGTCTTACAGTATATATTATCTCTTACTACGAAATCAAATTATCTTAAACATTAATGAGAATTGGTCTTGTTTGAAGTTCTCAAATAATCAATTAAAGTAACAAATAGTTTTTATTATAATATTCAATTTGTGAGGTTGTTTCAACTCCTTGGCCATGATATATAGTGTTTTTAAATGTTAAAGTTGGCACTTCAAATTCATAAAATGACAAAGTTGTTGTTGTTTTCAAATGTTAAAGTTGGCACTTAAAATTCAAGAAAATATTTTAATTTAAAACAGAATTATATAATAATTGGTTCTCTTTAAAGGTACTGAATTATTTTTTTATCTAACACTATGATTGTTTGAAGTGAAAAATCAGAGGAGATCTTTATTCAGCAGTGAATAATTAAATATTAAAGATGTATATATATATATATATATATATATATATATATATATATAAGAAAATAAAGAACAAGAAATAAATGAAGAAAAAATCGGTTTTATTTTTCAAATATGCATTTAAAAAAGAGAAGAAAAAAAATAAACTACTCTAAAAACAAACTTCAATGCGAATGTAAACATTTAAACAAGTATTCGCAGTAAATAAAAGCGTGATTTTTTCACAATCATGTGTCGAGTGTCAAGTGTAGCATAAATTTATGAATATACAATTTAGACATGTCAACGTCACAATTGTCGAAATCATTGCGGCACGAAACGCACGCAACTTTTATTTTGGCTCAAGTTTTTTTCGTACATTTACGTTTGTCACACCGACAGTCGACAGAATTTGCATTTTAAACTTCTTATTATTATTTTCCGCTTCGTCGTTTCGTTCCACATCGACTAGATTTTATTTTAATGTGTTTCTAATTGCTTTATTGGCACTGTTTCGTTTAGGACGGGCAATTTTATTAAAAATATAACCATCTATTAATGGAACCAATTACGAATTAATTATATTTAATACGGGCTATAAAACACTGCACGTTTGTTAGAAATAAATGGATAATTTTATAATACACTCGCATGTACTTAATAGATAAATTATTGAAACGACATGATTACCTTATAAAATTTACAAACTGAAACCAGAAAAACGAGATTTTTTTCGCAATTCACTTATTTGTGTCATTAATCGAGAAATTATTTTATAGGAATTAACTTTAATCAATTTTTACTTGATTGTATGACTTTTGATATTTGTATTTGTATACAAATTGATTCAATATCTTATCATTTATTCAATACATGTACACACAAAACAAATAAATCATTCCTGGTCTTTCTAAAGGCTAACTTGAGTTCTATTTATCAGTACATTTTATCCTGACAGTCACGCATTTAGTTTTTATTTGAGTTTATATATATATATATATATATATATATATATATTTATATATATATATATATATATATGTTTTTAATAATAATATTACAATGATTTATAATTATTAACTGAATATATTTTTTTTATTAAAAGAAATTAGTTAAAATACAAAATTAAAATTATTTTTTTGTATTTAAATAAAAGCGTTTTTTGCTATAATGAATCAAATATATTTTTTAATGACAAACGGTATTTAATTTTTACACATTGATTACTTTGGTCAAATAACTTGATTTAAATTCAGTTAACATTTTTTCATAACATTATATCATAAGTTTCTGCCTTTGTAATGATTATGTTTGGTCATAATATATTTTTTTCATTATGGATCAATTCATTTTTATAATAGAGTTTCTCTCGGTTAAAAAATAGGATTTTTTTAAGTCAAATTATATTTATGATTTGTTTCTTATGAGAATTTCGATGGTGATACCATTCATACATTTTTCTATGCCATAATCCTTTGAATATGATAGAATCTCTATCAAAGTACACATAATTAACAAATTAAAATGATTATTAGCCAATTATTGAAGATATTTTATTCGAAAAAACTTTGATTGTCTGTGACATGATGAAAATTTACTTGGATCTGAATTTTTACAAAATATTGTATAAAAATAGCCTTTGATAAATAACATTGTGGTGGTTTCATAAAATTGCTCCACAACTATGAAAAAAGAACTGATACGTTCAGGATTTTTTTTCGATTCGAGTCGTGAACCTTAATGTTTAGTACTTACAGTACATAGGGATGGGAGATCGAAGATCTGATTATACAAGAAGCAATATATTATTAGATTGGTAGGAAAATAATTGTGGTTTTTGTTTTCTGAATTCTAACTTTAATTTTTTTCAATTAAAGTGACATTTCATTGTATTCATGTTAATATAATTTTAAAGTGCATTTTTCGGTCTGTATTTTGGTAACATCGATTTTGATTTTGTTATTAATTTTGCTTCCAATTGTGCTATTGAATTAAAGACGAAAAAGAAGCAAATAAGAGCAATTTTTTGTATAAGTTCAAAACTGGTTATAAAGTAGCAGAAACTGCTTGTAAACTAAACGATACTTTTGGTGTGAGTATTTTTAAGGAACATACTATGTAATTGTAATTCCAAAAATTTTGTACTGGGGATGAGAGCCTTGAAGATAGAGATCGTCGCGGATCTCCTTTTTCACGTCATAACGACTAACTGATAGTGTGAGGATGTTTTGAGAGGTTAATTGGAAAAATGTATCGATTCTAATGGTTCTTATTTCTATTAAAAAAATAATTATTAACTGAGAAAAATGCAAATGAATTTTAAAGTCAAAAACCGCAATTATTTTTCTACCAACCTAATAGCTACACTATTTTCATTCAAATAGAATAAAAAATTGACCAATTATTTATTTTTCACTTGCATTTGAAATGCAATTTAAAATTAAAATTCTACTCAAAATAAAATCCCAAAACCCCAATAACCAACCAACCATCTACTTAAAATAATTTGAAATAATATTTAAATTTTTTAAATATTAAATTTACTTCAATCTAATGAACTTTAATTAAGTGAATAACTTAATGTCACAAGGATTGAGTTTCAAAATAAAAATAGCTAAATAATTAATGTATCAAGCTGATACCAATTAATAATTAATAGACACACTCTGACTTTAACTCACATCAATTTCACAAATCAATTTTTCAGTTACATCACATACTATATATTTTATTTAAATTAAAAATATTCAATAATCGATTATTAATAATTATCGATTGTTGCTTATATGCATTTCGATAACGATTTTATCATTGTCAGAGCACTAATTTATAGAAAAACAATCTTTCTTCACCAAACGGAACAAATTATTTGTGAATATATCTCCAAGAAATTCAATCTTTAAAGTTGTTTCAAATAAAAAAAGGCGATTCTAATAATAATGTGTATGCAAAAAAATATTTTCTTTTTTTTAATCAGGTTTTCAGGTTATTATTAAAAAGCAAATTGAATTCGAATAGAAAGGCAGAAATACGAATCACACGTTTGAATTTGATTGAATTTTATATTCTTTTATTTTCAATTAATCATTTTTAATTATATATAATTTTTAACAGAATCTAAACGTTTACTTCTATACTAAATTATATATATATATATATATATATATATATGTATATATGTTTGTGTGTGTGTGTGTGTGTGTGTGTGTATTTATTAGGTGTAAATTAAATTATATGCCAAACTCATAGCCCGTTAAAAAAATCAACGACAAAAATATCAATTTTCAGCCGGTATACAAACAAGTATCAATTATTTCTTTTCGCTCGAATTCATAATAAAACTGGAGGTTATAACAGTTTAATTTACAAACATTACACTCATATAATTATTATAAACTGAAAACATGTCAACAATTAACTCAATTTCCATCGTACGCTCTAAATAATTTCATAATTATAATACGATGAACGGATGATGTTAATTTTTTAACGTCAACGTTCCTTCTTCTCCATCGATATAACAGCAATTAAGATTCGTTGTACGCAATCCGTCAATTTATTCGAACATAAACGAAATTTGACTGTTTTATATTTACAGCTGTTAATGTTTAACAAAAATGTCTAGAAACATGAGATTCGACTCGTCGTACGTCAATAAAATGTAAATGTGTCCGATAACATATTTTAATTGAGTTCGTAATAGAAATATTTATTAGACATATATTTATAATTAATTGATATAAACATCTTTAGTAATGAATACGTAATTAAATTTACACCATCTGCTCTCCATTAAAAAAATACAAATGTGAACATATGAAAGAAATAGATTGCGAATGATCATTTATCATTTCTTTTTGGTAATATATGTTTATGTTAAAGGATAATTTGATCAAATAAGAAAAAAATTAGTTAATAATACTTAATCTTCAGTTATTTAATCACATGAAACGTATATGAATATCTATTTACGACTTGTTAAACTGAAACATTATTTACATTAACTATTATACATCACGCATATGTTAATCAATTATGTTATGGTTTTTTTTTATTAAATTTATAACTAGTTTACAGCTTATAATTTCCACTCATTTGTAATACTTAGAGTATGTTGTAAAGTAGTGCGGAGATTATGATGCACGTTACTTTGTATTGGCGCACCCTCAAAAAAGTCAGTTTGAATTATTATTGTAGTCATTCGTTTCAATTAAAACCGACATCGTTTACAATACAAAGTGTCTTTAGAAAAGGAAGAACGTCTACTTTTATGGAATATTAGAAATCGTCATTGTACTCAATATCTTCACACTATTAATGATTACAATGTAACAAAAAAAAATCACAACGAGAAATACAGAAATGTATTAATTATACTTTAGAAATCGTATAGAAAAGTCAACAAACACTCTATGCTGTTATTATATATAAAAACTAAATAAATCTGATAATATGAATTTTAATTGAGTATATATATATATATATAGAGAGAGAGAGAGAGAGATGATTCAGTTCAGGCTTCCACATGAAAGTATTAAAAAAAATCGAAAAAAATAAAAAAAACAGGTTATTTTTTAATTTTTTTAATACATTCATGTGAAATCCTAAACTGAATCACCTATATATATATATATATATATATATATAAATATTTTATATATATATATATATATATATATATATATATAAATATTTTATATATATATATATATATATATATAAATATTTTATATATATATATATATATATATATATATATATATATATATATTTATATATATATATATATATATATATATATATATATATATATATACATATACATAAAGTAACACACAAAAATAAGTTTTAATAATATTATTTTTTGAAAACTAGGGGGCTCTCCTTTTTTTTACTGCGCTTGTCAACCCCCAGGGGGGTTTGTACCCCGTATCCTAACATTCTCACCCTCCCCAACAAATAACAAATTAACAGATTTTGCACACAAATAAAATTTTATTAGGAAATTTTATAAAAATTAACATAACAAAATAAAATGTTAAAACACTTTTTTACGCTAAGATTTCAGTGAATACAATATTTTGAATAAAGTTCTTATCAGTTTTACACTAAAATCGTATACCCTATTTACTTGAAACAAAACACTAACCATGTGATTGTTATCAACCAATCAGAACACGAGTGAAACGCACGTATAGTGGTGGGACTATTTTTTAGTTATAAATAGAAAAATTAAATAAAAAGAACACAAACTGAAAAATATACGAATCATTTGAGAAACGTATCTGTTATTAAAGATAGATCATTCATTACCTTTTACACATATTAATTTTTAATTCATCACACTATTTTTTTCTTTCAATAATATCAAATAATTGATTATTGAGTATACTTTATGTAAGTTTCGGTGATAACACAGCATCATCAAAACGATGAGATACAAAAAAATATTTTCTAAAACAGATTTTTTTTGTATCACGCCGCTTTGAAGAAGAAGGTATCTTCATTGAAGTTATAATCGCACGTTATAATCATATATACGCATAAGTTATAATCAAAAATGATCAATAATCAATTATTAAACATATTAATCTGAAATTTCGTGCTTTGTATTATGAGTGAAAAAGAATTTTGTAAAAGAAAATGAAATAGATATGAAGCAAACAGTGATTACGGACTTATAAGAGGAATAAAGAACTTGACAAAAATCTATGATAAAAAAAAGAACACAAGCAATTGACTAGAAAAATAAAATAAAAGTATATAAAGACAGATAAAAATCAATGAATAGATGGGAGGACAGTATAAAAAATGCTTTAGTACAGAAAAGATAAGAATAAGTTTGTCGAAATTGAAAAAAATAGGTCTTCATCCATTATCAGATCTTTAAAGAATGCAGAATATATATATATATATATATATTATAAGTATGTATGTATATAATAATAATATTAATAAAAAATACTATCTATAAAATGTCAAAATATGAAAAAAACCTTTTTCTGAGAAGAAATATAATAATCTTAATTTATTAAGAATTATTTAGAATTTTAGACGACTATTTTAATTACTTTTATATAAAATTTAAAAAAATGTAAGAATGAACATTAAAAAAATATATATAAAATATTTTATAAATCAAATCGATCATATTCTGTCTTTATCTATTTCGATAGACTCCTTTTAAATACTAGATTTTTAATTAATGAAGATTAGATTTTTTTATAAATTAAAATTAAACAAATAAGAATATTTAATTTATTTGTCTGAATCTAATTTTTATTTTATTTATTTAAAACTAATTCTCTATTTTACTTCTGATTTGACTTGTACTTAAAACCTGTAATAAATACAAATATTGTATGTAAAGAATACCTCTAATTTACAATTACAGTCATTTTCTGAAAACTATACAAACATGTTTTAAAATATTGAATTTATTGTACTTTGTAAAAAATAAATGTTTCTTGTTACTCAGTAAGGAAAAAAATAAACATATAGGTAACATAAATAAGAAATATAAATAAATTTCAAATCATTACTATTAGTTTATCGTCTTTATTAACTAGAAATTTTATAAAACACTCTAAAAAGAATTTATAAAAAGAACAAAATTCATTTGCATTTTATAATAACCAATATTAATACAATTACAATATATTATTTTTTTTACAAACTAATATAAAAATACAACGAAATGATTATAAATATTTCTAATTATACTTTTTATATTACCTAAATTATATAGTATTTTTTACACAGAAACAATTATTGTTTATCAACATTTTTTACATAAGAAAAAAAATAGTTTTTTTTAAATTTCATTCTCAGTATTCTATAAGAAATCTTCATTTAAGATAATCATTAACACAGCATCTGCTTCGTACGTATTTATCTAATGTTATAATAATTCTGACATAAAACAGCGTCTAATTTGTTTAAATAACTTTAAAAAAAATCATTTAAGTACCGGTTATACAAATAATCAACTCACAAAATATTCAAAGCTATTTTGTTCTAAATGGCGATTAAGGAATTTGTTAATTATACTAAACATTTCGATACAGAGAATCAAAATTAATTTGAAAAAGTTTCCATCATTCTTATAAAAAAATGGTGACAAATAGTATCTATATATAGTTTTTTACATTTATATATATAATATTTTTTTTGATAATATTTGAAATATTTTTATACGGATTAACAAGTATACACTCATTAGAGTACCTGCTGTGTAAAAATTATTAACTTGAAATCAAATACGACTCTATTTTTAAGAATTTTAATAAATATTAAGTAAATATACTGAAGAAAAAATAAATAGATTTACTGAGGAAAAAGATATAAAAAAGTACATAAAAATAAATATTACATTGAAACATAAAAATGTATATATATATATATATATATATATATATATATATATATATATATATAATAACCGTATATAATGAAATATTCATAAACAAGTAAGTTTATGAAATCAAATGTAGCTTCGTGCACGTTCTATTTCTTCTAACAACAGTGACTTCTGAAATAGAAATCAACTCTAGCTTCCCTTTTAATCAAACTGTCATCGTTTCTATTCTAATTCTGACAATATATGACATTGAGTTATATCCATATAAATAATAATTTAGTTACGATTTCTTTCATGTTTATTCCTTGATAGTAAATGTATATCTGTCATTTCTTTGAGTAATATATAATGTAGATATTTTACAATATTTTTTTCTTTTTTAAACACGTACATATATATATATATATATATATATATATATATATATATATATATATATATGTAAAGGATTAAAAATAATAAAATAAACGTTTCATGTGTATCAGGACTTCACAATTGAATTACATATCATTAATAATTTTTTCAATTATTTTAACAGACACTTATTAGAGAATTATTTTTCTTATGGTAATTACTTCTTTTATTAAGAGATGTAACATACCATCAGTTCAAGACTTAAGTGTCCACATGTCAATGATCACATGCCGATAACTTTTGAACCATTGGAAATTTTTTAAATATTTTTTCTAAATTTATGTTTTAGCGATTCCTTCTATGATTTAATCATTTTTAAAGTTCTATCTTTTGTCTAACGTAATTTTATTATTATTATAATCTATCTATATATATATATGTACAGCAAAAGATTTTTCTACAAAATATAATAAACTTTTATTCGATTTTTGGCATCTGATGCGCAGTTTAAGCCTTGAGAATCCACATTTCTATAGGTCAGGATACCTTTTGAACTAATGGATATTTTTAAATATTTTTTTCCAGTTAAGTTTAACAAATATTTACAAATGATCAGATACTTTTTCAATTTTTAGAAAAATAAGAAACACATTTTTTCTCTCTATAATTATGATAAAACTTAAAATTTGGCTCTGTTTAAATGTATAAAACTAAAGTTCACATATTTCAAAAAAAAAAAACATTAAAATTTATCCAATGGTTCTTATTCATCCACAGTTATCACTCGAAGAAAGATATATTCTCAAAATGAATTTAAGAAACAATCAAAATGAGAAATAATTAATTATTAAACAATTTTGATCAGAATAAAATTATGTGGTTTGGAGAAAAGGAAAAAAATAATTTCTGAAATTTATAAAGACACGTTTTGTTAATTTTATTAAAACTATA
The DNA here is from genome assembly GCA_034766995.1 of Acanthacorydalis orientalis. Classification (NCBI taxonomy): domain Eukaryota; kingdom Metazoa; phylum Arthropoda; class Insecta; order Megaloptera; family Corydalidae; genus Acanthacorydalis; species Acanthacorydalis orientalis. The sequence continues at coordinate 43,520,219 of CM068317.1, forward strand.
AGAATATATTTTTTAATCTTACAGTTGATATGTTTTTTTTATTAAATATTTTGTCAAGTAAACTTTATTGATTTTTCTAAATAATATAACCGTTCATTAAAGAAATGTAGTGTTTAATTTAGAATACAAATTAATGATTAATATCCTATTTTTGAATTGCTTCTCGTAATGTGTAATAAAATATATAATACAAATGAATAAAAAAATTATCTCTGAATTTGTGTACGAATTTAGGGAACTTATTCGAGAAACAGCTCTAGCTTTTGCTCTCTCTCTCTCTTTCTATATATATATATATATATATATATATGAATATGTATAATATATAATAGTTAAGAGCATCAGTTTGAATTCTAAACACTATTTTTGACAAAAATGACGTTTGTATCGTGAAAACATAACAGATACTGTAGTTTGTATCGTGAAAACATAACACATATATTGTAGTTTGATTGTAATTCTAAATAATTTCTTTCAAAAAAATACAGATAACTATTTTAAATTTCAATATACACAACATCATTGCTAACAACCTTCATAATATTTACTGTCTATTCAATTAGATATTTTCAAAAAATAGTTTTCACTCATCTGATTGAAAACCGATATTGAAAATGATTAACATTTTTTGTGTTTCGTGGAATGAGTAAAAGATTAGATCCTCGTAATTTTTAATCCTTTTTATTTTGTCACATTTACTCATAATTCATAAAATAATGAAAGATAAACAAACAGATAATCGATCAAACAGAGGAAAATAATTTTTCATTCAGTTATTCTTTAGAAAATTAGTCTTAAAAATTAGAATCTTCGATTATATTTTAAAGAAACAATAATTGTGTATTTATCAATCTCTTTCTCTTTCAATATATACATACATACTTACATACATATATATATATATATATATATATACATATATATTTTTATATATATATATGTATATATGTATTTATATATATATATATATATATATATATATATATATATATCACTGTAAATATTACTATAACTACTAAATACAATAGATATTACCTATTTTCTTTCATAATTTAAGAAAAGTAAGAGAAAATTATGCATATAAAATCTCAAATCGTTAAATTTATCAATAACATATATGTATGTATATATATATATGTTAATGGTATTACATTTTACGACAAAGACAATGAATGATATGTATTACCATAAACATACGCCATTATTACCCATAATTTTATAATAATGTGACGTACCATTGGTCAATAAGGAATCTCGAGTAAGAAGGTGTGCAACATAAATTTCATGTACAAGTTATTGTACACCAGGGACAATGCGATGTAAAATCGCTCTCGTACAAGTTAAGGCTCGTGTTTAAATTGTTGGTACACAGACTCAGATTAGCGTGTTTTACAGCTAAACATAAAGAACGCTTGCTTAGGATTTTATAAACGTTTATTTATCACCTGTTTATATTTTGCCCATACCATACAATCAAAACATCAATTATGTACATATATGTATATGTTTACTTATATATATATATATATATATATATATATATAGATAGATAGATATAGATAGATAGATAGATAGATAAATACAGATAGACACTGATATAACCTACAATTATAATCCTTTTCAATAGAGGCTTCGTCAAGGTCTTTCCTTCAAACATTTCTATAGCGATTCCTTCTATGATTTAATCATTTTCAAATTTCTATCTTTTGTCTTACATAATTTTTTTTTAGTATATATATATAATTCGAGTTTGGCATACATTTTTAAAAATCTTAATTTGCAAATTAGTTACCTTCTTTAATTTTAATAATTTTTTTTGCTGTGGTTATTAACCACACACATTTTGAAGAATCACAGCTTGTGCTTCATCTAGTTTACTAAATAGATGACTTTTAAATTTTTTCATGGATAATAATGATTTTTTTTATAAGAAAATTTCATAGTTTTTCATTTTTAGGTAAATTTATTATCTTAGTAAAGTATCTTTTTTTCATATTGTCATTTTTTATTTATGAGTTCGTATAAAAATACGATTATTTTAATTTCAAAATAAAGTTTTTCGTGCTTCCTTCGAAAAACAAAGTACTTGTATAAAATTTATGTTTAATCACATTAAAGTCACATAAAATCAAATGTTATCATTTTAAAAATACTAGGAGGTATTAAAATGAAAATGTTCTTTTTTAAGTTTATCATGTAATACTTGATACGAGACTTTATGAATTAATTTTAATATTATACATGTTTAAACAGAAAAAGTGATTAAAAACTTCAATTTTATTATTAAAAATTTTCAAATAAGAGATATATACTGTTTTGACAACCAAGTAAGCTTATAATTATACAAATGTACAAATAAATATTAATTATATCTGTTTTATACATTCATTATAAAGGAGTATCTGTTTACTTCAAACAATATTAATTTCAAAAAGAATGAATTCATGTATTTAGAATATAGTCACAATAGAATGGAAAAATCAGATGATTGTGACTGCTGAAAAAACTGAAAGATTTTGAAACTTTCATCTGTATTGTAACTATCACCCAGGCAGACCAGGCATGTCCCAAGTACCCTGGTGTCTAGAGAGATCCCGGAATTAAGTGTTAAAATTTTTAATATACATGTGAAAAAACAAGGATGAAGTTGTAATATGAGTTATTTCCAACGTGTTTCAATAAAAACGATTAAATTAATTTATAGCAAGTTCTAAATACATGAGACCTATATTTATTTTAACTATTAAATCTTGTTAATTTTTACATTCTCATATCAAGTAATTTATTTAATGGATAGTAAATATACAACTATTTCAACTAGACGAAAAGTGTCAAACAATAATCATAAATTATATTATAACGCTTTTTTTGCCCGGGAGCCTCAAGCATTGTGTTAGCCACTGTTCATCATTTTTATTATATAAAAAATGTTTAAATTAAATTTGTCAGTAATGAATAAAAAAATATTTGGAATATCGAAAGTGTATAAAAGTGTATGGAATAACTAGAAAAAGAACTAATCTGACGGAATATATAGAGGCATACAATATTGTTAAAGATGATATTAAAAGATAAGATGGAAAGAAATGACGAATAAACAGAAATTAATATTTATAGAATATAATAAATATATGATAAAAAAGTTTATATAGCGTAACTGTCAAGAATTAACAAGATTAAAAGCTAAGGAAATCAAAATTAAGAAAAATAAAGTACAATAAACCAATCAATAGATTGTTAATTAAAAGAAGGTTTATATTTCCTCTTATACAAATCAAGAACTAAATTAGTATAATTTTAAATTCTATACAATTTTAATCTTTAATTTTTTATTAATTTATATTTATTAATTATATATATCTCTCTCTTATATATATATATATATATATATATATATATATATATATATATATATATGAAATTAAATAGAACGCAATTTAAAATCTACAATCTTTTTATCTATTCAATCCATCTGTTAAAATGACCAACACCGTATTCTAAAAACAAATTTTGTATAGAATCAAACTTTTTCTTTTCTAATTGCACATGTTTTTTAATCGATTCTATTCTTGTGATATTTATTTATATTTATTTCAAACGTCCTTATATCACATCTTATTTGTTTTATTCGTCCATTGAAACGGTCAACTGCTACTTTCTAATCTATTCAGTACGTGAAGAACCTTCAACAAATAATAGCTTACGCAGATATGTATCTGATTGAAGAGACGGATCGATGAAAACTAAATAAGTACCCGCTTTCAACTATCGTGTAACTGATATGTAATTGTAGTTAATTGAACGTGGTACAAGATAATTGTGGAAACACGCGTCGGCGAGTTTGCACCTGATCATCGTGTCTGTCGTTGTCCGCAAACATTGTGCCACACAGACACACAATAGCTTTTACACGAGAATTGTCTACCTCCGTATGTATTGTGCATTGTCTTACGAAACGAATCGTACGAATAATGGAATGGTATCGTTTTTCTTACACGCATGATCCGGCTATAGCTACCAATGTTTCCTGACATGATGACATTTGTAGAGCGAAGGTTTGATTTCATAGCAGTAAAATGATATAAAAATGTAACTAATTCAAATATATCTGCTCTGTAAGAATGTCTCTGCATACTATCAACGTTTTGGTTCGTTTTTATTTTATATAAACTTTTTTACAAGAGAAAACCTATATAAAATCACAAAGAAAACCTAAATCAATCAAAACAAAATAACAGGATTTTTCTGTAACACTCAAACTATATTTCTATAAATATAAATCATTTCTCTGCTATATTCTAATTACTGACTGAGAATTAATAATTGAAAAATAATAAAAAATAATAATTTTCATTAACATTTCTTTAGTTCTTACTTCATATCGCATATTGTAATTTATAGCATACTTTTTTTCACTTTCCCATAAACGATACATATTTTTTCTGACCAGAAATGTACAATGATTATTTATTGATCATTTTGATTGTTGTTTAGATGAATGTCGATGACCATATCTTGATGCTCGGAGCGTTAAGATGTAGGAAAAAATTAATACAGAGAAATAGTACAAATTTTTCTGCAACTTTGTAAGAGAATTTGATTTTAAATCTTTTTCATTATTTTCTACCATTTCCCACAATGAAATTTATAGAATAATTTTTATACTTCCCTTTAATAAATGATCTTTTCTCGACTTGTAACTCAGAGAATTTTTTCTAGCTAAAAATATTTAATAAATAAATGTTGATTATACGGATTTAAATGAATATTTCATGATCCTCAGGGCGTTGATATATAAAAAGGGTTTTCTGAGATTACTTATACCTTAGTGCTCTAAAATTGATAGCACTGCATATAAATGCGAATAGACAAAAATTAAAAGGAATCAATAATTATTTATGGAATATTTTTGATCATATTTTTTTTATTGTGTATAGAGTAAGAAAAAAAATATTTTATCATTTATTATTTAAATCATTTATATCATTTATTATTATTTTAATCATTTATGATTATGAATTTAGCTATAGTAACAGAACTGGATTTTTTATTCTATATTTGTTGTTCAGTCAGCATTTTTAATTATTAATTTTACATTTTTGTTTTCAATTTAATAAATATCTATTTAAAAATGAACTTTTATCAACGACTTATTTTTTTATAAATTTGAGTAGAGAATACTCAATGGATTAAAGTGCACTTAAGATTTTAGGCAAATGATACTAAAAAAATATAAATAGGGTCCACATTAAATTATTATAGCTCGTTATATAAAAAGAAATCTCAGTTTATAAATAATTTCTGAAATCTCAAATACTGTATTATTAGCTAATCAAGAATTCACGATAAAATATTAATTCAGTAGGAAAATAATTGCAGTTTTTTTTATATAAATTTGAAGATCATAAACTACAATTATTTTTCTACCTACTTAATAGAATACTAAATATAATCAATTATATTATAAAATGGGAAAAAAATATTATTCAATCTTAAAAATCCAATAAAAAAAATATTGTTAAAGTAGATATTTTATTTACCGAGTAATCAAACCGTTTCAATCAAGGGCAAGTTGTTATTATTACAAAAGTACGTTTGAATAAATTACAACAAAGAAAATATATCAAGTACACATTCATAATATTACCATTTTAATGATTTTTTTTATATCCATTTTTTTACTTTATTGTGATTATTTATTTTTCTTTACTTTCAAGTCAATTAAGCATGAAATAATCTCTTAACAATTTATTAACACATTTCTTGATTGACTAACACAATTATCTAAAAATAATTTATTTTTTGAATAAATAAGAAAAGTTAAATCAGAAATAAATATAGAAAAAAACAAACATTCTGTTCGAAGAATAGTGTTGTAAAATTTATAAAGACATACAAAGATCCTTAGCACTGAAGGTAGAAATCCAGTATTTTTTTAGTAGTCTATAAAATAATCAGGGTAATAACTAATCCGACAATATACGGGATATCCATTTACCTCCAAAAGATAAAACCTTGCTACCTAAAACACGTTTTTAAGTGCCTTTGCTGGCAGATGCCTCACTGGGTTCGTGTAAGCTATTGAAAGCTGAGATTTGTTGCCATTACTGTACCTTCTTTACATTATATTTACGTATATATATTTTTTTTTTAACTTTTTTCAAAGACTTGATAATGAACTGATGGCGGTTCGGGTGGTAACATTATCCACTGAAGAGGTTTTTTTTTCTCTCGACATTTTATAATACTTTAACACTCTTATTTATTATATGGTGATATATGGTCAGTAATTCAATAAATTATGTACCGTACGAGTTGACAAAATTAAATGAAGATTGCATCTAGGTTTTTTTCTAATCATGTTTAATTATTTGCAAGTAAAACAGTTACATATTTATGATCGAATATTATATATATATATATATATATATATATATATATATATATATATATACATATATATACATATATATTGCATTATTTAAAATTAATTATTAATAATATATAAAAATCCAAATTTAATTTTTTATGTTTATAAAACTATAAATAAATAACGCATATTTTCTCAGTACAAAATTAGTTATTATTTTAAAAGAAAATAATTGAATAAAAACACTTAAAAAGTGACAAGGATTTTTTTTTGTTTTCTTGTAGGAAGTCTTTTCAAATATAGATTTTTCCAATAAGGACACATATTTTTACTTTGGAATAAAACACAGAATTTCCGCTGAAATTACAAGTTTTGTTATTGTAAATAATAGTTGGGTATTTGTCATTTATTATAATGTAAATAATATCTAATATTTGGACGGATGTCATTACGAGAAACAAATACAGAATTAAAAAAAATAGACAAACCTACAAGATTATATTTTTAAGACAAGCATGGAATTAATCTGTGTTGTATAAAATTTGGGTCGAGTTAATCAGTTTATATAAAATGTGCATTTTCTTTTAATCTGTTGTAAAAATATGGATTATCATTCTTTTACTGATTTATTTACAATTCTTCAAAATACTGTTAAATTATTCAACGGAAACATACGAAATTATAAATATGAAAATATCTTCTGACACTGAAATTAAAATATTTAATAGTAGACAAATTCACAATTGAATTCAGTCACTGTGGCTAAATTCACTTTCACAAATTAATTTTTTTCACCTCGCAAGCCATAATAAAATTCTCATCAAAAATATTCAATAAATTATTATTGATCATTCTAACAATCAAAAAAGATCAATAATAATTTTAACCAGAAAATGCTTGTGTAGTTTATCGATTAAAAAAAGAATTTATTGGTGAAATTTGTAAAATTTAGTCCAACTTATTTTTAGTTATAAAATTAGTTTTTATATATGGCTGCCTGGATTCTAAAAAAAATCGAAAAGTAGCTGTATTTATCTGTTAATTTAAAAAAATGTGCATTTACTATAAAATAGTAATAGCTGTTATTTACTTCTAACAGTTCTGTTTTTAGAATGAGAACTTTATTAAATTAATAAATACTGATTTAGATATTTAAACAGTGGGAAATATTTCTGTATTCGTTGTAAAATACTCACAGAATATAAATATATTTTATTTTAAATAATATATTTCTATATATTATATTAGTTTATTATATTGTTTACATATAGAAAAAAATAATTATAATACTTAAAAATGCATATCTCCTTTATATAAATATAAATTTTACAAATGACTTCAAATTCAAAAATACCCCAAAATTAAATTACTCAAATTCTTGATAATTTTCTAGTATTAATGTTGATGACACTACTTTCTAAAAGACTAGCATTATCATCAAAGTATTACAGACAAACAATAATTGAACATTTTGTAGTCCAAATTTGTTTGTGAATATAAATTTAACCACAATAGCAAAATTAGATATAAAAATAAGACTTTTTTAAAAGTAAAAATTGTATTCATATTATAATGCTGAAAATATTCATCTATGATTTTTTCTAACAAATGATAACAAATCAAAAAAATATCATTCATACAAATTATATCTCATCAATTTACTTCAACAGAAGATCAAAATAAAAAATTCACGATAACTGATATATACATATATATATATATATATATATATATATATATATATATATATATATATATATATATATATATGTGTGTGTGTGTGTGTGTGTGGGTGTATATATATATACATTTGTGTGTGATTCTTGAGAAGTTTAAATACTTCATCCGTTTGAATAATTAAACTTTTATTTGACAAATACCATTTAAGTACGTTATCTTAACAGTTTTATTTTAAAACCATGTTATTGGGTGCCGACTAAAAACTAGTCGTTTTAACGATCACTACTACAGTTTCGTTGAAACTGATATATAATCTTGAAGCGAAACTATAACACATCAATGCGTATATAGCATACATATATAGATACACATTCATGCTGATGGCTAACCACATAAATACCTTCTTAAAACTTGTAGCCGAACAAAAAGGCCCGTTCGGTTTTTCGATCCCATAAGGCGGTGGCGGTGTCCAATACAGAGTAAAACATTATTCGCTGATTGGTAGTGGCCGGTCTGAAGCCCGCCTCTCCGTCCAAGCTGGTCTCTTCAAACCGCTGAAGTCGTCATATCCATACCTGAAACAACAAACCACATGTGTTTACGTGTGAAGAACACCACTGTTTTCTTTGTGTTCGTTCACTCAATATCCACGGCCATGTGCACTTTTTATCTAATGGATCGTTAGCCGAGACCTTTTTCTTCTAAATATTTTAATTTAATAGTGTTGGAAATTTCTTTAGACAGGTAACTACTTTAATTCACATCTCTTTGACAGAGAGAAATAGAGGCGAATAAATTTACTTCTCTATAGATTCATACACTGGAATTAGTTCGGTTTTTTTCATAATTTACTCGAAGGTTAATTAGTAGTGGTAACATTGCGGTAGGTATGTTTCCTATTACTGTATCGTGTGTATGTTGAAACTACCTTTAAACTAATTATCTCTACTTCTATATTACAGATGTTGCCAAACTAATATATATATATATATATATATATATATATATATATATATATATATACCCATATATACAAAAATATTTTTCATATAAGAATCAATCAAACAGGCTCTATATACTTTTACTAAATTATTAATTATTACAACAAAAAATCATTAATAATCATAACTACTAAAATTTATAATTTCTTCTAACTTGTAAATGTTAAACATGTTATTAGAATCATAATATGATTACAGACGTATTTCTTTTAAAAAACAACCATTTTAAAGCAGTTCTTTTCGAAGATTTTACTGATAATAATTTTTATAAAATATTATTTATATTTCCTTTTAGAAATGATTTTTTTTCTCAGCATACAAACCAGTACTTTTTCTGATTAAAAATGTGCAATAAGTAATTTTTTATCATTTTGTATTGTTGCAGCAAAATTAATTATCATAACAAAAAGTAATTAATAACCTTATCTACCAAAATTTGTAATTTTTTCTAACCTATAAACGTTAAACACGCCATTAGAATCATATGATTACACATTTTTATTTTTTTTAAAAATTAAACATTTGCAAGCAGTTCTTTTCGAAGGTTTACTGATTTTCTATAAAATATTTTTTATATTTCCGTTTAAAAATTAATCTTTCTCTAAGTAAACAAATCATTACTTTTTTTCTGATTAAAAATGTGCAATAAGTATTTTTTTATCATTTTAGATTGTTGCTTACTCACATTTCGATGATGATGCTATTATTCTCAGACTTCTAAAGTGTAAAAAGGGTTAAAATATTTTTTTACAAAACTATTTTATACTATTTCATACCCACGCTGTATTATTACTTTATTTTACATTTTATTATGAGAATAAACTAACATTCGAAACAAAATTACATTTTAGAAATAAAATTCAAATTTATAACTATTTGATATTGTGTTAATACCTCACAACACCCTCACCTTCACACCCAAATCTACCTGAAGATGATGGAGTCAACGATATTGGCCTTAGTAATCAAATAATTATTATTCTCCAATAAAATTTAAAATTCCATTAAATAAAATATTTTTTACTTAACATCTTATATTAAACACTTCAGCACATAATTTCATTTTATACAAAAACTGTATTAGACCCAACAAGAAATACAGTTGAAAAAGTTTTCATCCGTAAAGGGTTAAAAGTGAAAATAATTGTTCACATAGGTATATACTACCAAACATTGCCAAAATTCTTGCTACAAACATGCATTTCAATAAAATGTTCCTTGCAAGTACAAATAAAAATCTAAAATACCAACTTCATTACACTTTTCGTTTAGCACCGTGTTACACTAAATTTCAATCAATTCCATTTGAATATTACTTTTTATTATTATTTTAATATTTTAATTATTTTATTATTTTAATAAAATCAACTTCAAGATTTGTGCCACGGGTCGCATTCTAGAACCTTGCTACCCGCCTGTTTGACTCCATTGATTTAAGACAATCTAAAAATGATGGAAATATAAACCGGTCATATCAGATTAAATAAACAGTGATCTACAGAAATTAAATAAGAAAAATAAATGTAAAGCAACTGTGACATAGCACTGAAATAATTATTAGCACGTATTTTCTAAAATTGGAGTCTGTTTCTTAGAGTTATTTTTATTTTATTTCTCGAAATTCATTTTGTCTTAAATGAAAATGTATTTTTTTTATTTTGAATATATTAGTAAAATAACAGTTTATAGAAATCTTTTCTTAATCAAATCTGACATATACTAGAAACTCAGATATAGAAACTTGAGATATTGCTCAATAGTCTTATAGTAAATATAATCTTATGAATATTATTTATTTGATTTATTATAATAATCATTTTTCATGAGAACACATTAACGTTATTATTTCTTTCGTACGTAGATGTCTTGATAGAACTTCACTTGTATCTTCATATATAATCTCTAACAAAATATGTTCGTGTAGATTAAACGTACCACTGCTTAATTACATAGACTGTTAAAAAAATTATTATTTTCGTTTTTAAAAAAAACGCGTACAAAAAAATCAGATAAAATTGCATTAGCGCGAATATGACTTGGAAAATGACCACATTCATTGCTTGCTTATTACTTGGAAGCCTCTGTAACGTACATATCCATTACGCGATGCTAACAAGCTCGCATTTCGGTAATGGGTATTCACCTTAAATTAGTGCAATTCCGCTCACAGTTCGCAAACACGGTTAATCACCGCTAAAACGTGCTCTATCGCTGAGGCCGAGAGCAACGCGTCGCCACCGCGCTAATTTATGTCTTTACCCTTCGCATTGGATCCCATTTTCCCAACGACAAACAGTGCATACAGTGGCAGCGTCGCCGCACGTTGTGGGTCAACGTCCAACTCCATATACGGTGGGTGGGTAATAACTTTTCTAAGTCGAGCGGTTTGTTTTTGTTTTAAATTGACGCTGTGGAAATTTTGCATGTTATTTGGTACGCTTTAACGGTAATTACTTTTCAAATTACTGCTGACTTTTTTATATTTGCTGTTTTCGTTTTTCCCGACTTACGTACTGTCGTCTCTTTTACATGTTTTTTCCCCGAGTGTTATTTTTCGCCAGGACAATTTATTATGTATGTTTATATATATTATTATTTATTTATTTATTTTTTTTTTGTTATGACAATTACAGCTCCATGAATTTTATCAGATTTTTATGTCGTTATCAAACATATAAGTACACGCTCGATGTGACCATTAACAAAATATTTATTTAATTCATTAATTTTTACTGAGATTCTTAATACTACAAAGTATATTATAATTGTTGTTTTTACACGTACGTTTTTCTGCTCTAATTTACTACTTTTTTTATTTGTTTATTTTATTTTTCATGTTATTTTTGCATTACTTAATAAACATGCATGTATTTGTTTATTAAATAAAAATTATTACTAACATTTTTATCACAGGAATAAATTAAAATCTATAATTTATATATTTGGTACTTATGACTAGATACAATAATTCTTTTTTATTAATTTTTATATTAAATTCTATTGTTTTCTTTTCAAGGATTGAACTGGTAAAAACAGTTTCATTTCAGTACCCGAAACTCAAACCAATATTTTTGCAGAACGAAAAACCGAATAAAAAGTAAGATAGGTTTATATCGGTTTTCATGAAACATTTAATTTTTCGGAGAGCAATTTGATATTTCCGTATTAAAGTTTTTGTTCTTGTTTTTTTCTTTATGTTAAAAAATGATTTTTTTTAATAATAATGCTCATTTTTACAATGCCACAAATAAATATTTGTCGGTAACTAAGACCATAAAATGTATGAAAAAATAATAAATAATGTATTCTGTAAAACATGTGTTTCTGAAATTTATTTTATATTATTTTTTTATAATGATTAATAAATAATTCCATTATTTATATTCATAAATAATATACATAAACAACATAAAGGTAATTATTATTAGTAACTGTCTTTTTGTTAGTGATCGAATCTATATTTTTAATAATCGAAACCCTGAAAAATTTCTTAGAACTAAACCATAACCGAAACTCGAACGTTATTTTTATTCGATTTCAATCCTTGGTTTTTTTACGATTTTTTCACTCGTCAAAAATAATTAATAATTAATTACTTGCTGACTATTTTTGATCAGAAAAAATTGTGATTTGTGTAATGAGGGAAAGAAAACATTTGTAAAACTTACTGTTTTTACTCTAATCGATTCAACTTATGTTTCTGATTAATATTTAATTTTTGATAATAAAACTACACAGTCAAATTCTTACACGATTAATTCAAGCATTATATTTTTTATTTTTTAACATTTAAAAATGTTTTTTCATTGTTAATACATATAATACACACAACTTACAGGAATTATTTGATCGTTCTTAATTTCTCTTACATTTAAAATTAACACAGCTTCAGAAAAAAAAAACATTTTTCATTTAAATTATTTTTCGACATCGAGATTGAAACACTAAGTAATTTTTACACAATTACATTTTTAATTTTTACACATCTATAAAATGAGATCATTAATGTCATATCATTTTCTTAGTCTCTACTTTTTTAATCCATTAAAAATGTTTAAAAGAAATAATTTAACTTTAATGCACATTTTCGCTTCCAAATAATGACTTTTCAGTATTGACGCTTAAATAAGTGCAGTACTCTCCCCGTATCTCTGGATAATACGTTCCAAGACCTACCGCGGATAGTAACGATCACATATATAGAAGACATATATAGATCACATATATGATTCAATTTAGACTTCCCTATGGAAGTAATAAAAAGGGGCGCAGGGGTTAAGAATGGTCATGTTATTTTTTATTTAGTATTTTAATTCAATTCAATACTAAAATATAATTGAACGAAAGTACTAAATGAGGGATAACATGTATTTTCTTAATTTTTGCGTTTTTTAATATATTTGTGTGGAATCCTAAGTTGAATCATCCTATATAAGTCGTTTTTCGTTTACATACCTACTTAAGATAAATTTTAATTGATAAATTATATACAGTCAGATATTGTCAACATTAAATAATAATGAAATACATTGTAAATTATTAAAAATTTACTCTTTGTCTCTTTCTCAAATGAACAGGATTCTGACATTTTAGCTTAACCTTCAAGGAACGATGGAGCGATAAAAAATATCTTGTAAACAAACAGTTTAAATAGATTTATCTTTTAAGAAATCATTTATTTCTAAAATTTTTCATTTAATATTTTCTGATGACATGAAACCGCAGAAATCGAACTCGCAAGCCTATTATACTGTAAAATTCCAATTCCAAATGAGTATAAATCACAAAAATTAAATATTAATTTCTCATTTAACACACCAAAACATTGGTTTCTTTTAAATCCAACACATTTTTTTAAAACCAACTCTATTTCTGGAAACGTTAAGAATGATATAAATTGTATAAATCAATTAAATCGAAATAGCTGTTTTTTTTTTGAGAAATGATTATTTAATCAGTGAAATTTTGATAGATAATGCAAAATTAAAAATAAATTCAAGCGATTAATTTATCATTCAGTTGTAATATTTTTTTATCACTGATCAAATTTATTTGAAAATCAATAAAAATCTATAACAGGAAATTCGATATAAAATTTATAACCGCATATACAAACTTATTTACTTAAATTCTTTTCAAATATAACTACAGTTAGATAATTAGTTTAAAATCCAAAAATAAAACACCATATATTTGTTGCACTGTTTTTAAATTCACACTCATAAATGAATTTTCCACTTAATTCATAAATTAAAAGTTTTTTTTTATTAAAAATATTTAATAACTAATTACTGAACAATTTTAATTGTTTTTTTGTATATTTTGAAAGCGAATCCGTTATCCTTCTCTTAACATTTTAATTATTATTTTAATTCATTTTTTAATTTAATAAAATATGAATACATTTTAAATATATATTAAAAAAAATATTAAATATATATTTTCAATTAATACTTTTTTTATAAATCATCCATGACTGTACCCTCTTTTACAAAAATCGATATTTACCAAAAAAAAATAATAAACAAATCAACATTCTTTCGAAATCAATTTGCATTTATTAAACCTTAATGTGTTTTCATCTCTATTTATTTATCGTACAAATTGAATTTTAATTCGTTTGTCTAATAAATTCTTTCAGATACACCACTGGTGTCTCGTTAGATTTTAATTCATAATTGAATTCAGCATATTTCCAATATAATCATCCAAATGAATGTTGTTTAAATTTTCAATCAATGTTATCTACACTTCAGATCCTGCTCACAATTGATACGTTTGAAATCTGTTTGTGCCAGATGGAAATTAACAAGCATGTATTATGTATAATGAAAATCGACAATCGTAGCTAATAAATTATGCCAATTTTAGATCACGGATGTATAGAATATTAAAAAAGCTGTTATTGTAGCAAATAAAACCGTATCATTAGAATATTTTACCCGAATACATATTTAAAAGAACTTAAACTGTAGGACATAAAAAAATATTTATATATATATATATATATATATATATATATATATATATATATATATATATAATTTAAAATTCTATTACAATATCAAATATTATTTGTTCAATATACATAAATGAATAATAAACAGTTTATTAAATTATTATTTAAGTATCATAAATTTCTATATAAATGTTTTATTTTTTCAAGTTTATTATTATTTATAATTATGCACATGCATAAACGATTCCAACGAATACAAGTGCTTACGATTATTTATTTAAAACGACCCGTTTTCGGATGTTACGTATTTTTGATATCAATTATGTATGTTGTTTATTAAATATTATTCTTTATTTATTGGTCGATGGAAAAAATAATTATTCACTAGAACACACAAAAACATATGCAACAAAATATATAGAATTAAAGTTGGAAATTATTATGTAATTTCATATTTTTGTTAGTTGTATTTACATATTCTAATTGTGTCTCTGATATTTTTACATATTTATATGATTTATTTTTAGAATAATTAATATACAACCGTGCATATATATATATATATATATATATATATATATATAT
Organism: Acanthacorydalis orientalis; assembly: GCA_034766995.1. Classification (NCBI taxonomy): domain Eukaryota; kingdom Metazoa; phylum Arthropoda; class Insecta; order Megaloptera; family Corydalidae; genus Acanthacorydalis; species Acanthacorydalis orientalis. The sequence goes on from CM068317.1 coordinate 43,535,814, forward strand.
ATATCATTAGTATTTTTATTTAAATTTGACATCAATTGAACTTTACAGTGTTTTATATCATGTATTAAAACAATAAGTTTATATTAAATTTTCTGAAGAAATAAAAGAATGTTTGAGACCAAAATATCAGGCGAATAATTGCTTGAAAAAGAAATAGGTATTTAAATAAATCTACTTCAAATAAAATGTAATTCGATATACATTTGACTTGAATAAAAAGATCTAGCAATCAATTTTTATTTTCAAGAATAATTTATATTAATCATGAGGATTCGTTATCCGTTCAAATTAAGTTTATTGACATAATATATTAGTTTCGATATGTTTCAGCTATTAGAAATTATTTTTTTCATTCCACAAACTATAGAATTTTTTCTAGTTAAATTTTTTTATAAATCCTTAAGAGTATAAGTTTTTTACTCTCATACAAACTTAATTTTTTTGTTGTGAAAAATTTTTAAGAATTAAATATTAATTATTTTTGATTGTTGTTTATACTTTTTTCAATAATAATGCTATTATCTTCAGATCTTTAAAGTCCTCATCTGGTTCTAGAAAAATGCCTCCGTACTTTGATATTCTAAAGATTATGGCATAAAATGTTTAAGCAACAATCAAAAATGATCAACAATCATTTATTAATCATCTAATCATATCAGTATTTTTATATAAAAATATATTTGAATATCAGTGTTTTTCTATATAAAAAATAAAAGTAAATTATATAATTTCACTGCTTGAAAAAATATCTGAAATATTTTTTCCACAATCAAAATATTTTCTTAGAAAACTAGCGAATGTTAAACTTAAAAAAAGATTCGTTTTTATAAAAAAGAAGTCATTTTATAAGTAACTATAATAGTAGTATTTTTATATAGTATTACTTAGATAGTATTATTTTATAATATATATATATATATATTATATAATTAATATATATATATATTATTTTATAATATAGTAATATTAGATAGTATTATTTTTCTATATAAAAAATAGAAGTTATTCATATACTTTTTCTCCTTGGAAAAATGTCGGAAATATTTTTTTTCACAATCAAAATATTTTCTTAGAGAAGTAGCGAATGTTGAACTTAAAAAAAGATTCATTCTTCTAAAAAATAAGTCACTTTGTAAATAACCATAAATTATTAGTTATTCCCATAATTTATGTGGCTTTGACACTTAGAATTTTGTATGAACAAAGAAAACATGTCGTTATCTAATTTTCCTTCATAGTTACTATTTCTAAGCAAATATAATTATACTATTTAGTGTATAATATATATATATATATATATATATATATATAAAGATTTGATTTTAGATACATTGCCATAATGACATTCAAGAGAACAAAGGAAATGTGTTAATGACAAACACACACACACACACATATATATATATATATATGTTATCGGCAAAGTCCGGCTTTTCCCAGCCGCCGTCAGTCTAATTTCGACTTTGACTAGTCAATATATATATATATATATCCTGATTTATAAAATTAAAATTAAATCACCTTCACCCTCATCTTCATCCACACGTTCATCCTCATCCTCAGACTCAGTTTTTTTTGACCAAGCCAACCGCAAATATATTAGCCCTGAGAAGAAATTCTACTTCGAACTTGGACTGTCAGCGGCCGGGCAAAGTCAGGCTACGACATATATATATATATATATATATATATATATATATATATATATATATGTATGTATGTATATATATGTAACGAGTTTCTATGTATTTAAAATGTGGCTTTGCTTTAGGCAGGGAGTGGGTGATTTTATTACTAACTTCCCTTTTTCTTTTTATCAAGAGTACTAGGTTTTTTGAATTTTTTTCTAGCAAATAAATTGAAGTTTAAATTTTAAATTCAAGTTATAAAAGAATAGAAGTAAAGATTAGTTATCTGGGAAAACTCTTCTTCAGAAACGATCAAATTAATGTAGATGTCTACACAGATTATTAGAAGAGCAGAACCATAAATGTGTATTTAAGACACTAATTAAAAATAAGAAATATAAATTCTGAAGAATATCAAAAAAAATGTTTCAATTGTTTAGCATTTTTTTTATTTTTAAACATCTTTGTTTGAGTATTTCTAATGATTCTAAACACTAATTAAAAGGAAGAAGACAAAGATTGAAAAACTGAAAAATATCATTACTCTAAATAATCATACATTTAAATCATTTTTTTTATATATATTGTTTCCTTTTATAAAATACCTTGATTATTGTTTGAAAATCAAAAATGTTAATTTTAATTTAGAAACGACCGTTATTTATTAAGATGCAATGAAATAAAAAATTTATAGGTTATAAAAATTACTAACAAGCGCTTAATTTCGAATTGTTACGACAATTTTATTATTTTTATTTATATTTTTTAATTATATATATATATATATATATTTATATATATATATATATATATATAATGTAATGTAAATATAAATTTATTCCTACCTTATCTATATAAAAAATCTAAATTATTCCTTCCGCCGTTCAAATTTGATTTCTTGTACACGTACGAAAAACTAAAAAATTATGAATGATGTACGAATAGATACATAAAACCAGTTTATATATGTGTACTATTTTACCACAAATTATACGTTATTATGTAATTATCATATATGAATATATCGATATATTTCTTTTTTTTAAAAAAAACTTTACATTAATATTCAATAACGTTTAGAGTACGATAATTTCATCAGTGTTTTATTTATTTATTTTCTATGTAAAAACGTGTTCAAGCAACGAATAATAATCTTTATAACAAAAGTACTATCAGATAAAGCTGGACAATAAACAATTATGGTTGAAAAATTATAGTTAAATAATACATCGGTGTTTTTTTACTTGATATAACGTTTCGGAATTTTTTAAATCTATTAACTGTAATTATATTACAGCTTTTTAATCAATGTATATATATGCATATATATATATATATATATATATATATATATATATATATACATATATTTAAAGAAAATGATTAATTTTTGAATCAATTTGAGCGCAAGTGGGTATAACAAATTGGTTTAGTTTATTTTTGAGATAGTATTTCGAATGAATAAGATATATGATGTACCTTTCTGCCACTTTAGTATTGAAACAATGACGTAAACTAATTACTCCATTATGAAAGACAAATGGCTGATGGTTAGATGTAATTAGCAGGTGTATAGTTACAAAGAAAAAATGTATTTATTTTTTTAATCAATGATAATTTAAGTAGTCAAGTTGACTCGTTATAAAACTTAATCATATTTATGTACATGAATAATAATTGTATACATACATACATATATATATATATATATATATATATATATATATATATATATATGTATATATATATATATATACAAATATACAAATAAGAATTTATACGGATATTAATTGAGAAACGTGACATGTATTTTTAAATGATACCATCAACAATCACACACATTATACACTTTATATATGTCTATTCATATTTAGTTACAATTTATATTTTTTTGGAACTGCCAAGCGTTTCTTTCATTTTTTTAACTGGTAAACATTAATTAAATATACATATATATATATATATATATATATATATATATATGGTTGATCAATTCTTAATATGCAAAATATTGTAATAAAACAAACAAGAAACTTTGTGATATAAAAATTTAAGAAAAGGATGTTTTAAAATTCCTTATACTACTTTCATTTTGTAATCAATACAATGCGATTTTATTTATTTTTTTTTTATAATTCGAACATGTTGTATTAACATAGTAAATATTAGGTTGGTAGAAAAATAATTGATGTTCATGACCTTCAAATTCATATACGTTTGATTTGTCTAGCTGTTTTAAGTGGTCTAGAATTGTTGGATGACTAACGCACAACTTTTGTGTAAGCTTTCGAATTATTTTGCGTGGTTCTGATTCAATTTATGCCCTCAGATGTATGTTATGAAGAAAGACGCCCGCGACCTTCTTCATCTTCAAGTCTCTCCAAGTCCCCAGCACGAAATGTTTGGAACCACCATTACACCGTAATCCCTAAACAATACTCACACCTAAAAAATCATTTAGTTTACGAGAATTTTCTGCTTTACCACCCATTTTGAACTCTTGCAAAAATTTTTCTTATTTACTTCTTTTTGATCGTTAATTCAATTGCCCAATTTGAAACAAAATTAATAATAAAACTAATGCCGATGTTACCAATACACAGACCAAAAAATGACTTTAAAATGATATCGACATGAACGCGATGAAATGACACTTTCATTGAAAAGAATTAAGATTAGAATTTATAAAACTATAACCGTAATCACTTTCTTACCAACCTAATACCACGAAATCTCATGTAGTATTTATTAGGTTTGATTTAGTTTCAAAAATTAATTTTCCATTCATTCCACAAACAATAAACTTTTTCTAATCTAAAATGTTAAATAATTAATTAATATCAATTTTTTATTTTCGATTATACGCATTTCAATGATAATTCTATCATCATAAGAGAGCTATGATTCAGAAAAGACTATTCCTTCAGATTTTTTGATGTATCTTAGTAGTTTCAAAGATTAATTAAATAATTATTGTTAATTTCTAATTTTTGATTATATGCTTTCGAATAGTAATAAAAGTAATCACAGTAATTTTATTATCATCAAAGCGCTAAGGTTCATAAAAGTCTATTCTTTCAGATTTTTCTGTAACTTAGTGTTCTGAAGATGGTCGAAATGTGCATTGTTTTGTTTTAAAAACACTAGTTTTAGCAGTTAATTTTCTTTTACTTAAAGCCACTATTCTCTGTTTTTGTTTTCTTTTCTGTATTACCCCTTTAGTCTTCCGACATCTTCAGATAAATACTTTGTTAGGTGGTTTTAGTACTAAAATATTTTCTTCGCTTTAAAAATTCCACCCAAATTAAGTAAAAACTGTTTTTTTAGTGAACGTGTATCAAAATTGAATGATTTGAAAAATGTAATCACTGTAATTTGTATGAATATATATATATATATATATATATATATATATATAAATATATATATATATATATATAGAGAGAGAGAGAGAGTGTTTAATTTGTCTGGGTTATATGACAGAGACAATCTATATCTAATTCTTATTTATACTTATAAGATAAAACAAGTTAATGTGTGAAGATGTCTCTTCTATCCTTACAATATAGTTAGAACATATTGTACCTGTCGGCATTAATAGTTAGATTAAATATTAAGGAATATAGATGATTGAACACAATCAATATATATATATATATATATATGATTCTGATTAGATTTCAATTGAGTTATTGCTATGTCTTATCTCTTTCCTGATGTTCCTATGTTTTATCTCTTTCCTAAAACAGACACATGGAAAGCACATGCACGTAGATACACACACACACACACACATATATATATATATATATATATATATATGCATATGTATCATTGTCTTTTATTAATTAAATAATTCTGAAAATCTTTATGTCTTAACATAATAATTTTAAATTTTGAAAGAATGAAGACCGGGAGTATAAATATGTGTAGAAATATCAAAAAAAAGTATATTGTTTTATATTTATTGGATATACATTTTAAATTCTTTAAAATTTTCAAATTAATCATAGAACAGTTTTTTTCTAAATTAAACAGTTTTTTTTAAAACAAAAAAAAACAATTATATATTTATTTTCTGTTACCATTAAAACAATGTTACTTTATCATCACAAGTGGCTAAGAAAACAATTTTTTTTTGAAGGTTCTTAGTAATTACTCGGTACTTATACTCAACAATGAAACATATTCCATATTTCGAACTTTATGTATATTTTTATTAGTTTTCTCGGATAAGTACAAATATAAAACACAATTATAGCAATATCTATAAGTCGTTAAACGAAACAACTTTAAGCATGTACCTAATATAAAAGATTATTTCATTTTATGTTAGCTCACAGAGCTAAAATGTAATTATATTTATGTATGCATACATAAAACGACTGGAGGAAGACATACACACCTATTATATATATATATATATATATATATATATATATATATATATATATATATATATATATAATGTGGTTATAACCGTTTTAAAATCGTTTTAGCAAGTATTCACTTTTAAATTGTAACAATTTTGAATAGAAAAAATATATAAATAAACAAGAAAATTTCTTTTTTTCATTTCTTGATGAGAACAATGTCTCATGTAATAATGATATAATTGAACTCTAATAATACATTTAATGAATATGCAGTACTTTTTTAATTTATAATTTCTCGTCCTTAAACCACATGAAATTTTCTGACCAAAAATGTTCAATAAATGATTTTTGATTGTTGTTTCAATGGAAATTTCATCACACCCAGAGCGCTGAGTTGCATAATAATATTTTTTGAGATTTTTCTGTGCCTTATAATTCTGAAAATAACAACATTTGCATTGAAATCCGAGGAAACAGTTATTAAAAATGATCAATAATTATTTAATGTACATTTTTGGTCAGGAATATATTTGGAAGTTTTTGGGATGAGAAAAGAATTATTTCTGGAAGATATATTTAATAACATGTGAAGAATCTCTTATTTGATTTTACAAATGATTGATCTTATTTTAAAAATATATATTTTAAGTTGTAAATATATTATTTTACAAAGAGTATTTTACAGAGAGATACAATAAAAATATAATAAGAAACAAATTGACGAAATGAATATTATTTTTCAATTAATCTCAACTCAATATTTTTCTGATTATAATTAAAACAATATTACAAACTATATAAGTTAAAATATTATTTCACATCACTTAAAACCATATTTTTCATTGTAAAAAAACAGCAGTATATTCTTTTCGGCCGTGTTTTTTATTACTGTCCTTAATCCAAATATGAATTCCCTTTCAAGCTAAATAAGCTTCAGACTAGTATAGAAAATTTGTAATTTATTTCGTTCTTGTGTACCTTGATTTGAAATTATGTTTTTTGTCCTTGAGGCCACTATTATTATTTTTTGTTTCTCCATTACAGGTTTTATCCATCGACATCTACATTTGAGAACAGTGCCGATTTGAAGATCACAAGATGAAACAGATAATGGAGAAACAAAAACCAAGGAGAATGGCCTCAAGGACAAGAAACGTTAGTTCTGTGTACAATATTTCTAATTATGTAAGTTTAACTGACCATTCCATTTCTCTATGATTTTATTGCAGTCAGAAAAAAATAATAGATGATCTCAATGATGTTTCAAATCGAAAATTCGATAAAAAAATTGACAATTCGTTCTAAAAACTCCGATACGCTGATATCAGCTTGATTCAGTTAGATTAGTTGACACTCGTGCATTGATTATTCAATTTAAATAAATTCGTACTTAATTTTATATTCGGTAACATTTTTAAAATATTAAATAAAAAACAATAAATTTCCCTACTAATATATAAAACAATTATTCAATAAAAATATCTCATCAAGAAAAAATGTTTTATTTAAGATAAATGTTAGAAATTATATTCATAACCCGTTCGAAATAAACAAAAATTTCTCACTTCATACGGAGAAGGTCAGACATCAACTTTATTAAAATCCGTACGAATTCTCTAATAAAATAATAACTTCTTTGGATATTATTCAGTGTAAATAGTATACAAGTATTTTAATTAATTTATATATTCTGAACAAAAATATCTGTAATAAAATATCTTAAAGGAAAATTAAATACTTTTTAAAAATAAATTACAGATTATCTGCGCAATCATAAAATCAATTTTATATAAACATACATACATACATATATATATATATATATATATATATATATATATATATATATATATATATATATTAGTAAAACGTTAAATATGATAACGCCATAAAACCGTAACTATAAAAATTAAAATCTCATTTACCTGTAATAAGAAATATATATATATATATATATATATATATATATATATATATATATATATATATATATAATTGTGTGTGTGTGAATGTACATAAAAGTATAAAAAAAATATACACCTAATACTATAATTCGTATATGCTCTTGAATTACCTTTTATTATTGAGAACCTACTCAATTCTGCGGTATATAGACATCTACTTACATCATTAGTGTATAAAAATATAAACCTGTGCTCGGATCGCGATATTCAAAGTTCAGTGCAATGTTAAATCTGATACAAAATGACGTTATATTATAATCGGTTCATTTTATAGAAGAGAAATTTGTTTTAAATGTTTCCTTTTCAAAAAAAAAAAATATTTAATAAACAAAATCAGTTTGTTTAAATAATTGCAATTGTGTTAACTGCTTACAATTATTTGTTTAATTAAATTTTTTGATATATTTATTAAAAATAATTTAAGAATAATAAAATTTAAATGTTGATATATTGTTTTTATTTTTTCTATAAGAAAAAAAAATAGTATAACTTAAAAAGTATACTGTTTTTATATTGATATTAATTCTAGTTTCATTATTGAAGTACTAGAAAGTATGTAATATTACCTTTATTAGCTTTATTACCTTTATGGATAAGTTTTGAAAAGAGCTTTAAATGAAAGTAAAAAATTACAGAAATAAAAATAAAATAGTGATTAAAAAAGTGGTTAATAAAAACGAAACAAATAGTTTTATTGAATATTTGTTCAAAAAATAATTAACAAAAAAAGATATATAAAAAAAACTGTTGATTTTATTTTATTGATGGTTTGTTATCAGGTAAATATTTTTTTTTAGTTTTTATCAAAGAAATCGAGCGGTTCGTTTATATTTCTAGGATTAGAATTTTTAAATCTGGACATTTTATAATTATAATAACGAGCATTTTATCCTTATATAGGACGATTCAAATTAGGCTTCCAGACGAAAGTATTAAAAAAATGCAAAAATTAAAAAAAATATATATTATCCCTTATTTATTATTTTATTTCAATTGTATTTTAGTATTGAATTGAACTAAAATACAAAATAAAGATAACATGACTTTTCTTAACCCCTGTTCCCTTTTCTAATACTTCCATGTAGACGCCTAAGTTGAATCACTCTATATTAACTCATAATTTAGAAACAATCCTTAATTAGTTACCAATACTATTATAATAGGATCTACTTTTCTATCTTAATCAGTGAAATCAATATAGTTTTCAGCTCCAGTACCTAAAGTCACTTTCACAAATGGTAATAATAAAAAATAATCAACAATCACTTATTAAATATATTTGATCAAAAAAAGTTTTGTGGATTTGAAGATAAGTGAAAACATTATTTATTAAGGCATTCGTTCTTAGGAGTTTGTGGAAAAGACAATCCTTTTATTAAATTAAAATTTGTTCTTAGATCTTTTTACATATTTTAATAATTTCTAATAAAATATAAATAGTCTTTCACTTTTCTCAAACTATATGAAACAATTTCTGACTAAAATCTTTAATAATTATTTATTATTCATTTGAATTATTTTAGATGACAATACAATCATTTTTAGAGAACTAACAAGGAGTACAAAAAGGACTTGTTCTCATACTTCATAACAACAGTTTATTTTAAAAAAGGACCCGTTATCATAACATTCTTTTTCTCGAAGGATTTTTTCATGTCATCCATTTAATCAGATTTTTCTATTACTTAAGCTATTGAAATCGCACCAGAAACGGAATTTATCAGGAATTAAAAATGATAAATAAACAATTACTGTACATTTCTGATTAAAAAAAAAATGTTTGATTTGTGGAATGAGTGATAAAACATTTTTTGAAAGTGAATTCAGTTATATTTCCAAAAATATATTATAAAAAAATGTTTTTTACTAATTTATATATAAAAATAATCCGACGATCAATTTCACTCTTTAAAAAACACATCTTGACTTGTTTAGAGGTAACTCGGGTTAAAAATTCAACTTATATTTTAATATAAATAATCGATGATTTTTTATAAAACGGCTCTTAACTTTTTCAATCTATTTATAATATTTTTTCTGAAAACTTTCTTTTTATTAATAATAATATTAATTAAATTTATAATAATTTAATAAATAGTTTAATTTAAAATGATTGCAAGTTCAAAATCACTTTTAAAATTATTTTTCAATGAAATGAAAAGTGATATATATATATATATATATAGAAATTACTTTAAATTCTTTACATATTTCTACATTAATAACGGGTAGAGTGATTAAATTTGAATAAAAAATCAATTATACTGTTAATATAACTCGGTAGTACTTAAAATGAGATTTAAATTAAAAAGCTTTACTCTTCAATGATTTGTCAATTTTCTTAAATTTTATTGTAATTCATTTTCTAGATTGCTCGATTTATTTCTTTAGATCAATTTGAAAATAGCATTTTGTTAAAAAAACAAATCAAACACATATTACTTTATTTGTAAAGTAAATGTTCATATGTTTAATGAACATGTTCTTCAAATGTTTAAAAAATAAATTGTAATTAATATTATCTGTAAAAAATGCCAATAAATACATTGTGAATATTCCATTTAACATTTTAAATACTTAAAAAGAATATTATCTTTTTAAAAAGTCTTAAATCCTGAAAAATATATAATATAATCATGTTATTCTATTTATTACAATTTAATAATTTAATTGAAAAAAGAAACAGAAATTAAATACTGATTAATTAATATAATTAAATTTAAATATAACTTCTTCTTTCTTTACAATAATATATATTTCATATTTAATGCAGTAATATATTTAAATAATAAAATAATATTTGGATAACTATCTAAAACGATACATTTATTACTTCTCTTAAGACATTTTATAATAATTTCCAAAAATGCAATATTAATATCACAATATTTTAAGTTCTAGCCACATATTTCCTTACTGAAAATTGAGTAGTATACTTTTGTCATTCGAGTTATTTATTAATAATAAATTATACACTTGAGTGGTGTTGAATTCATGTTTGAAAAATATACAACTTAATTATTGTGTGAAATTTTAATATGCATGTATATTGATTTTTAACACTGTAAGAACACAATTACACATACACATATGTATATACATACGCCCACATATACTTGTGTATATATATATATATATATATATATATATATATATAAGTGTATGTGAATAAATGTGAATTAAAATAAATACTTAAGTTGCAGACACAAAAAGTTTGATGCTGCTTGTCAATACCGTCGGATTATATGCATACAAAATATATAATTTTATCTTCTTTCAAGATTTAAAAAGAATTTTTCAATCAATATTTCAGCTGGTCACTATCATTTATTAATAATGAACATAATTATTTTGAACAGGCTTAAATTTAGATTGAGATTTAATTTATTTCCAATTAAAACAGATTTAATAGTTAAGTGTTTTTAAATCATAAAATACATTTAAATTGTTAAGTCTAGTGTGATTTAAAAACTAAATTATCATTTTATATGCAGAAATCAAGAATATTCATCATTAAAATTCTCAATGTGTATTATATATATATATATATATATATATATATATATATATATATATATATGTATGTGTATGTGGATTCTTAGATCAAATAATATTCATTGAATAAGTAAATATTTAAATACTTTTATCTACGAAAATTATCTTAAAAAATATTAAACAAATACATTTTTCTTTTTACAATATTTATTATTTTGCTTCATATTTTTTACTATAGTTTTAATTTTTAATTTTTATTTTCAACCCTAGTAGAATAAAATGTCTAATTTATTATCTGCAATATTTTTCAGTATTCAGTTCCTTTCTTGGATTTAAATTAAAAAATATATACTTCTTGCAATTATTAATATATGTCAATAACATTTACACTTTATTTTTTTTAAAAAGAATATTTTTCTACAATTATTTGTTTAATAGCTTCAAATAATTTGTGTTTTTTATTTTTGTTTAAAAATTAAACAGTCTTTCACAAATGAATTTTTCAATCGCTCCTCAAGACATAAAATGTAATTCTAATCGAAAATGTTCAATAATTATCAGGATAATGTCATCGTCATCGCCAATAATTAAAAATTAAAAATAATTGAATTTTAAGATCATTTTTGATTTAAAAATATTGATAGTTTATGAAATGAGTGAAAAATCAATTTGTGAAAGTGAATTTAACTACAAAGACGTTCTTCAGTTTAAAATATGTTTAAAAATATATTTCAATTATTATTAATTTTTTAAAAAAATGTACAATTATAAACTTGAAACTAATTTTTACTTAAAAATAATTTACATTGAAATTAAATTAATATCTTACTCATAACCTTCTAAACTTGAATTTATATTTTATCATTCTTGTACTAGTTAAAATATAAATTAATGAAAATATTGCGCTTGTCAAGAAAATATTCAGAAATCAACGATTAGATATATAAAAACCCATACTTTTTCAAACAATAAATGATTATAATTTAGAATTTTTACTAAATTCATTTTTATAAATGAATTACTAAAATAACAGTAAATAATATCAAGGGAAATCAGAGAAAACTTGAGCGTTATGTTTTTTTTTTATTAAATCTGTCCAAAAACACCACAAATTTGTTACACAATACCCAATTTGTTCTCTCTGTTCAGCGATGAAAATAGACAATGGACAACTATTCAACATTTTAATAAAAAATATTTCATAGCATTCAAGGTATTAGTACATTTTTGTACGAAAAAAATACACAGCTAATTTAGAAATATCAACAGAATTAATTTCTATGACAGAAATGGTTGAACAGTTGGTTTTTATGATTAAACTTTTGTTAGTTAATTAAAAAAATCCATTTTTATTTACAGTTTATGAAATATCTATCATTTTATGAATTATTTTACACTCAACAGATGAAAAACACAAGCATACTCAGGTGTATATATATATATATATATATATATATATATATATATATATATATATATATATACATATATATACATACAGATAGAGAGATAAAGTCTCAATATATTTTACTATGAGTACATCACCCATAATTAAAATTAAACTCTTAATATATTTACTAAAAAAGACATCTTTCTTATAATTTAATGAGTTTTAATTAGACTGTTTTGCAATACAAAAACAAATGAGACACTAATATATGTATGTATATATATATACATATATATATATATATATATATACATTATTAAATCTTGTTAGTAATAAATAATTTTATTTAAATATTCACGCTATAAAAATATTTCATAAAAATCAAATTAGTTTTAAAAAAATTAAGGAAATATTTTATCTTCATTCTTCACTAATCTGATTGCTCGAAATAAATATCTTAATTGTATGTACATTATATGCAAACTTTATATATATATATATATATATATATATATATATATATATATATATAAAATGTTCAAGTATGAAATTCTTCATTAATTGGTTTTTATTTTGAATAACAATGACTCATTAAGATCGTTCGTCTGTTAAAATCCATGCATACTATAAAAGTGGTAGCTACTATTTTTGCACTGATTAATCTTTTGATAACATTGTTTTATATCACGTAATCAATAAACATAACAATTTAATATTTAATTAAGACTTTTCTGGTGCATAAATTTAACTTCAGTAAAGAGATATACATTTAGTTAACATTAGTTTTACAACAATTAATTATTTTTTTATAAATATTCAATCATTCAATAAATAATTAAAATAAAATACAGCATATCTAATTATTAAATAATCAGTAATAAGATTTTATTTTCTTTCCGGAAATTATTACATTGTGTACATATCTTTTTCATTTATTTTCAATTTTATTTGAATTGTAAACATATGTATATTTACAAATGAAAGGAAATTTTACAAAGCATAGTTTTAAACTGTATCTGTGTTTATTGATACTGATTATTTCACTTTTTAAGTACGTACTTTAGTTAATGTGTTAAATAAATATTTTATTAATCATATTTATATTTTCAGACCGTCAGTAGTTTTAAAAATGATTAAAAAATCGTTTTTAAATTTAAAAGGAATTGAGTAATATACATTCTTTATATTTTTTATACAATTTATATATATATATATATATATATATATATATATATATATATATATATATATATAGAGGGGGGAGAGAAAGAGAGAACTCTCAAGGTTTAAATATTGCTATCTATATCCTCACAAGCAATTATCAAAGCTATAAATAATTAATTATTAATCATCTTTGATCTGAGAGACATTTTTTAGGTTTGTGAGATTTGTAAAAGAGAGATTGGTAAAAAAAACTTTTGAAAATGAATTTAGCCACAGTAACAAAACTATACTGTGATTCTAACTTTTAATGGACTTTTTCAATAAAATTCAATTGAGGGATCAAATATTCAATTGACTTGGTACACAAAGATTTTTATTAGAAAAAGGAGAAAGGAAATTCATTTGGAGAAAGCTTATTAATTTTTTGATTAAATTGTTAAATGGTATAGTTTTATATCTAATTAAGTTTTTAATAATTCAGGACTCTGATTGCTCGAAATAAATATTTTAATTGTATGTACGTGTATATGCAAATATATTATATATATATATATATATATATATATATAATGTTTAATTATGAAATTCTTCATTAATTGATTTTTATTGTTTTTAATTTATTATTTTTTAAAAAATAACAAAAGCAAATATTTGCACAATTAGAATTCTATGATAGAAGGATTTTTTATATAAAAATAATATTAAAAATAATTTAATTAAAAAACAATATTAATGATTGATTTTGTATTTACGTTTTTGTAATGATTTGTAATAATTTTAGGATTGATGTTTACAAAATAAATTTGATTCAAGAAAAGTCTTCTGAAAATAAATATTATATATATATATATATATATATATATATATATATATATAAACTAACGATTTAAATTTAAACTAGACAAAAAGTATTTAATTATTAAAATATTTATTTTTATAAAAATGTTACTTATAAATATAAAATACTCGGTGCGAGTAGAGCATTAGGAATGAAGTTTTTTTAACGAAGAAAGGCATAATTAAGTGCTACTGTAGTAGTATGTTTGATTAATACTTAATTAATTAATGTGTAAAAATTTCTTGTTTAATTTAAGAATTTTTTAAATTTCTAAAAAGATATTAAACATTGTTTAATATAAAATTCATATTACTGAATTAATTTATTCTATTCTTTATTAATTTATTTCAAATGGTTTGCTTTCGAAAGATGAAAAGTATAATCTGCTTAATTTATTTATGTTCTGACAAGAATAATATTATAATTTAATAGGATTCAGAGTCCAATGATAAATTGAAATTCTTTATCAATTTTTTGTGCTTGTTGAATACTTTATGGCTAATTAAAACCGTTGAAAAAATATTCGATTAGTTGATAATCAGATGAATTTCAGCGACGTGTATGATTTCCTTTCATTGTTTCTTCATCGAAACCCCCTCAAGCACCTACTACTAAATCTCTTGTTAACAAATACTTTCGAAACACATGATAAAACAGGCCGGAACCTGATTAAAATATTTCAAACCTCTCATAAACACCGCCGTAATTGATTATTTCAGCTACGTTCGGCCCGCGGGCCAACGTCGAATCCGCATATTTAAACACCCGTCTATCTCGAAACTCTTACGCTGCCAATTTAACGTAGTTTCAACAACTCGAAATCAACACTTGCCCCATTAGTATATAGTATAATCATTACACTACAAGCCGGGCCACTTGATAAATGATAATCTATACGTCTCTGTCGTCATTCTCGCGAACATCTTTCTCACACTCACACGAAGATAGGAAATTCTACTTGGGTGGTCCACGATTTAGTCGCGGACTGACCGCCGTTTTTCTTGTATTGCAGTCCGGGTACTTGTTTTTTTTTCATCTTGTTCGTTTTCGTTGCCGTTGTTGTTGGTTTGTTAGCTGAAACACGTGTTGTGGTGGCGTTTGTGCGTTGCTATAATGAGCTTCTTCGACGTCTGCATGCCGTTTGATTGCCAAGCAACGGTAGACTGCTTGTCTGCGAAGGACCTTAGATGATCCTTCTTCACTGATAGTCTGCATAATTTGTTATATCAATGTCATCAATATATTAAAAAAGCATGTTTGTTTTAAAATGATAAATCGACTTTCTTATGAAATAAAATAACTTCGTTCATTGTAATTTTTTAACAACATATGTAAAAAATTCTCTACATTAATCTTCATAATAAAATATTTATACATTATTTCTTCTTTCACAAACTTCAAATTAAATTAAACACATATAAAATATAACTCAACCATTCTTTTGATTTTATATACTTTATTTACTTAAAAAGACTCCTTTAAACAAAATACTTCCCCTAAAGTCAACAACAGAAGTAAAACGTATTAAACATAAAATATTACAAAACTAATTGAAAATACTTAATCATAAACGGTCGACTTTTATAAATAGACATGAAACATTGTTCAAAAGCTCACAGATGACCAGACGAGCATGAATAAATTTAAATACGTACATCGATAATAGGATTCATAATTTTATAAATATTTACACGACGAAATGAATAACAGAAGCTCATACATACACAAAAAACTAAACGATGTAGTCAAACATCAACGTCATATACTTAATAAATTAACATATATTATTTTTTTGATACAATCTTGTCTATTCTATAATATTGAATTATGTTATAAATGGTACATCATAAAATTGTTTCATATATGCAACATTAAAGATGTTTTCTTTATCAGTAAAATATCAACAATTTTAAATCTGTGTTATAGTTCAGTCAGTGTCACTGGTACAATAGGGTCTTATTTTCTTTCAGCTTTGATTTTTAAAAATATGTATATATATATATATATATATATATATCATCTTCAAATTTAGCAATTCATTTCTGAATAAAAATCCATTTCTTTTTGCTAAATTTGAATAATTCACTAGATAATATATTAAAGAATAATAAATATTTACAAATTTTAAACATTAATAAAGTGTCTATGTTCTGCAAGTAGAAATAAATGGTTAATATTTTTTTGCATCGAATTCTCTACAACGCCAAATTTATTAGAATATCAGACAATGGTTAATTTAAAATAATTTTCAAGATTATAATTGTATTTTTTTTTCTAATATTCCCCTTGATGTATTGTTCTGCTAGTATTCATCCTTTTAGATCATCTAAATTTCTTTTCTTCACTACATGTTATCTACAGGTAGATTTGAACGAATCAAGTCTCTGAAATCTGCCTGAAGATGGCACACGTACTGAAACTAGTAAAAGACAACAGAAATATGATGATCCAAAAAGAAAAAGTCCATCAGGATAAGGTATTCTTGAAGAGTATAAAATCATGACTAGTATTTCTACATAAAATATCAAATTTGTTTTTCTTAAAATAAAGCTTATTTTTTAATCATTCTCAGCCTTGACAATTTACTTTTAATTTCTTACAATTTGAGTTCTCCAGGATCTTTATTTTCTATACATTTCATAACATCTTTAAATCTTCTCATAGGTCTCCTAGTAGTAATTATTTCTATTATTTTGTTCTGTATTTCTGTCGATCTGCTATCTCACTGTCAAAGAATCTTATACAATTCATTTTCAAACGTTTTACCTTTATAAATGTTTTTATTAGGTTGGTAGAAAAACATTTCCGGTTTATGGCTATCAAATTCTTTTTTTTGATTTTCCTATCTGTTTTAAGTCGTCCAAAACTGTTGAGGATGACATGCCTAAATTTTGCGTAATCTCCCGAATTATTTTGGGTGGTTCTGATTCAACTAACGCCTTAAAATTGATCATTATTAACTGAAAAAAGACGTCCATGACCTTCTTCATCTTTAAGCCTCTCGTCCCTATTACGAAATTTTTGGAAACACCATTACACAGTATGTTTCTTAACAGTACCCACACCAAAAGCATCGTTTAGTTTACAAGCAGTTTTTGCTGTTTTACCACCCATTTTGAATTCATAAAGATAGTTTTTATTTGCTTCTCTTCCATCTTTAATTCAATAGCACAATTTGAAGCAAAATTAATAATAAAACCAAAAGCGATATTATCAAAAAACAGACCAAAAATCCACTTTAAAATAATATTAACATGAACACAATGACACTTTCATTGAAAGTTAGAATTCAGAAAAGAAAAACCGCAATTATTTTCCTACCAATCTAATAAATTCTATTTGTTTTTATATCTATTCATCCTGATTCTATTTCTGCGTGGTTGTCTAAACATACATCTTCTGTGTTTCTCTCTATTAATTGAAGTCGTTAAATTATTTGAATATTCAAAACCCTTACTTTATTACCATAAATGTCAAAGAAAAGCTATTATTCGAATAATCTTAGAACAAAAAATCCTCGAAATAAAATACTAAAAAACTATATTAATGTATATTAATTAATTCTTGATAGATTATTTTAATTGCTTCCATTTCTCATTTTTCACTCCTAATTTACTTCTTTTGCTAATTCTTTCACCCGCTGTTTAAAATTCAATTACCTCAATATATAACACTGTGATAATCATGAAAAATACTTTAACATAAAAAATAAATTCAAATCTTACCAATTAAATTATATACAGAGATAAAAATATTTCGATTCGAAAAAAGACGAATTTTAATCATCTCATTATATTGGACACGTTGTATATACTTAATTATTGTCCTTTTAAATAATGATTTCGATAAAATAGTCATCAAGTTTTCAGTGAGTGATAAACATCTATATTCATTATTCATTCAACGAAAAGGCACTCAATTATTTTTATAAATATGTTATTACAAATGAACTGAGATAATTTACCAGTCTGTATGCAAAAAAAACATCTGTATCAAGGCCATAACCAGTCCAGCATAAACAAAATAAATTAAATTTAGTTTAATAGTAGTATGTTAATAAGTTATTTATAAAAACATTGTATGTATATATATATATATATATATATATATATATATATTATGCTGAAAAAATTATAAATGTCAAAAAATATAAGTATGATTTACTAGACTGCACAAGTAATATACTTTACAACTGATTTAATATTCATAAAAATATTATTTTTTGTTAAGTAAAAACGAATAAATAGAAATGCTCATAGAAGTTTCACATAAAATCATCAAAGTTCATCAAACTATTTGTTTTTTTTTTATTTGTACATTTATTATTATATGCGTTGAATAATTAAAACTTACATTTTTTTTATAATTAATTGGTACTAAATTGTGAGTTTATTAATAATAGGTCATTAACTTTTTTTACAAATATTTATAAAATATATTATATTCTTAGGAAATTTATAGGAAAATAAATTATACTTTTATATGTTCGTAAATAATTCTAAATGTTTGCTTCATTTATTTCAGGAATATATTAATTTAAAGCTAATTATTTAAAAAATATCTTGAAATTATTCTTAGTCAATAGTTTCTAACAAATTATAGGATTATAAATATATATATATATATATATAAATGAGGTTGTTAGAAAAATAATTGCGGTTTATGACTTTCAATTTCATTCACATTTTTTAATTTAAGTGGTTTTAAGTGGTCCAGAACTGTTGAATGACTAATGTGTGATTATTTTAATTTTTGTTCATTTCATGTGGTACGCATTCGTCAATCTTTTTTGATTTTCCTACCTGTTTTAAGTGGTTCAGAACTGTTGAATGACTAATACCTAACTTTTAGGCAATCTCTCGAAATGTTGTACGTGGTTCTGATTCAACTAACACCTTTAGTTGGTCGGTATGAACTGAAGAAGGACGCCCGTAACCTTCTTCATCTTCAAGGCTCTCGTCCCCAGCACTAAATTTTTGGAACCACCATTGCACTCTACTTTTCTTAACAGTACACATACAAAAAGGAACATTTAGTTTTCGAGCATTTTCTGCTGCTTTACCACCCGTTTTGAACTCATACAAATAATTATTTGCTTCTTTTTCATTTTTAATTCAATAGCCCAATTTGAAGTAAAATTAATATCAAAACAAAATCGATGTTACCAAAATACAGACCTAACATGCACTTTAAAATAATATTAACACGAAGACGAAAAAATTACTTCATTGAAAAAATTAAGGTTAGAATTCATAAAATAAAAACTGCAATTATTTTCTTACACACCTAATATATTAGGTGTGCAAATTAATTCAGTGCCTTTAAATTAAATCAACAATAACTCTGTTATAAATTAAAATATTTTTTCGCCGTTTTAGGTTTTTGAGTGCCAACCTTAACGTTAAAAAACTCTATAGATCTTGGTCAAGAAGTTGGCATAACCTCACAAAACAATAGTGAATATGATGGCGTCTAAAAAGTAACATATTAGTCATTGCATACTTTTCACATTCCACATGAAAAAAAATGCTACCGAAGCCGCGGGAAAGACTTGTTTAGCTTTGAGAGAAGATGTTATGATACACATAAATTCCAATCTGGCTAATTCCGATTTAAAATCAATAGATGTACAAAATCTCCATCGACTCAGTCATTATCTTTTTTTGACTCATCAATTACGCGCAGATTAAGGATTTTTCCGTAAAGTTCATTTTCCATAAAAAAAAGCACCGCATTAATTTATACACCTAATACATTACCCAAATATGTAAAATAGAATTACATATGAACAGACTGTTATACAACACACAAATAAATGAAATTCCAGGTTGAATAACATTTGAAATGAAAGCGTAGACTATTTTTTTCAAAGTTTATCTTGTACTGTTTCACAATTCATCGAAGATATAATCGGTTAATTAAACATTAAAACTTTTACTCCAGCGTGTATACATTTTAATATGCATTGTTGAATATTTTTTTAAACAACCAGTATCACCTTTGCTATTCATACATAGATAAACATATTTACATGCCAAAAGAATACGAAAGCATGTATGTACATACAAGATATTGCTTGATTGTGAGTGACACGATGCATTTTGTTTGACAGGTGTCCTTAACAAAACAAACCAGATTTCCATACAAGAAAATGCATACAAATCTATAGAAATATATACACAGGTATACATATATATATATATATATATATATATATATATATATATATGTATATATATATATATACACCCTCATATAATATGTATGCATTGATATATCTAAACATTCCAGGTGAGCGAACAAGTCATTGTCGTTATCAAATAAATTGATGTATGACATTAAGTTCGTCGATAATAGCGTGTATACGGTGAACGTATTAATCTTCATCAAATCGCGAATAGAGACGACTGAATGCAAATATTCAGATGAACACAGATAGATTTTGTGTACACGTTGTACGATGATAAGTGGTACCTAGTGATAGAGTGACTCTATTTAGAATAAAAATGATATCAAATCAAACAGATATTTTTTTTAACTAATATAACTGTTGTCAATCTTTTGTAAATAAAAAATGTGTCAATTGATATTCTCAGGTAACGCAACCGGTTTTTGGGTTTTGAATAAAATCAATATTTCTAGTAGAGAGAAAATAAATATTCATTTTTAAATTGGAGATGTAAGCATACTTTTTTCTGAAGTTATATGATTAGTATTTTAAATCGAATCGCAGTGTATTTAATTTTGTAATTGTGAATTGTTAAATAATGAGTTATTATTTATATTCATTAAATGTGCTGATAGATTCTGGTTTTTATATTTAATTTAATCAAAATTATGTACAACCACGACTAGTAAATTTAAAAAAAAAGTTTCTTTAAATAGAAATTTTAATAACTATTAGTAGAAAAAAATCTTAAAAAAATTTACAATTTAATTTTAAAATTATGACTACATTCATTTTCAGAAATAAATTTTTCACTCATTCCACGAACCATAAAAACAATCGAAAATGTTTAATAATTGATTATTGATAATTTTTAGCTATTATTTATGCAAATTTCGATGACAATACTCGGCACTATCATTATAGAGTATCAAAAAATTCGATATTTATCGATTTTCGCATTAATAATAATTAAAAATAATCTGTAATCAATATTTGATCACGAAAAAGTTTAATGTTTAAGAGAAGAATGAAACAATAATTTGTGAGTGTGTAAAATCTTCAATGATTATACATTTGTAATTTTCTCTTCGAATATTTTCTGTTAGGTTAGATCTGTTTCAAGACTTTTCAGCTATTTTCAAGTAGTTTTTAATTGATTTTTTTAAATAAAAGACAATTATTAGGCTATAATCTTTACCTTTACATATATATATATATATATATATATATATATATATATATATATATATATATTAATATTTAAAGTTACAGAAATTACTAGTTAATAATATTGTATTTTTTACATAGACAGAAGTTTGTATTTTTAATGTTTATTTACTGCTCGTAAGACTTTTTTTATAAAAAATCCAAAAACCCATTGAAGAGGAAACTGACACACAAAAATCTAGTTCATTGTATTATACTTTATATTATTTATAATTAAATTCACTTAGAGCTAATTTATATCTTACTCATAGCTACAGTTTCACCAATAAATTATTTCTTCACTCCACACGCCTGAAATTTGCTGTAGCTTAGGGCGCTCAAGGTAATGTCACCACTGTCCAATAATCAAAAATGATCGGTAATGATTTATTTAGTGTAGACCAAAAAACTTTTGTGGTTGTAAGGTAAAAAAGTATTCATTTGTGAAAGTGTATTTAACCATGTAATCAGAACTGATTGGAACGTACAAAATGTGTTGTTTTTTGATTTTTGAATTCCATTTTGTTAGAAAAAAAACCTTCATTTAAAACATCAGTTTTAATTAATTGCACTGATATCTTAAGATAAAAGTTTATTATTAAATCTTTTAGTTTTTACCCCTGTGATTCCGTTGATCCATTATCCTACAGTTTTCAAATATGTTTGATTGATAGGTACAATTTTTTATTCTGTAAAATAATTGTTCATTGTTATAACTGTTTATTTTTATACCTGTGATTTCTCACTGATATGTTATCTCGACGGTCTTTATTTATTTGGATCGCTTAAGATTATCTCTTCTACTACTAGTATCGGCACGTGTGACATTTTCATGTAGCTTTTAAATAATTCAGTAATTATCTAAACCCTAGACTCCTAATATCTACCAGAAGATGATAATATGCTTAAACTAGTAGAGAAAGACATAAACTCAAGTGACCTAAAAGACAAAAAGCATCAGGACAACGCTTCAATAGAATCGCATCTATAAAAACAAACAATTATAATAATATACTTTTATCTTAAGATGTCAGCGTAATTAATTAAAACTGATTTTTCAAATTAAATTTTTCTTCAAATTAAATTTAAAATTGAATATAAAAAAACGGATGTATAATTTTGAATACTGAATCGATTTGACATCAAATATAAAATAAAAGATAATCGAGACAAATGAATAAATGTTCGAAGGTGCATATGAAGATATCATTATTTGTCCCTTAATGTCATGATAAAATAAATACAGTGGTCAGACGAACAACATGAATTTCATGTAAAGGGAACGTGGTACCACTCTATGTTCAATCCACTCGAATGTCCTATTGTGACGCCATTTGACTGATCGCTGTCAGTGAAAAAAACGATAACGTAATACTGGGTAATGTGAGTCGGTATGATTTTGATGTCGGTGCATTTAACTCGCAGTATTGTCAAAATGATTATCTGCCGGCAACGGGCCAATGTCAAGAAGTGAATCGCATTTCACATGTAATATATCAATGATTATTGATTTGTCGATAGCATTTCAAGATATATTTGTACGTTGGTAGGATTTTAAAATGATTTGAACATATCATTAATGACTCTCTCATTGTAAACTATATTATTTAGAAAAAAACATTTTTTTTAATCCATTTATTCATCTTATAAAAAGAACTAATACAAGAAAAAGAAATTTTATGTCAAAAGGGATTTTAAATAAAAGTTTTCCCTTAATTGAAATCTAAAACAAAACTAAAAATAAATCTTAAAAAAATAAGGCTCAAAACACGCATTTTATTTAAAAAAAAAAATCAGAAAGAAAAATAGCTATCATTTCATTTATTAGATCGGTAGGAAAATAATTATGTTTGTACAAATTCAAAGGTAATAAACCCCAATTATTTTTCTACCGACCAAATAATAGATGAAATTTTTTTTTTAATATCAAAAAAATTTTTTCTTTGAATAATTTGTGATTATTGTATTTGTAATTTCTTTCGTACCTATGTACTTGGATTTTAATTGATTGTTCTTCACTTTTAGGCCGCTATTTTTTCTTTTTTTCTTCACTATCGTTTTCATCTATTTAGACATCTGATATCTGGATAGACGAAACCGATAGTAGAGAAAAAAAGAAAAAAACAGTGATCTTAATGAAAAACAAACAATACTTTGTGATTATTTAAGAAGTATATTCATAAATCATAATTAAAAAAAATCAACTTCAAAAAGTCAAGTTTTCATATATATATATATATATATATATATATATATATATGAATAATATTAGACCTAATAACATTAATATAAATTCTAAAAACTTTTATTTATATTAATCTATATTTTTTAAAAATATATTTACATATATTTATTCTATTTGTTAGATTTCGCAAAAATAAACTTATAGCTAAAAAACTGATTCTTTACCACAGATATTTTTATTAAGATAAACATTTTTCTGTACCTGAGAGCGAAGGTTTATTAATATATAGTTATTTTATAAAAAAGTTCCGTACCATAGTACTCTGAGAATGATTGTTTCGCGTTCGAAATCCGTATGAACAACAATCAAAAAAAAAATCAATCATTCAATAGTTTTGATTAGAATTTTTTTGTGTTTTGTAAGATGAAAGAAAATTTTATTTATGAAAATTAATTTACTCACAGTTTCCAAACAATATTGTGAAAGAAATCTGAATTCTAATGCAAAGATAATTTTCAAAAATGCTTATTTTTCAATACCGCATTAAAAATTCTCCATTAAAGATTATTGTTAAATAATCTTTAAGAAACGTAAACCATGAAATCACTTAAAATGATGAGTATCTATAAAAGGAATGAATTTTAGTAATTTTAATGAAAAAAATAATAAATTACTCCATTAAATAATATTCAGAATTAAAAATGTATTTAATATTTAAACATATATACAAATAAATAAATAAATATATATATATATATATATATATATATATATATACATTTATATATAAATGGATATTAAACATTTTAAAAGTAATTATATTCCTCCCTATTTTCAGATATGATGGCAGCTATGCAGAAAAATATTATGCAAACGGAACAAAATTTAATTGTAAGTAGATTTTTAATGTTTCTGTTATTGTTTGTTCTTTGAAAAGTATATATATATATATATATATATATATATATATACAAATTTTAATTAAAGTAATTAACGAACTATGTAGTAATTAACAAATCCAGTCTTCACAGAGATAAGTAAATGTTTAATTAGAAAAGGCGTTTATTAATAAAGAAATATATAAAATGTTCAACGTTCAAGTTATGTATTTTTTTTTGGCAAGAGTGCTAAAAGTGTTGTTAGTATTTACGTTAAATTAACTTTATGCTAATGTCGACCATGTATTTAAAATTAAATTATATATGTAGTTATCCTAATAAATATATTTTTCGGTCATAGAATATATATTATCATTTGCTTTGTTTTCAATGTACATATATACTGATATATTTACATTCACATATAATTTTCTCATAATTACTGATATTCTACATTAAAACGTTATTATTTTCACATTAACTACAAATTTTCATATTAAGTACCATATATTCTATTCATGTACAAATATGAAATTTTCATATTAATGGACATACATATATTTCTTTCATATATGATTGTTATGTTTTTCTATTGTGTAAGGCCGGAATATATTATCTATAATGAAATTTAGTTTACAAAATTATATATTCAATTAAAGTTTACTATATTTTCTACACACACATTCATGTATACATACGTACATACATACATTCATATATATATATATATATATATATATATATATAACAAATACTCTGAATATTCTATTAAAATAATATTGTTGTAATAATAATAATTTTTAAACATGCCGTTAGGATTCATATACTCAATCGTGCTTAGAATGCTAATATATCAGGTTTTTCTATATTTTAGTGGCCTAAAGAAGATGAAATCTTTTAGGTACTTTTCAGATCTACTCAATTTTAATACCTAGTAACTAAAATAACAGAACTTGTCTCAACTTAAATTGTTAATAATTTTTAAAGCAAAAAAATATTATAGTATTAAAACCAGAGTTTTTTAAGAGAGAAAATTTCACATTTCCATTGCAATGCCATCATCATTATTTTCGAGAGTTAAAGCACAGAAAAGTCTTAGATTTTTTTTCATATTAACAATCCAATGAATATGTTGTTGTTATCATTATTACTGATACATATTATATATGAATATCTTTTGTAATTTTTTTTTTGTAAAAGATAAGTATATTTTTCTGGAATTACTTTGTCATGAAGTCAAATAATAATCTGAGATTTTTAATTTAAAAAACAGATAAAATTTTCATTCGTCCGATAAACTACAAAAAAGTTTCTAATCAAAAATATCCAATAAATGATTATTAATCATAGAATTCGGGAATTAAATTGATCAATAATCAATTATTGACCATTTTTGATCAGAAACAATTTTTGTAATTTGTGAAATAATATTTTTTGTAATATGAAAGGAAAATTCATTTTAGAAAGTAAATGTAACCACAGTGCCAAGACTATATTGTAATATTGTTTATACATAGATTTCTTTAATCAATTATCCATTTTATAAATAAAATGATACTTTTTTTCATATAGTAAATGTCAGCTTAAAATTTACAGTATTTTATTATAAATTAATAGTTTTTTATTTCTAATTTCAATAAAATAAAGAATTAAAAAATTAAATAGAATTCTACTGAGTAGTTTTTTTATTTCAATTCAATTAATTATAAAATATAGAAGTATTTTTATTATAATATATATATATATATATATATATATATATACATATATATATACATATAAATTAATGTAGAAATCATTCTATTTCACTATCCAGATCTTTTGTCGAAATTAAACATAAAAAATGCTTCTAATTCTAATTGCCTTTACTAAAACTGTATTTTTAAAATTAAAATTATGAATTAAAATTATTTTTTACGTCAAATTTTCAATTTTTTTTAAATTTAAGACTGTACAGTTTTTAGATGTTATTTGTAGAAAAAAAGAACAATAAACTTTGAGAATGTCATTTTTGAAAATAAAAGTTTATAGAGAAAGTGATAAGTTTTAAATTCTACAAGAATTAAATGAATAATCAATTAGAAATCACAAATATACTCTGCCTACTGTAAAAATATATACCTTCTATTATCAATAAATGTAAAGACGTTTCAATTTTTTTCATAATGAAACTAATGCTGTATTTGTTGATCCAGATAGATATTCAATTCCATATAATTTATTATTTGATAAATAACATCATTATATAAAAAAATAAAATTTAAAACCGTAATCTTAAAAAAGTTATTGCTGACTGAATTAATTTTATAAAAACGAATAAAAAAAATCTAAAAACTAAAACATTTTTCAGAATACATACAACTTTCAAATATATTCTGTACACATATTATTATTAAACATGGTCTTCATTCCTGTAACGTTTTAATTACATGTTTAGAAAATATCTCGACACTGATTCTTACATTGCACCTCCTACACGAACACTCACATAAGAACAAAATGGGTGGATCCTGTTCTTTTTAACACCATAACTGTGATGGTGACCTAAATTCGTTCAACATAAACGTTTAAATAACACCTCAAAGTGAAACAAAACGATTTCCATGGAATAAAGTACACGTCGGACATATTTCGAACATGCATGCCGTGTACAGTTTGAACCTACACCCCGGTAGATAGATAAATTGAAGCAAGTTATCGTAACTATCGCGTCAGATCAAAGTCATGCCGATATAACCCTTGTGGCGCATTGGTAGCATTCCATAGAAAACAGACAGGCGGACGGACAACAGAGCATAAGATAAAAGTTGAGCGGCGGCTAGATGGTGTCCTATTTCATCGACTCCTCACCTACCAGACCCACCAGTATAACGAGAGGCATTCCAAACTAATGATTATGGCCTTTATATAGCCTGTTTATATCACTTAAATGTTAGCAGCGCGACGATAAATATTTTTGAGAAAAGGAAAACAGTGAAGCACTTTTTTCAACTTCCCACAATTGTCTCTGTTTCACTTCGCCGTAATATACAAACTGTTTGAAAAATTTGTGTACATAATTTTTTGGTTCTAAAAATCTTCATAGTCATACTGTCAGACAATTTCGTTTAAAATAATTTTTACTCAGAAATCATGAACAAAAATCTGTAAAAACTGATAATCCTATTCAAATACTAATTCATGAAATATTAATATTAAACAAATAGAAATAATTCTTTATTAATCATACATTAACAATCATTTTTTTATAATTTTAAAATTTATATATATATGTATATATATATATACATATATATATACATAATACATATTTATTGTATATATATATATATACATATACATATTGATTGTATATTATATATATTTTTAATATATAAAGAGAAAACAAATCGTGTTTTCAATTAATATTTTTTATAAAAAAAAGTACATAGGTGTTTGCCTATTTAGTTAGATAATATAGATACACTTGCTAAATTAAACGCTACGTCTCACTTTCTCTCCCTCTCTCTCTCTCTATCTATCTATCTATCTATATATAAAGAGAGAGAGAGTAGCGAGGTAGCGATATATTCAAAAATAACCAGTTTAAAAAATATTCGTTTTTGACTGCAACAGTATTCCTTTTTAATTTCTTTTTTTGCTGTTATTTTTTAATTAAATCGTATATATATATATATATATATATATATATATATATATATATATATATATATATATATATATATATATATAGGATCCAAAACAAATGAATACAATTTCCCAACAAACTTGTATAAAATAATAAAATGACATTCCATTCAATTCTTGAAACTTTTCGATCACATTATACAATTCTTTGTCGTGTAGCCAATGTCGAGATCGTTCATTTAATTAACAATTCTCTCCAGGTTTTACGCCTTGTACAGTTCAAGGTGATAAATGTATGTTTATATTATTATACGTAAGGTTATGTAGTTTCGGACGTTTTTTTTCAATTTTATAATTTTGGTGTTGAGCACCGGTTTCCGAAGATATTTGGTATGTTCAAACATTAACACGACGAAGTATCGTTAATCAAAATAAACTAACACGGCCATTTATTATGGTAATATGGCTTTTGGCTATTATTCAGTAGACCAGAATTCGATCTCCACTGATATTATCTCAGTTTTCATTATTCCGTTTCGAAATTCGAAGCGAACCTCTATTGAAATATTTAAATATTGTAACGCACAAAAATACTAATTTGTATATATATATATATATACATATATCTATATATATATATATATACATATATACCTATATACATATATATATATATATATATATATATATATATATATACATATATATATATATATAGCAGATGTTGAATAATCTCGTAATGGTATAAATATAACAAGAAGCAGTAAAATATAATTCAAAATTATGCAATACCTTAGAACCATAAAATTTCTCTAATTATTCAATTTGTATCTCGTACTGAAAAACAAATTTTCGAATTTATTTATTTATTTTCAAATTGTGTATTTATATTTCTTTCATAACTAACAAACTAATGAATACAAGCCTACTAATTATTCATAATATAGTTTCTAGTACTATAGCTAATTCAATGTCATAAATGAATTTTTCATTCACTCCATAAAACCATACTTTTTTCTGATCAAATATATTCAATATTTTATTATTAATCGTTTGTAATTCTTACTTATTCGTATTTCACTTGCAAGCCTATCATCGTCAGATCACTAAGGTAGTGAAAATCAACACTACTTTGAATGTCTGTTCAGTAGTTGCCTGACGATTAAAATGCAAACAAGCAACAATGATTAATAATCAAATATTGAACATTTTTGAACAGAAAAACGTGTTGTTTTTGAGACGAGTTAAATGAACTTTATATGCAAAAATATCATTTTTTTCTTTTATCATCAATCACAAAACAATGGGTTGTTTTTCAAAATTATTTCTTTAGAAAAATTAAAATGAATTTTCGTCATTATACTTATTATGTAATAAATGAAATTTAAAAAAATAAATTCTAATTTTCTTGGTTTTAATTTTGTTCATAATTCCATTTTATCGATTTTATGCCTTTTCTAAAACAACGGATGAGTATTTTAATATAGACCTGAATCCGAAAACAGCTTGATAAAATGTATTGCATTTTTTTAACTTTTAAACATTTCCATTCGAATAATTTAGGGCTTCTCTATACAGACTTTCTATTCTTCTTTCCTATAGTTTTATCTATTCAGCTCGTCGTTTTATTTCAGAATTCTTTACATATTTTCTTTTATTTTTAGATCCAACTCAATAATTTCTGTTCTTCATCGACTAAGTTATTTTTACAGTGCAAATGTTTCGCCAATTACTATTCCAAACTCTCAACACTTGTTATTATATCTGTAAATTTTACTTCATTTAATATCTATTGTACTCCAATGATAAATATTTATTATCTTGCATTCGGATTTGATCGTTCATAAGATTTTCTATTTCACTAATGTCCAAAAATGGATCTTACATAAGGATTCTTTCACGTCAAATTACATATAAATATTTCCTAATCAAAGCTTACAGTAAAAACTCTAAACTATCAGTAGAATAAATCAAGTTTTCATTTTTCATACTATTTTAAAATTTAACATATTCAAAAGTCAGATAGAAAAAAATTATAATAGACACGAATCATAAAAACAAGAAGAAGAAAAAAAACAATCTACGAACAACAGAAATTATAAACTGGGAGCTAAAAATAAATCAACAGTGTCAAAAAAAAACAAATGAATAAATTAGATAAAAACATTAATTCAAAAATTAATTATCAAAGATTCATTTAACAAGTTGACAATAAGGATATATGTATAAATAAGTTTATTTAATAATTATCTTCTTTTCATCTGAGAGATAAAATAAAACACTAGTTGTAGAGTCAACTTCTTACATTTGGGAGCAGACTATAAAATATATGTACTTTTATTAAATTTCCTTTTTGAAATGTACTTTCTATTACTGTGTTTATAATGATATGTATATATATATATATATATATATATATATATATATATATACATATATACTAGGGGTCTTTGCCCCCTGCTCGTTGCGCTCGCCCACTTGTCAATTATAAGCATGTCATGTAACCGAATGAAACAATAAAGATATTTGGTTATCATTAAAGCCACGTCTCAAATAAGTAAGTCGACGTTATGGATATATATATATATATATATATATATATATATATATATATATATATGTTTGTAGAGTATGTCTAATATAAACACTCTTGCAGATAGATTATTGCAACATGTTATTATATATATGAGATAAACATATTTGATTACCGTAGAAACCTCGACGTCATCGAAAAATTTTGTGTATAATTATAATTTTAATTTTATATATATATATATATATATATATATATATATGTATATATAAGATTTTTAATATTACCTATTTTCAAGATAAAACATTTTAAAACTGATGAAATAAAAAAAATAAACAAATGAATCTACCTTAAACAAATGAACAATGAAATTTTCTTCATACAAATATGACATTCATACAAACACGATATAAAAAAGTACAAAAAAATGACTGGTATGAAATGCAAAAGTTAAAATATTATAATAAAAGAAAGAAATGAAAATAAACGTGATCGCTTGAATTAAAAACCACGACCTTTAAATAGCAAGAAGCTCCACGAGGTGCGACTTTACTGTTTCTTATACTCGTATAAAAGCAACCTTTTAAATTAATTATTGTGGTTATTTATTACATCGATTATTGATTGTCAGTGATAATGCTAAAAACAAACCGGTTAAGAGTATTCTTAACGCCGATAATGAGTTTATATTCGTATATGCTAGTTGTAAACTATAATGTAAAATATCTTATGTTTCAATTTACATGTACAACTTTATTGTATTTACTTTTTTTTTGATTAGTTTTGAATGTTCGTTTTAATGTGAAAAAGAAAAAAAAATATATTTCTAAATATGATAAGATATGATTTAAAAATAATATTAAATGTATATTTATTTGCATTGTGACTTTAAGTAGTGTTTTTTGCAATAAAAATTGCAAATAGTTGTGATATTGTCTCTAGTTTAACTAATAGTATTTTTATAGAATTTTAATTCAGTTTTTTATGTAAGAAAGGAGATTTCGATTTAAAAACCAGCGGTAAATCTGTATAATAGAAAATATTTTTGTTCAGATTTAAATAAGCTATTATAGAGTGCCGTTCATAAATATAAAAAGAATTGGCAAACTTCCGGGATCGTACGCATTTCAATCGATAATTACAACAGTGCAAAACTGTCAAGAAAAAACGAACCTGTCGCCAATACATTAATTAAAATGTACAACAAAAAAAAAAGAGGCGAACACAAATAGTAAATTTGACAGTGTTAATTTAAATTTACAGGCGAATAAGCAGAAAAAAAAACACGTCCGATTGAAATTGAACAAAATGCTCCATCGTGGATGTCAGTAAGATATTGAAGTTTTAATTTATTTTTTTCCTTATTTACCGTCGGCAATACTAATATAAATAATATATCTCAGTCGCGGAGATATGAAATGGATAGAAAAAAAAGGTCATGCGGGTGCAATTTTTTTTCCGGTACGACCGATACGGACCGCTCCACGTACATACACTCTTAATCAGTGTCAGTTGGTGCGGTTGGTTGTCTCGTTTCAGTTGGCGTCTTCGTGATTTGAGATGCCATAAAAACCCCCGCGCACCGTGGATACCTTTAATCAATCGTTTACGGACCACACACGTTGACCGCTTAGTGCAGACGTTCGGCGATAGATGCCGCGCGGTGGCATGTTCCACGTTGTTCTGTACGAACAGTTTGTTAGCAGGAATTTCTCGTGTACATGTATTTATTTTATACTGGACTTTTTTTTTTGATTCATCATCGTACGATTTCATATTCTCGTTTTGTGCTGATTCTCGAAACTTAAACATTTAATCGATTTATACATTTTTTTTATAAAGTACATAAACATTGTTATTTCTATATATACATATATATATATATATATATATATATATATATATATATATATATATATATAAAACAAACCGAACTTTTAATTGACTTAAATTATATAGTTTTTCTATGTATCTATGAAAACAATTTAGAATTACAATTATCGCCATTATCAAAATGTAGATTACATTTAATATCATTTATATAAATACCTACAAGTACATCTAATCAAACTAAAATTTAATAAGTGATTGACTATAACGTGTTTAATTCAAGTTATAAGTAGATGTGAACTTCCAAGTATATTTAAATATAATTTTATATTATATAAATTAAGCAATAAATAAAGTATAGTTTTTTTTAAAAAAAAACGTAGTATTGTAAGTATATAAAAATGTGATACTTAAAATCATCTCGAGTAAAATTAAAAGATATTACAATTCTTGAGACTTCACAAAATCAAACTCGTCAATTAAATCAGAATTTTTCGAACGGTATATATGTTCATTTTTAATAAAAATCAAAAGTAAGCAAGTGTACTTATCCTGTCTAATGTTGATACTATTAGAAAACTTTCTCTCTCTGTGTATATGTATATATATATATAGAGAGAGAGAGAGAGAGAAAGAGAGAAAGAGACAGATACAAGTTTTCCAATGGAGTTAACATTAGATAGGATAAGTATATTTGTCTACTTTTGATTTTGACTTAAATTTTCTTTGAAAATCTGAGATCAATATATATATATATATATATATATATACACATAATACATATTTATTGTATATATTATATATTTTTAATATATAAAAAGAAAAACACATCGTTTTTTTAATTAATATTTTTATAAATAAAAGTACACAGGTGTTTGCCTATTTAGTTAGATAATATAAATACACTTAGTAAATTAAACGCTACCGCTCTTTCTCTCTTCGTATATAGAGAGAGGGAGAGAAAGAAAGAGAGAAGGAGACATAGCGTTTAATTTAGTAAGTGTATTTATATTATCTAACTAAATAGGCAAACACCTGTGTACTTTTATTTATAAAAAATATTAATTAAAAATACGATTTGTTTTTCTTTTTATATATTAAAAATATATAATATATACAATAAATATGTATTATGTGTGCATATACATACATATACATATATATATATATATATATATATATATATATATATATATATATATATAAAGAGAGAGAGTGTTTTCCAATGAACATTAGACAGGATTAGTACACTTGTTTACTTTTGATTTTTATTAAAAATGAACTTAAATGTTGCTCGAAAAATTCTGATTTTATTGACGAGTTTGATTTTATGAAATCTCATATATAATCACAGATTTTCATATGTAATGATCACAGATTTTCACAGAAAAAGTAAGTAAATTCTTAAAAAAGAATTAATATCTAATAATTGATTCAATCGGTCATATTTACAAATAATTGTCATTTTTTTAATGTAGTTTTTAAACTTTTCATAAGTATGTGTTGTGTAAAATAAATTATTTAATGATCACCTGATATATTTTATCAGTTAAATAATGTTTAACTCTTTAATTAAAAATAATTCAAAAAATTGACATATTTGATTATATTTTGGTTTACTTTTCTGTGTTTTTCCATTGTATTTAAGAATTATTCTCATTTAGAACTTCAATTTTCAAGTAACCATTATTATATTATAAATATATAACCATTTAAATACTTAAATAAAGTAAAACAGTGGTTTTCATGCACAAATAGATTTTTATAAAGTTCATCTAACACATCTAAATATGTCATGTTCTAAATACACACACACATCTAAATATGTATATGTTCATCTAAATATGTCTACCTAAAACTGTTTCTAGTGATGTGTAAATTCTTGAAAGATTTATTTAATAATAAAATACGATCAGTTGATTTTAATGTAATTATAGATAATTATATTTGAATAATACTTTTTACATTTTATTTATTTACATATAGATAACTTGAAAATCAATTTACATAAATTAATTTCGATAAAATTCTATTTTTTCTATATAATTTTTAAATGATTTCTCATATTTCAAAACGACAATCTCATTAATTTAAAAAATCACCAACACACAATAAGCAAATTGGATCTATGATATTTATTAAATCTTAGATATTCTAATATTTAATTCTAATAATTTATATGGATTGATTTCTGAACTTTCTATATATTTATCTTCTATTATTATTATAATTTTCATCTTTCAACGACTCACTGAAAAAATCTTCTTTTTTTGACAGTCCATTCTACAAAATTAGAATCGATACTCTACTTCATTTAAAATAAAAATAAAGAAGATAGATTGAATAATCCTTTTCTGCAGAATAAAGTTATCTACTATCAAACATTCATTTTAAATAAACAGTGCGTTTTATACAAGTAGACTTCTTAAAAATAATCATATTTTTAATATATTTACTCCTGTTTAATGAACAAATACTATAAAAAAAAATTATAAAATATCCATTTTATATAATACATAAAAATTTGACGTCTGAATAGTTTAATTTAAAATAAAATCAGGGTTGTTTTAATGAAAATAATTCTCGTCATGTTTAACTATCGAAGGTAGACAGACATAACCACTAGACCGCTGTAATAATATAAATATTCTAAATAATTGTTTAATTACATGTCGGCTTTACATTTTATTCTTTCTCGACACTAAACCACATCATAAAATAATACCACAATTTTCTTTATGAACATGAAAATATCTTTTATGTTCGTTTTTTTAATACTTATTTTATTGGATATCCTTCAGACTGCTATAAACATATATATATATATATATATATATATATATATTGAGGACAATGAAACTTATCTATATCAGGCCAGTTTTGATATTATATCAGATTTATAAGTAATTTTTTTTTTAATATTTTTTGTGATCAAACAATATTTTTTTATTCTTATAATTCTACAATTTCTACTAAAATATGTCAAGTTATTTTTATAAAATTATATTGTATGACCACAGAGGTAAAAAAGTATTTTTTTTAATATCAAAATGAGTTACTTTTTCTTTCTTTTCGAAAACTTCTATGTTTCTAAGCTCTTGAATAATAATACAATCCTGAACAAATTCATTGAACTACTTTTAAATAAAAAGAAAAAAATAAAACACTGATTTTATATTTTATTCTGATGTAAACTGAGGTGAAAGCTAGTTCAGTATTAATTTGATTTATTATATTGTTAATATGTTATAGCTTCGATGTACAAGTTTTTATTAATTAATACTTTAACATGTAATTTATAAACGTTGCCAACACATTAATAATGTATTAGAACTGTATATTTCATATATTAAAAAATATGGTTGAAAAAATGTAATAAATTCTTTATACTTTGTATAATGTAAATTTTATGATTTCTTCTATTCTTATTACCTAGTGTAATAAAGGAGACATACAAGTTTTTTTTAAATGTATAAATTAATATTATAAATAATATAAATAAATATTTTTTTATAAAATATGACATTTCAATCATAAATAATACAAATATTCTTAAAGATTAGTTGTTATTTGAATTAAAATAATATTGGAAAGAAGAATTGAGCGTAAATATTAGGTTGATAGGAAAATCACTGTGGTTTTTGTTTTCTGAATTCCGATCTTAATTTTTTTTAATGAAAAAGTTTTTTCATCGTGTTCATGTTAATATTATTTTAAGTGCATTTTTTCGGTCTGTTTTTTGGTAACATCAACTTTAGTTTTATTGTTAATTTTGCTTCAAATTGGGCTATTGAATTAAAAATGGAAAAGAAGCAAATAAGAGCAATTTTTTGTATGAATTTTAAAACGGATGTAATTAGATCTTTTCGGAAGGCTTGTTTAAACTGAAATCGTTCATAAATGTAATCATTTATGAATTATTTATTTAAAAAGAATTATTATATTATATCTTTTATGTTTTTTTCGTGTCATTTTTTTATTTTTAACATATTTAGAATTTTATGTCTATTTAATAAACAAAATTTTGAGAAGAGGTTTCAAAAAATATTTGTTCTGAATAATTCGGTGCCTTTTTTATAGAAAATGAATATCATATGATAATACAATACTAAAATATATTCTATTCTAGCCTAAAATATTATTATTCTATTTTATGTATTTTATTTTATCCTTTAAAATATCACCCATTATTTTATATGATTTTGCGCTATTTGTCGAATAATTGACGAATCCCTTGTTGAAAAAAAGATGGCGGTTTTGTGTCGATGTAGACGTAATGCATTTTCAGACCTTTTCCATTGTTTTAGTATTTTTTGCATGTTTTATACATCACAACACCTTTCTCCAAAGCTGAACAAAGCATTACCATGGCTTCGGCAGTATTTTTTTCAATTTGAATGCGAAATGTATGCAATACCTAATATGCTGCTTCTCGGACGCCATCGTGTTCACTACTATGTTGTGGGGTTATGACAATTACTTGGCCAAGACATATAGTTTCTAAACGTCAAGGTTGACACTTCAAAATCTTAAAACGAGAAAA
This sequence comes from Acanthacorydalis orientalis, assembly GCA_034766995.1. Taxonomy (NCBI): domain Eukaryota; kingdom Metazoa; phylum Arthropoda; class Insecta; order Megaloptera; family Corydalidae; genus Acanthacorydalis; species Acanthacorydalis orientalis. Next base: position 43,573,640 of record CM068317.1, read on the forward strand.
TATTTTAATTTAAAATAAAGTTATGATGGATTCAATTTAAAGGCACAGAATTAATTATTACAACAATTAAAAGCACTAAGTAAAGTATCTCTATTATCCTCTGGAAGAGCTAGACTAGAATATTAATATTTATGAAGAAATTTTGTAGTATATCTGCCCTATACATTATATATTTTTTTTAAAATATATTTCAAACTATTTTTTAATATTTAAATTAATTATTACAATTAAAAACCACTAAGTCCTCTATTATCCTCTGGAATAGCCAGACTAGAATATTGCTATTTATCAAGAAATTGGTACTATATTTGTCCTATACATTATTTTTTTTTTAAATAAATTTCATAAATGTTCAAACTATTTTTTAATATTTAAATTAATTATTACAAGTTTTCAACACAATTTCCATTTCTTAAATACTATATTTCAATTCCGTACTAACAAAATATTCGATAAAGTTAGATTTGTCCAGTTAAAATCTTTCATATATTCTTTTAATTAATATCACTTCACGAAACATTCTCCTGTCTGCACGTCCATATTTCTTTTAAAAAAAAATATTATTTGAAATGAATTCGTATGTACATGTTTTTTTGCACCAATTATCTTTTCAACAATTACATACTTGTACAAAATATCGTACACGAAGCGATTTAATCTCTTGTAGATGTTAAACGAAACGAGAAAAGAATACATGCGATTTCAGTGATACGAAAAACTGGAATATAATTAAAACATCACGTTTAGATTTTATAAAGCATCACGTTTGAAATGATTTCGTTATTCGGATTCATCGCATCTGCATGAAACGTATGTTCCATAATACAGAAACAAAACTAGTCCGTGATATATATTTCCATTATAATTTCGTTACAACAGTTTTATTTATTACGCATAAACCCACATATTACAGTCACTCTCGGTATTATTATAATAATTGATGACCGTTTATCACTGCGTGTTTATTTTTAATTAGTTGCGCGGCATTTGTCGGCGTTTGTAAAGTTATCCGCTAATTATTTTTACTTTACGGTCTTAATTAGCATGTCTTATTATCACTTTATATACATTCATTGTACTTATTGTTTCACAGAATGCATATTCGATGA